>CM060949.1:5463783-5701283 GCA_030765055.1 Mantis religiosa
AAGCGAGGGAAGCTCCAAATAATCATTTTCATTAAAATAAGAGAGGATAATCACTCAAAGAACTAAGGCTACTCTTCAGTACTCTTTCTATTGTACAGTCACACGTAGGTCCAGTAGCGAGGTGTGACTTTCAAAGTGAGGGAAGCTCCAAATAATAATTTTCATTAAAATAAGAGAGGATAATCACGCAAAGAACTAAGGCTACTCTTCAGTACTCTTTCTATTGTACAGTCAAACGTAGGTCCAGTAGCGAGGCGTGACTTTCAAAGCGAGGGAAGCTCCAAATAATAATTTTCATTAAAATAAGAGAGAATAATGACTCAAAGAACTAAGCCTACTCTTTAGTACTCTTTCTATTGTACAGTCACACGTAGGTCCAGTAGCGAGGCGTGACTTTCAAAGCGAGGGAAGCTCCAAATAATAATTTTCATTAAAATAAGAGAGAATAATGACTCAAAGAACTAAGCCTACTCTTCAGTACTCTTTCTATCGTACAGTCACACGTAGGTCCAGTAACGAGGCGTGACTTTCAAACCAAGGAAAGCTCCAAATAATAATTTTCATTAAAATAAGAGAGAATAATGTCTCAAATAACTAAGGCTACTCTTCAGTACTCTTTCTATTGTACAGTCACAAGTAGGTCCAGTAGCGAGGCGTGACTTTCAAAGAGAGGGAAGCTCCAAATAATAATTTTCATTAAAATAAGAGAGAATAATGACTCAAAGAACTAAGACTACTCTTTAGTACTCTTTCTATTGTAAAGTCACACTTAAGTCCAGTGGCGAGGCGTGACTTTCAAAGTGAGGGAAGCTCCAAATAATAATTGTCATTAAAATAAGAGAGAATAATGACTCAAAGAACTAAGGCTACTCTTCAGTACTCTTTATATTGTAGTCGTACGTAGGTCCAGTAGCGAGGCGTGGCTTTCAAAGCGAGGGAAGCTCCAAATAATAATTTTCATTAAAATAAGAGAGAATAATGACACAAAGAACTAAGGCTACTCTTTAGTACTCTTTCTATTGTACAGTCACACTAGGTCCAGCAGCGAGGCGTGACTTTCAAAGCGAGGGAGGCTCCAAATAATAATTTGCATTAAAATAGGAGAGAATAATGGCTCAAAGAACTAAGGCTACTCTTTAGTACTATTTCTATTGTACAGTCACACGTAGGTCCAGTAGCGAGGTGTGACTTTCAAAGCCAAGGAAGCTCCAAATAATAATTTTCATTAAAATAAGAGAGGATAATCACTCAAAGAACTAAGGCTACTCTTCTGTACTCTTTCTATTGTACAGTCACACGTAGGTCCAGTAGCGAGGTGTGACTTTCAAAGCCAAGGAAGCTCCAAATAATAATTTTCATTAAAATAAGAGAGGATAATCACTCAAAGAACTAAGGCTACTCTTCAGTACTCTTTCTATTGTACAGTCACACGTAGGTCCAGTAGCGAGGTGTGACTTTCAAAGCCAAGGAAGCTCCAAATAATAATTTTCAATAAAATAAGAGAGGATAATCACTCAAAGAACTAAGGCTACTCTTCAGTACTCTTTCTATTCTACAGTCACACGTAGGTCCAGTAGCGAGGTGTGACTTTCAAAGCGAGGGAAGCTCCAAATAATAATTTTCATTAAAATAAGAGAGGATAATCACTCAAAGAACTAAGGCTACTCTTCAGTACTCTTTCTATTGTACAGTCACACGTAGGTCCAGTAGCGAGGTGTGACTTTCAAAGCCAAGGAAGCTCCAAATAATAATTTTCATTAAAATAAGAGAGGATAATCACTCAAAGAACTAAGGCTACTCTTCAGTACTCTTTCTATTGTACAGTCACACATAGGTCCAGTAGCGAGGTGTGACTTTCAAAGTGAGGGAAGCTCCAAATAATCATTTTCATTAAAATAAGAGAGGATAATCACTCAAAGAACTAAGGCTACTCTTTAGTACTCTTTCTATTGTACAGTCACACGTAGGTCCAGTAGCAAGGTGTGACTTTCAAAGTGAGGGAAGCTCCAAATAATCATTTTCATTAAAATAAGAGAGGATAATCACTCAAAGAACTAAGGCTACTCTTCAGTACTCTTTCTATTGTACAGTCACACGTAGGTCCAGTAGCGAGGTGTGACTTTCAAAGTGAGGGAAGCTCCAAATAATAATTTTCATTAAAATAAGAGAGGATAATCACGCAAAGAACTAAGGCTACTCTTCAGTACTCTTTCTATTGTACAGTCACACGTAGGTCCAGTAGCGAGGCGTGACTTTCAAAGCGAGGGAAGCTCCAAATAATAATTTTCATTAAAATAAGAGAGAATAATGACTCAAAGAACTAAGGCTACTCTTCAGTACTCTTTATATTGTAGTCGTACGTAGGTCCAGTAGCGAGGCGTGGCTTTCAAAGCGAGGGAAGCTCCAAATAATAATTTTCATTAAAATAAGAGAGAATAATGACACAAAGAACTAAGGCTACTCTTTAGTACTCTTTCTATTGTACAGTCACACTAGGTCCAGCAGCGAGGCGTGACTTTCAAAGCGAGGGAGGCTCCAAATAATAATTTGCATTAAAATAGGAGAGAATAATGGCTCAAAGAACTAAGGCTACTCTTTAGTAATATTTCTATTGTACAGTCACACGTAGGTCCAGTAGCGAGGTGTGACTTTCAAAGCCAAGGAAGCTCCAAATAATAATTTTCATTAAAATAAGAGAGGATAATCACTCAAAGAACTAAGGCTACTCTTCTGTACTCTTTCTATTGTACAGTCACACGTAGGTCCAGTAGCGAGGTGTGACTTTCAAAGCCAAGGAAGCTCCAAATAATAATTTTCATTAAAATAAGAGAGGATAATCACTCAAAGAACTAAGGCTACTCTTCAGTACTCTTTCTATTCTACAGTCACACGTAGGTCCAGTAGCGAGGTGTGACTTTCAAAGCGAGGGAAGCTCCAAATAATAATTTTCATTAAAATAAGAGAGGATAATCACTCAAAGAACTAAGGCTACTCTTCAGTACTCTTTCTATTGTACAGTCACACGTAGGTCCAGTAGCGAGGTGTGACTTTCAAAGCCAAGGAAGCTCCAAATAATAATTTTCATTAAAATAAGAGAGGATAATCACTCAAAGAACTAAGGCTACTCTTCAGTACTCTTTCTATTGTACAGTCACACATAGGTCCAGTAGCGAGGTGTGACTTTCAAAGTGAGGGAAGCTCCAAATAATCATTTTCATTAAAATAAGAGAGGATAATCACTCAAAGAACTAAGGCTACTCTTTAGTACTCTTTCTATTGTACAGTCACACGTAGGTCCAGTAGCAAGGTGTGACTTTCAAAGCGAGGGAAGCTCCAAATAATCATTTTCATTAAAATAAGAGAGGATAATCACTCAAAGAACTAAGGCTACTCTTCAGTACTCTTTCTATTGTACAGTCACACGTAGGTCCAGTAGCGAGGTGTGACTTTCAAAGTGAGGGAAGCTCCAAATAATAATTTTCATTAAAATAAGAGAGGATAATCACGCAAAGAACTAAGGCTACTCTTCAGTACTCTTTCTATTGTACAGTCACACGTAGGTCCAGTAGCGAGGCGTGACTTTCAAAGCGAGGGAAGCTCCAAATAATAATTTTCATTAAAATAAGAGAGAATAATGACTCAAAGAACTAAGCCTACTCTTTAGTACTCTTTCTATTGTACAGTCACACGTAGGTCCAGTAGCGAGGCGTGACTTTCAAAGCGAGGGAAGCTCCAAATAATAATTTTCATTAAAATAAGAGAGAATAATGACTCAAAGAACTAAGCCTACTCTTCAGTACTCTTTCTATCGTACAGTCACACGTAGGTCCAGTAACGAGGCGTGACTTTCAAACCAAGGAAAGCTCCAAATAATAATTTTCATTAAAATAAGAGAGAATAATGTCTCAAATAACTAAGGCTACTCTTCAGTACTCTTTCTATTGTACAGTCACAAGTAGGTCCAGTAGCGAGGCGTGACTTTCAAAGAGAGGGAAGCTCCAAATAATAATTTTCATTAAAATAAGAGAGAATAATGACTCAAAGAACTAAGACTACTCTTTAGTACTCTTTCTATTGTAAAGTCACACTTAAGTCCAGTGGCGAGGCGTGACTTTCAAAGTGAGGGAAGCTCCAAATAATAATTGTCATTAAAATAAGAGAGAATAATGACTCAAAGAACTAAGGCTACTCTTCAGTACTCTTTATATTGTAGTCGTACGTAGGTCCAGTAGCGAGGCGTGGCTTTCAAAGCGAGGGAAGCTCCAAATAATAATTTTCATTAAAATAAGAGAGAATAATGACACAAAGAACTAAGGCTACTCTTTAGTACTCTTTCTATTGTACAGTCACACTAGGTCCAGCAGCGAGGCGTGACTTTCAAAGCGAGGGAGGCTCCAAATAATAATTTGCATTAAAATAGGAGAGAATAATGGCTCAAAGAACTAAGGCTACTCTTTAGTACTATTTCTATTGTACAGTCACACGTAGGTCCAGTAGCGAGGTGTGACTTTCAAAGCCAAGGAAGCTCCAAATAATAATTTTCATTAAAATAAGAGAGGATAATCACTCAAAGAACTAAGGCTACTCTTCTGTACTCTTTCTATTGTACAGTCACACGTAGGTCCAGTAGCGAGGTGTGACTTTCAAAGCCAAGGAAGCTCCAAATAATAATTTTCATTAAAATAAGAGAGGATAATCACTCAAAGAACTAAGGCTACTCTTCAGTACTCTTTCTATTGTACAGCCACACGTAGGTCCAGTAGCGAGGTGTGACTTTCAAAGTGAGGGAAGCTCCAAATAATCATTTTCATTAAAGTAAGAGAAGATAATCACTCAAAGAACTAAGGCTACTCTTCAGTACTCTTTCTATTGTACAGTCACACGTAGGTCCAGTAGCGAGGCGTGACTTTCAAAGCGAGGGAAGCTCCAAATAATAATTTTCATTAAAATAAGAGAGAATAATGACTCAAAGAACTAAGCCTACTCTTCAGTACTCTTTCTATTGTACAGTGAAGCAGAAACCTCAGGTTCTAAGAGGGAAAAGATCAATAGAAACTAATACAATAGTAGAGATCATAAATAAGCATAATGGGAATAAAAAGGGAATAAATGATATAAGAAACATAGTTAAAAAGAATATTCGAAATAGCAATACAGTACAAATGAAGGAAAAATTGGACAGGAGTTGCCTCTGGGCACACAGACAAGGCAGGAAACACAGAACAATAGAACCGACATCAAGACGCCAGTAAAATATGCGAGGTATAAGGAAAACTCAGCCAAGCATGATAGAATACCGTTATGACGCTGAGAGGTCATACAACCCAGAGGGGCGGAGAATAGTACTGATGCATAGGAACGACATACGGAGGTGACCAATAAGAGAAAATTAAAGAAATAAACTCTGCCAATAAAATGTAGAGTAAACCACGTGATAGGCGTAAAATAGGAAAGGAATAGAAAATGGGCGGTGATAGGAAAGAAAAGCTAGGATAGAAGCTGAAAGTACGAGAGGCAAAAGAGCGTCACTCTGCTAGTGAAGACGACGGGGAGAAGACGTGTTATTGGAAGGTTACTCCGGTACTGAGTATTGTGATAAAAGTAGGATCAGATGTCGCAGTCCGACTTAGAGTTATGGTCTTGAAGATAGTGCAAATATAGGGAATAACAAGGGAGTTCGCGAAGCAACGTAAAAACATCGTAAAGGGGAAAGGAAAATTAGGAAGACAACGCAAGTGTTAACAAGAGAACTACGAGAGCCAGGCTAAAGAAAAAAATAAAGGAATTGAGAGACGGTCAACACGACTTTTCATAACCGAACCCTGAGAAAGGGATCCCAGCTCACCGACGAGTAGACAAAACACCCACCTTTCCACCTCACCGTCAAACCTTTCACACTCCATCCCTAACCAATCACCCAATAGGACCACGAACAGAAAAAGAACCCACACCAAACTGGCACCCAACGTGTCCTAAACCAACTCTGAAGTTCGGCACTACGACAACGAGGAACATACTACTTTAGCATCACGACACCGGAGACGCACGCCGAGGACCAGGGGACCGACCACGGCGACAACAGGAAGCAACAACTACAACTTCAACATCACGACAACGGAGAAGAACGCCAGGGACGAGGGCATCCATCACGACAACAGGGACGTCGCAACCATCAGAGCCAAAGGAGGTAAAACAACACATCAGCACGAATAAGTACACCTTAAACATCTTTCTACAAGGAGAAGAGACATAGGGCCAGCCAAGTAGTACATCCGTAGACTGTCATTAAGTATATGCTACTGAGAAGTGGTAGAACGACAAAAGTAACAATGGCGAAACAATCACAGCAGCAAAACATGAACAGCCCAGCACAAGACATTAGTACTGCAACAGTAGTAAGCCTCACAACTACAATGCAACAGATGCTCCAACAATTTCAGAACAATATAGAAACTAGATTAGAAGAACAAAGCCAGCACATAGAAACCAGATTAGGAGAACAAACTCAGAACATAGAAACAAGATTAGGAGAACTAGGTGAACAAACCCAAAGACTAGAAACTAAAATTGTAGAGCAGAACCAGACCCTAGAAAATAGATTAGAAGAACAAAGGCAGAACCTAGAGACCAGATTAGGAGAACTAGGAGAGAAAACCCAAAGACTAGAAACGAAAATATTAGAGCAAAATCAGACCCTAGAAAAGAAAATAGCAGAACAAACACAAACTTTACGAAACCAGTTAGAAAGTAAACTAATAGAACAAAATAGACACCTAGAGAACATTAGGTTAGGACAGGCCACAACTCAGGCAGAATTCCTACACATGCGTACAGAAATGCATGATGCACAGCAGGACATTGTAAATATCAAAGAAAGAATAAATAACATGTCTAGTACCAGTAATAATGTGCATGCCCAGTTGAGCGATGAGTTGCGAAATACCTGCGCCAGTATAGAAAATAGACAAAAGGAATGGCACGAGCAGACACAGTCTGAACTCATAATAATTAAAGAAAATTTGACGCAGGCGGCCGCAGCTCACCGGTCAACGCAAGTAACCATTGCAAACCATACGCGAGAAATGACAGTGCTCAAAGAGGCCATTAACGACCTCAGAATAACAAATGACCAGCCTCAGAGTACTGACATTCCGAACGTACCGGTTAGGCAGGGGATGTTGAACTCGTGCCAGAACACGCCTTCATCAGCCCCCACAGATACATGTAATAGTGTGAATCAGGGTAGCATTTTCAATAATTGCGCAAATACAGGATACCCCTACCATTTTAACCTATTAAATGAAATTACCGTGCCAACATTCAATGATGAAAGGGACAACGCGAAGCGTTATATAATGGACGTAGAAGCATATTTCACTCTTAAAAACATCCCAGAGGAATACAAAATGCTTATTATTAAGAAAGGCTTACAGGGACGATCACTCACGTGGTTTCGATTAGCAGTTGGTGACCATACCAGGTATGCAGAGTTTCGACAAAACTTTCTCACCAAATATTGGAATAGCGCCACACAATATGCTGTGCGGACCAAAATAAATACAGGGAAATATCTGCACAAGGGAACACAGATGGTTGACTACTTTCTAGACCTAGCACAACAGAGTAAGATGCTTGACCCGCCGATAGAAGATCACGAATTCATTAATCTCGTGATAAAACATTTCCCAGAACATATAAAGAACCATTTAATAGTAGCAAGACCAAACACTATAAACGAGACGATCGAACTTCTGACGGCACTGCAACCACAGATGACGGACTCAAACACAGGACCACGAGAGGGCAGACCGGTATACAATGAACCGAATCTTAGTGGGACCAGGGCATACAACACAGGAAATGCCCGGAGAAATGACAACGCCCAGAATAGAGAACGATACAGAGACCATGTACCTGCATTTGAACACAGAAACTACAATACACGCTACCAAAGACAAACCCGAGAAAATCCCCACCATTTTCAGGAACCACAACTACACAACGTACATTGGGTACGTACACAAAGACCACAGCAAAGGAGAAACGGCTATGACAGGAACACAACAAGAGAGAGAAGATACAATGCTTTTAGGAGACCCTATACGAACGACATACCACGAGAAAATCCACCAGACCGTAATTGGACCAATAACGGACATTACCAGGAAAACCGACCCGCCGTGACAGACAACCGGACAGAACACATGAACAGTAGGGAAAACCAGCAAACGTCGAGGCAAGAAAACCCAGGCAATACGTCTCCAACGACAGTATATAATAACAATGGCGCAGTGACACGACAGAAATGGTTTGCAAATCAGACGTTCGTCCCAACTACACACACATCTCTAAACGGCGCAACGAACACACTCCACCAGGAAAACTAGATGTGGGTAGGATAACGTTCCCGAATCCGACCCCGAGGTATGTGAAACAAGATGGGAACAAGAGCAAAGCTGTAGCAAAATTACAAATACAGGCCGACGAGACAGTAGCGGAAAGTGACAATACGACTGGAAAAATAAAACAACCGGACATTGTAGAAACGCCACAAATAGAAATCACCATAAACGAAGAAATTTATCAGGCAACCTTGGATACAGGAGCAACTGCTTCTGTATGCAGTTTAAAATTCTTTAACGACTTAGAAATGAAAGGTTTACGTCTACAAACACTACCCACAAAGAATGTATATATTTTGACAGCCATCAGCAGGAAAAAACAACGCATTCAAAAACAAACAATGATTCCATTTCGTTTAGGACAAATGCACGTTGAACTCATTTTCTTAATAATACCACATCTGGCAGTACAAATCATTTTAGGAAGTGATTTCCTAGAGACATTTAAAGCTAACATCAACTATGCAAACAGGTATTTAACTATACGACGAGATAACGAAGAGGCAGCGATCGGGTTCTCTCAGCTGACTGACCAGGTCATTAACTTAACAGAGGCAGAAAACCTATTAGAGGAAGAAACCTTTTTTGTGCAATATGTGCAGGTAAAATCAGGTGTTCACATTGCGGAACTTAGAATCCAGGAAGTAAACAAAGATGATACAGTCGAGGATAATTTTGACGACACCTGCGAGAGCAAGGAAGACCCAGGTAGACGAAACGAAACCAGTTATCCACACATCACTATAAGAAACGGCTCCCTGGACGTAAGAGAAAATACACCTGTCAAACAAGGAGAGACAGAATCAACCTTTAGACTTTCCCCTGAAATACCAGATCTGCATGTAAACATATGGACGTATTTACCAAATTCACTAAATTATACCCGATGAAGAAGCTAACCAGCGCGAATTGTGCAAGCAAAATTCTGGACGATTTCATACCGAAATATGGTAAAATGGACGCCATTTTGGCTGATAACGCGTCCATACACAAAGGCAAACGTTTCGTAAATAAGATAAGAACATCAGGTATCAAAATATATAATTCCACAGCATACCACCCGGAAAGTAACCCGTGCGAGAGATCGATGAGGGATCTATCCATCTACCTGCGAATATTAACATACCGCAAAAGACATACCTCGTGGGTCACCCAACTACCACTAATAGAAAAAATCATGAACAACACGATCAACCCGAACACTGGTATAGCGCCAGTCAAGCTACACCTAAACCAAACGCCAGAAAGCATTTTACCAGGCTTAAAAAGAGCAATTAACACAGACGAAATGAACGAAATCCAACAAATACAAGAAGCCTACGAACGCCTAAGGAAACGAGCAGAAACTAGAAATAAAAGGAAGAAAAGATACAAAAAGAAATGGACGCCGAACATAGGAGATAAGGTGCTAGTGAGAACCCACAACAAATCTTCAATGCTTAACAAAACATCACAAAAACTGCATATCCTTTGGGAAGGGCCGGCTATGATCGTTGCGAAGTTCGGTGATCGTTCTTTTGAGCTGGTAGACTATAAAACGACGAAAAACATAGGTAGATATAACATAGCACTATTACGACCCTTTAAAGAACTGGAAATCACACATACTCAAACAATTACCTGACGCGAACCGGAGTCACTGAACTCATTAATGTACGGCACAGGTAATTAGTAAACACCACTTTGTTACAAATAGAAGAAATACACACGTTTCACAGAAATAAGAATAACGGACATAGAGAATAAACGCGATGGAATTTGACTATAACATAAACAAATGGTACACCTGGTTATACTAATAAAAAAAATTTTTTGTACTTAGAATAAGTAAGCGGAACATACAAGGAATTATAAATACAAGTGCCGAAAACAAAAGCAATCACGACATTGCAGTGACGCGAGTGACAGTGTATGAAACATTAAAGGTTCACTATACTTAAAGAGGCAATGTAAAGCCCAAAAGACAACAATAAAACAAATAATGTAAATAAATAGAGAAAATCAGAGACAATCCAAAAATGCAAAATCAGATTGATAACGTAATGTAAAACATTGGACACATTGAAAACTAAGAAAATATGTAACAATGTATATAAGGGTATAAATGCATAAATGTATGTATGTATTTTATTGTAAAAAAAACAACCAAACAAACGCTCTAAAGCTCCTTGCTTGCACTTGCGTTGACGAAGGGAAAGAGGAGAAACTAGGTAACAATTGTCAGCGTTAGCACGTTAGTTAAACTTTGAAGGTCGCGGTTTAGTGGGACTTTCGAAGGAATTTGAAATTTTTCCCAACTTGTGAGAAAAATAGCAATATTCCTCCGAAGGGCATTTGAAGCAGAAACCTCAGGTTCTAAGAGGGAAAAGATCAATAGAAACTAATACAATAGTAGAGATCATAAATAAGCATAATGGGAATAAAAAGGGAATAAATGATATAAGAAACATAGTTAAAAAGAATATTCGAAATAGCAATACAGTACAAATGAAGGAAAAATTGGACAGGAGTTGCCTCTGGGCACACAGACAAGGCAGGAAACACAGAACAATAGAACCGACATCAAGACGCCAGTAAAATATGCGAGGTATAAGGAAAACTCAGCCAAGCATGATAGAATACCGTTATGACGCTGAGAGGTCATACAACCCAGAGGGGCGGAGAATAGTACTGATGCATAGGAACGACATACGGAGGTGACCAATAAGAGAAAATTAAAGAAATAAACCCTGCCAATAAAATGTAGAGTAAACCACGTGATAGGCGTAAAATAGGAAAGGAATAGAAAATGGGCGGTGATAGGAAAGAAAAGCTAGGATAGAAGCTGAAAATACGAGAGGCAAAAGAGCGTCACTCTGCTAGTGAAGACGACGGGGAGAAGACGTGTTATTGGAAGGTTACTCCGGTACTGAGTATTGTGATAAAAGTAGGATCAGATGTCGCAGTCCGACTTAGAGTTATGGTCTTGAAGATAGTGCAAATATAGGGAATAACAAGGGAGTTCGCGAAGCAACGTAAAAACATCGTAAAGGGGAAAGGAAAATTAGGAAGACAACGCAAGTGTTAACAAGAGAACTACGAGAGCCAGGCTAAAGAAAAAAATAAAGGAATTGAGAGACGGTCAACACGACTTTTCATAACTGAACCCTGAGAAAGAGATCCCAGCTCACCGACGAGTAGACAAAACACCCACCTTTCCACCTCACCGTCAAACCTTTCACACTCCATCCCTAACCAAGCACACAAGAGGACAACAAACCGAAAAAGAACCCACACCAACAGTCACACGTAGGTCCAGTAGCGAGGCGTGACTTTCAAACCAAGGAAAGCTCCAAATAATAATTTTCATTAAAATAAGAGAGAATAATGACTCAAATAACTAAGGCTACTCTTCAGTACTCTTTCTATTGTACAGTCACAAGTAGGTCCAGTAGCGAGGCGTGACTTTCAAAGTGAGGGAAGCTCCAAATAATAATTGTCATTAAAATAAGAGAAAATAATGACTCAAAGAACTAAGGCTACTCTTCAGTACTCTTTATATTGTAGTCGCACGTAGGTCCAGTAGCGAGGCGTGGCTTTCAAAGCGAGGGAAGCTCCAAATAATAATTTTCATTAAAATAAGAGAGAATAATGACTCAAAGAACTAAGGCTACTCTTTAGTACTCTTGCTATTGTACAGTCACACTAGGTCCAGCAGCGAGGCGTGACTTTCAAAGCGAGGGAGGCTCCAAATAATAATTTGCATTAAAATAGGAGAGAATAATGGCTCAAAGAACTAAGGCTACTCTTTAGTACTATTTCTAATGTACAGTCACACGTAGGTACAGTAGCGAGGCGTGAATTTCAAAGAGAGGGAAGCTTCAAATAATAATTTTCATTAAAATAAGAGAGAATAATGGCTCAAAGAACTAAGGCTACTCTTTAGTACTATTTCTAATGTATAGTCACACGTAGGTACAGTAGCGAGGCGTGAATTTCAAAGCGAGGGAAGCTCCAAATAATAATTTTCATTAAAATAAGAGAGAATAATGACTCAAAGAACTAGGGCTATTCTTCAATTGTCTTTCTATTGTACAGTCACAGGGACTGCTCACACTAGAAGCTTCCCCTGTCCAAACCCGCTCCAATTTTTCCTACAGTTGGCCCACACCATGTGAACTGTTAGTCTAACATGGAGAAAGTATTCAATTCACACACTTTTGCTACTAACTTGAAACTTTACAAGAATTTGTTATTTGTCAGTACTAAATATCAATCTACATAAAGCACTATTGCTAATTCTTTTAAAATATCTTACAGTTGTATTTAAAAGCGCCACATAAAGGAAGAAAATACACTTTTACTTGACACGCTACAGACTTCACGTGACAAAATCTGTCAGTGTTTCCGGAAACCTATGAAAATGGTGTTCAAAGTTACGAATGCGTAAATACAGTATCGAATGAGCTTCCGCAACTGGTTACTCGAGCTTCAGCAGTTTTCAAAATGTCTGTAGCAGCGCGGATGTTCGCAGATTACTTTTGTGAATGTATGTAGAGTAAATAAAATATTGTTTGGCATGAATTTTATTGTGTCTCTTCTTTTTTTCCTGAAATTCTTGCGGAAACGGCGCTTCCAGTGCTTTATCTACAAGTGTATTTAACAAATAATGCAAATACAAGAGCAGAGAAAGTCATGAGTACGATGGTGTTCGGAAAAGTTTTCGATCTCAATGAAGATGGCAGCACTAAATGAAAGCTAGCAAATTTCATTGTTCATCTGTTCACAGAAAGTCACCAAAGGTTTAGCCATTTTGGACGCTCAGTTGTTATGTAACAGTTGTTTGAGTGAGTTGATGTGAGTGTTTTTATGAAAATAGGCAAAATCGAGTATCCAGCTCTCATTAAATATTTGTTTTTGAAAGGCAATACGTTTACCCAAATCAAAGATGAGTTGGATTCTGGCATGACAACTCTGCACCATCATTTACTACAGTGAAATTTTGGGCAGCTGAATTTAAAAGTGGCCGTAAGAGCTTGGGAGACAATGAACGTTCGGGACGTCCAAAAACTTATCTACCGACGAAAACATCGCCAAAGTTCACCAAATGGTGCTAGACGTCCACCGAATTAAAGTGAGAGAGATAGCAGAGTCTATGAATATGTCAAAAGAGCGTGTTTGTCACATATTAAATCAACATTTAGACATGAGAAAGCTGTCCGCGCATTGGGTGTAGCGTTTGTTCACGTTAGACCAAAATGTGTTCGAATGAACATTTCCAACACCCTGTTGCTGTAGTTTAGGCGCAATGAATCCGAGTTTTGGCACAGATTAATTACTGTAGATGAAACTTGAGTACACCATTATACTCCCGAAATAAAAGTAGAGTCCAAACAGTGCACTGCAACGGGGGAACCGGCTCCAGAAAGAGCAAAAACTGTTTTTTTTTCGGCTGAGAAAGTGATCGCGACTGGATTTTGGGGATAGTCATGGAGTTATTTTAATCAATTATCTTCAAAAAGGGGAAAAACGTTATAGGAGAGTACTGCGTATCATTACTTCACAAGCTGAAGGAAATACTTGCGGAAAAGTGGCCACATTTTCAGACCACCTATGTACATCAAGTTTTCCCACTTTGCTCTAAAGAAAACAATGCATGATTTATCACGCTTCATTTTTTCTTATTGACATTTAAATGCCGTTGAATATGCATCAAACAAAAGACTGCTATGCACCGTCTTTCCTGCTCATATCTTTTAGATGTTTTAAGCGTTGTATTATTCATCTCAATTTAAATGTTCTGCCTGCAACTTCATCAACTTTAAGGTCTAAAGTTTCCCACAAGAAGGAGAAGAAGAAAAACAATTACTTTCTTTTATACATAAAGATGAAAACGTGTCTAATATCCGACAGGAAGGTTTAAAAATTCTTTAGCCTGTAAATCTTGGGGGAAAGGCTCCTTTAGTAGTTTTTAATGAACAAGATGTTGGTACAACACCTGATTACACTCCCAGGTTACAGCCCTCCTCATTCGTGACGTATTTCTTTATACATTCAGAATCAGGTTATGTTTGTCAACTTTATGTCACTCAGGATTAATGTTTACGTAAATAATACAGTTTATCCAACACATTTACCAGTCAAATAAAAGACAATCACTAGGCCTACTGAAACGACCAGGCAACATCGATCGTCTCTTATTAGGTATTAGCCAGGTGGCCTTGGCCTAAATCGCTCTATATTCCTGAAAATAACACTACAAATAAATTTCCTATCTTATAGCTTAATATAAACAGTAGTAAGCTTTTTATTGATTGGAGTATGTGTTGTATATAACATTGTATGGTACAAGACTTATTTATACACACGCGGATATTAACAAACAAAATACATCTTGATTCACCATTACCGTAAATAACTTCCTTTTACAATTTCATTGCAAACACAGAAAACCAAATATATTTAAATCTACGTCCTCCAATGACAAGTCATATCGGACGATGAATGTAATGTAGTTCAAATGAGTACAGAGTCCATAGAGCTTAGAGTTACCAGACATTCATCTTACAGGATAAGCGAAAACCTCCAAGGTTAAGTCATATCGGACGATGAATGAAATGATGTTCAAATGAGTGCAGTGTACATAGAGCTTAGAGTTACCAGACATTCATCTTGCAGGATAAGGGAAAACCTACAACGTTAAGTCTTATCGGACGATGAATGAAATGATGTTCGAATGAGTACAGGGTACATAGAGCTTAGAGTTACCAGACATCCATCTTTCAGGATAAGGGAAAACCTCCAACGGTAAGTCATATCGGACGATGAATGAAATGATGTTCAAATGAGTGCAGTGTACATAGAGCTTAGAGTTACCAGACATTCATCTTGCAGGATAAGGGAAAACCTCCAACGTTAGTCATATCGGACGATGAATAAATGATGTTCAGATGAGTACAGGGTCCATAGAGCTTAGAGTTGCCAGACATTCATCTTACAGGATAAGGGAAAACCTCCAACGTTAAGTCATATCGGACGATGAATGAAATAATGTTCAAATGAGTACAGGATACATAGAGCTTAGAGTTACCAGACATTCATCTTTCAGGATAAGAGAAAACCTCCAACGTTAAGTCATATCGGACGATGAATGAAATGATGTTCAAATGAGTGCAGTGTACATAGAGCTTAGAGTTACCAGACATTCATCTTTCAGGATAAGAGAAAACCTCCAACGTTAAGTCATATCGGACGATGAATGAAATGATGTTCAAATGAGTACAGTGTACATAGAGCTTAGAGTTAACAGACATTCATCTTGCAGGATAAGAGAAAACCTACAACGTTAAGTCATATCGGACCATGAATGAAATGATGTTCAAATGAGTGCAGTGTACATAGAGCTTAGAGTTACCAGACATTCATCTTGCAGGATAAGGGAAAACCTACAACGTTAAGTCTTATCGGACGATGAATGAAATGATGTTCGAATGAGTACAGGGTACATAGAGCTTAGAGTTACCAGACATCCATCTTTCAGGATAAGGGAAAACCTCCAACGGTAAGTCATATCGGACGATGAATGAAATGATGTTCAAATGAGTGCAGTGTACATAGAG
The DNA here is from genome assembly GCA_030765055.1 of Mantis religiosa. NCBI lineage: Eukaryota > Metazoa > Arthropoda > Insecta > Mantodea > Mantidae > Mantis > Mantis religiosa. The sequence goes on from CM060949.1 coordinate 5,479,784, forward strand.
CTTAGAGTTACCAGACATTCATCTTGCAGGATAAGGGAAAACCTCCAACGTTAGTCATATCGGACGATGAATAAATGATGTTCAGATGAGTACAGGGTCCATAGAGCTTAGAGTTGCCAGACATTCATCTTACAGGATAAGGGAAAACCTCCAACGTTAAGTCATATCGGACGATGAATGAAATAATGTTCAAATGAGTACAGGATACATAGAGCTTAGAGTTACCAGACATTCATCTTTCAGGATAAGAGAAAACCTCCAACGTTAAGTCATATCGGACGATGAATGAAATGATGTTCAAATGAGTGCAGTGTACATAGAGCTTAGAGTTACCAGACATTCATCTTTCAGGATAAGAGAAAACCTCCAACGTTAAGTCATATCGGACGATGAATGAAATGATGTTCAAATGAGTACAGGGTACATAGAGCTTAGAGTTACCAGACATTCATCTTTCAGGATAAGAGAAAACCTCCAACGTTAAGTCATATCGGACGATGAATGAAATGATGTTCAAATGAGTGCAGTGTACATAGAGCTTAGAGTTACCAGACATTCATCTTTCAGGATAAGGAAAAACCTCCAACGTTAAGTCATATCGGACAATGAATGAGATAATGTTCAAAAGAGTACAGAGTACATAGAGCTTAAAGTAACCATACATTCATCTTTCAGTGTAAGGGAAAACGCCGGAGAAAACCTTATCACATTGACCGAGGTTAGATCTCGGAAGCTCTTGAAGGAGAGACACACAGACAGCCAAGTAAGCCGGCCCTCGTAGCCATTGTCGTTAGAACGTATGTCTCTAGCGTTCCGCCGCATAGAGGGTCGTGGGTTCGAGTCCTGCCTTGGGCATGGGTGTTTATGTGTATGGTCTATAAGTGTGAAAATACAGAAAACAGATAGGAAAATAAACGGAAACAATAAAAAAACTGTTAAATATGGAAAAGAAAAATATATATCTATATACAAAAATTAAAAAAAAGTATGTACCTACTCCACAGAAACGCTTTCTTAATGTTGTATAATTGGTAAATTATATTATAATAATTATTTTAAAAAATGTAGATTCTTTTAGGCGGATAATTTACACCATTTCCGAGCAATTATTTGTTAATAGTTTAAACTTTCAAATAAATATAGCTTCTGTTGTGAAAAGTGCTTTTCATTTGTTTTCCTCTCGTTATCTTGCATAGAGCGGTCGTTGCAGAGATACTGCGTAGCGATCGCGTTTAAACATCTCACTGTCGCTTTGGTTTTAATTCCATCCTTTGTTTACGTCAAAGAATGTCCCGTTGCTACTTCTGTAGGGTATCTTTTGTTGTTGACTGACAACTTGTGTGTCCTCATTGTAAAAGATAAATTATGGCTGAACATAAAGTCAACTCGCATGTGCAGTAGACGTCAAAGAAGCACCTGTCATGGTAGACATTTCTTTTTCACTTAGGCGTGACAGTAATCTGTTAAATAGATTACAAATCTAAGAAAGCAGCAGCAACCCCATTGTGAGTCCACCCCTTGGAGCTGACACAAAAGATGTTTTGTATCTGGGATTTACCGACCCCTGCCTCTCCTTCACTTTTGATGGCTATATAACTATTGCATTAGGCGGACCATTTCGTATGTCAACTGAGTCATTTCCTTGTGGATGATGTATCTACGACGGAGTCCACCCCACTTACCACAGCATTTTTAAACAAAACACGCAGAGAGATAGGCATCTGTTTGACACAGCATTGGCAATCTCTCACATCTCCCTATGAATTACACAACATGGGAACGTCCTTCTCTTCAACTACTTACATAGTACCTTTACTTTCTCTTACAATTAGAGTAAGTATTCAAATTACACTTTTGTGTTCATTTTCAATCTGAAAGCTCATTCTGAACGGAAAAATTGCTATAGATACTGTAAGTAATGTTTTTTAACATTTAACTCCAGATGCTCTACTGCCATTAGTCCTGGACCCGTAGGACCAAGGATCCGGGCCATCTTCTACTTTGGAGCGATGGAAAACTCCAGGGCTCTATCCATAGGGCAATACCTTGAGTCTAAAAAGCCCCCCCCCCCCATCGACTACTACGTCAAGACGAGATGGAACTGGATACGCCACTTATGCCCGTCAACCCCGCAGGGAAGACTACCGAAAACCTCGGCGGGGCCGCCGGTGATCTAGCACACCTTCTACTAGCTCTGCAGGCTAGTAAAGTCTGTTTAGTTAACGCATGTGCACGTCGGCTTCTGCCTTTGACGTTTATAATCGTTTTACAACCCCGGCCCTCCTTCTCCCAGACCGTTCTGCAAGGCTGCCACCTTTCTCGATACGTCATGGGTATCGTACGAGGTTTCGTCTAAATAAATAATCTTATGTCCATTACTACAAAACTTCCTTAGTTTTGACACACACACACACACACACACACACACACACACACACACACACACACACACACACACACACACACACACACACACATATATATATATACAGTTCTACTCGATTCCATAATTCCATAATAACCCTTAAATTATTCAATGTGCGGTATTTGAAACCCAGCTCCTTTAAGAGGCCGCGCGAAGTGCAGTGCCCCTAAGGAAAATCACAAATTTCTTGCAAATGTGCAACCAATTCGTCTAAGGTGGGCGATCTCCCTTTTGCATAGAATCTATAAATTTCTTGGCAAATCAAATCGCATGTGAAATTATCTACTTTAGAGAAACGTTTCCTTTTGTTTTCACACTTGATCGGCGTCTTTGGTATTCCTTTCGTCAGAATATTTCTCACTGTATTTTTGTGAATACCCAGCATATATCATCAGGTTCATTGCAGGACTCCATACCAAGATTATTTGTCAGCACATATTTATATGTATTCAAAACAAGCGCTTGAATTTGCTTAGAAACAGTTCCCGTTATAACTTTGTTATTTTTTAGGCTTTTCCAGTAATATAACTCGGCCCAGTTATTCACACTGTCTTCACTTTGATTATTTATCTTTACTTCATTTGCATTTACCACTGCATTTCTCTCCCACGGTCTCCACATCGTGACTCACAACGAATTACTGCACGTAATGAAACAGATAAACTAGAAGTTGGAACTTAGGCAACTGAGACTCCACGTGGAGTAGACATGCGACTGTCATTTCCAGAAAATCAGGGTTGCTATTGGTCCTCAACGACAGTGTTCCATTTCTGAAGTGTGGAGATAGATTTATGACGGTCATTAGTGGGCGGGCGGCTCAGGTTCATTTGACTCGGAACTGCACATGCGTTAACTAAACAGACTTTACCCGTGACTTGTTAGGCAACCCTCTACCCCCTCCGGGCGGCCGTAGCCTGGCTGGAGGTACCCAATTCCCCGTGGGTGTCGGGGACACACTGCCCCCTCGAGTCCAACCCATTGCGAACAACTCCCCGACGGTAGGAACTCGGCAGTTCGGCCCGAGGTTCCTCTGGTAGCGTCAGAGGTACCACGAGTGCTAAGGGTCCGCAGTGCTCGCACCTCGGCAGCTGAAGGAGACGGATCCCCTCTCCTACGGGAAAATATGAAGCAATTATTCGAAATATGTTCTGACAAGCCTTCAAGTAATTTTCAAAGTATAATAATAATAATAATAATAATAATAATAATAATAATAATAATAATAATAATAATAATAATAATAATAATAATAATAATAATAATAATAATAATAATAATAATAATAATAATAATAATAATAATAATAATAATAATAATAATAATAATAATAATAATAATAATAATAATAATAATAATAATAATAATAATAATAATAATAATAATAATAATAATAATAATAATAATAATAATAATAATAATAATAATAATAATAATAATAATAATAATAATAATAATAATAATAATAATAATAATAATAATAATAATAATAATAATAATAATAATAATAATAATAATAATAATAATAATAATAATAATAATAAGTAAAGTTGTAAATATTGGGAGAAAGAACAATGTTCCATCCAAGTTATGCCCATACAGAAATCATAAAAAGTTGAAAGCCCAAAGACCCCACATAGCGAATCACATTTTTAAACATCTGACAGTCACTTTAGCGACGATTGAATTGAAACATAAGCATCTGTAAGAAAGAATACCTTCTAGACAGTGTGAGAGTTTGGCGAGAGGCATGTTGATGGAAGCTTCACATGTCAGAATCCTGATTGTGTGGAGCAGCGGTGACAGGTGAGGGTTGAAAGCTAGACGGAAGTCTGTATGTATTGGTAGCCCCGTCAACATCCATCTTTCTTTCACCCCTAGCAAGTTGTCCCCGGGAAGAACCACTAGGCAATATTTCCACCGCTGGTTTTGACGTATACTGTCATATCCTCCTCAGATTCAGACGTTACTGTAAATGTGGCAGGAAATCTGAAGGCGGAAGAAACGCTCTTATACCCACAGCGTTACCAACTCAGCCTGCAAATACCCTGAAACTGTACGGTGTTTTGCCTGCCCTTACTATAGAAATACGCGGATGGAACAACATAACATTTTTAAAACTACAGTAGATCCTCGTTTATCCGGATCGACTGGGACTAAGGTCGATCCAAGTTAACAAAAATTCGGGTTATTTAGAGAATGACAGAAAACAATAAAAAAAGCATGCACGAAATATGATTAGATGGAAATATCGCTGGGAGAAGTGTGTACAGTTATAAAGGGAATATGTTGATTAAAAAAAAAATCTGAAAAAATGTATTGTATCGTCATTAGGTCCGAAAAGTTTCAGAGCACCCTCGTTTATGAAATAAAAGCTTTATAGAGCTAAATATTTCTGGTATATTCATTTGTTGTGGTGTACATTAATTTCTCAAGTAGTAAGCGGTTATTTGTTTTTTCTCGTATCAGTTTAGCCTGTTAGTAATGACTCCAGAAAGTAATTTGAATGCACAGATGATATGTTTGTGATCCAGGGGGCAGGCCCACTGTGGGAACACGGCTGGCTCTTGGCTGTAGGCGATCTGTATGCAAAGCGCTATCTCAGACCTGTTGCCTAGTTTTCAATTGTTTCTCCAGCCACGCACATCTTTATTTATATGCATTACCTGTACTACCAACATAACAACATCAACTCCATCCAAAAGTGCTGTCAATAAGTGTTACACCCAACTTCAGTGGCGAACTGTTACAGGTACCCTGACTAACTGGAGATACGATAGTACTCTGAAACCGGAACATCGGAAACAGCTAAAACGTTAAGCCATATCGGACGAGGACAGAAATGATGTTTAAATGAGTACAGGGTACATAGAGCTTAGAGTTACCATACATTCATCTTTCAGGATAAGGGAAAACCTCCAACGTTGTCATAACGGACGATGAATGAAATGATGTTCAAATGAGTACAGGGTACATAGAGCTTAGAGTTAGCAGACATTCATCTTTCAGGATAAGAGAAAACCTCCAACGTCGAGTCATATCGGACGATGAATGAAATGATGTTCAAATGAGTACAGGGTACATAGAGCTTAGAGTTAGCAAACATTCACCTTTCAGGATAAAAGAAAACCTCCAACGCTGAGTCATATCGGACGATGAATGAAATGATGTTTAAATCAGTACAGGGTACATAGAGCTTAGAGTTATCAGATATGCATCTTCCAGGATAAAGGTAAGTCCCGAGGAAAACGTTATCCAGAAAAGTCACCCTGACCGAGATTAGAATTCGGGACCTCTTGTACGTTAGGTAGACAACCATGCCTACAGAGGCGAGCATTTTGGGAGAAAATATTACCGATTTCCGAAATGGTAATTAATAGTTCTGTTACACTAGTCGTGAGTAGGCCAATGTATGGTAAGGTAGAGACAAGAGTGAAAAATTCAATGCCATAGCCGGGATTTGAACGCGAGTTGCTGCGAGTCAGTTGCAGAATAAAATGTCGTGCAGGCACGTTGCCATGGCAGCTTAATGGTTATTGTTGATTTAGTGCACCTGAATATTGTGACTTCGTAGGTTCGTATAATTTACAGAAATTCAAAATGTTTTTATTTCCGTAGAAATACACTTCGGTCAATCCTTATAATAGCTGAATTACGTCTCATACACAATTAAAATCTTCCGAGGTTGTTGATCGCAACAAAGAGCTCACTTTGAAAACAGACCAGTTTCACATAGGCAGGACTATAGGGAGGTTGAGGGATGCAGTTCACGTTGATTTCTGCAAGATATTCAGCAACAACATTGGCAATATGCGGTCGCGCATTATCGTGGTGCAGCATCCAGCCTGCTTCACGGAAATGTAGTCTTTTGCGCCTGATATAGACTTACAATGTTTTCAGGATATCCCTGTAGTATTGTCCAGTTACTGATGTGTGTGCAGGTACAACATGCTGATAAACAATTCCATGAATATCAAAGAATGAGATGACCATAACTTTCCCAGCAGAAGCAACCACTTTTGGTGATGAAGGAGATTTCCACACTGAGCTTTGCTGTTTGTTGTCAGGATCAAAATGATGTAGCCAAGTTTTAACAGCAGTGATTACGTATGAAAGAAACCCCGGATCTTCCTCTAACATCAACTTTAACTACATGCAGATGTGCATGCGAATGTCCTTTTGTTCGGGAATCAACAGTCTTGGAACTCATAACGCACAAACACGTCTCGTGTGTAATGTTTCTGTCACCAACGTGTGGGTGTCACCCAATGAAATGTTCAGTATTTCAGAAAGTGATCTTAAGGTGATTCCTCAATCCTCTCCTACAATGGCAGCAGCAGTTTTGATGTTTTCTTCCGTAAGAGTGGTAACTGGAGCACCGAGTCCACCTTCCTTTGAAATTGATTTTCTCCGATCTTTAAATATTTTAAACCACCTCCAATCTGTGCTGTAGGGAAGAACAGACTCTCCATACGCCTCCTGTAACATTGTATAGGCCTCAACTGAAGATTTGTTGAGACGAAAGCAGAATTTCAAAGCCGCATATTGTTCCTCGCCTGTTACCTCCATTGCAGTTGTAGGCGATGGTGAACATGTCTGAAGTTACTTGGTTCTCACAGGCGTGAACCAGGAGTACCAACAATGTATATGCTACGGCATGTTTTTTTTGTTTTCTTTTTTTTTTTTTTTTTTTTACATTGAGCTAACAGAATATAATAAGATTGAATTTTAGTGCGAAAAGTTATGACCGTATAAAATTATGATCATTCTTTATTGAACAGCGCTAGTATTTATAATTGCCCGAGGAGGGCGGAGTAATAGTAGCATGAAAGTGAGCGTCTGAATGAAGTTGTTGAACCAATCCGTCTCTGACTTGATGCTATGCAAACAACCGTTTGATATGTGGAGGTGGTACCGTAACGAAGTCACGTCCAATGACTTACAGTCTTCTGCTACAGCCTGACTCGAGAACACCTTCACAGCTTCTTATTTAAATTAACCACATCTGTTTCTACTTCCCTTCCTTTCATTCCAACCCTGCTGGTTTAATTCCTTCCTTCCTGGACGTGTTCTGTTACTCTGTATGGCCGGCCTCACATACCTCTCTGAAAGATGAATGTCTGGTAACTCTAAGCTCTATGTACCCTGTACTCATTTGAACATCATTTCATTCATCGTCCGATATGACTTAACGTTGGAGGTTTTCTCTTATCCTGAAAGATAAATGTCTGGTAACTCTTAGCTCTATGTACCCTGTACTCATTTAAACATCATTTCATTCATCGTCTGATATGACTTAACGTTGGAGGTTTTCTCTTATCCTGAAAGATGAATGTCTGGTAACTCTAAGCTCTATGTACCCTGTACTCATTTGAACATCATTTCATTCATCGTCTGATATGACTTAACGTTGGAGGTTTTCCCTTATCCTGAAAGATGAATGTCTGGTAACTCTAAGCTCTATGTATCCTGTACTCATTTGAACATCATTTCATTCATCGTCCGATATGACGTAACGTTGGAGGTTTTCTCTTATCCTGAAAGATGAATGTCTGGTAACTCTAAGCTCTATGTACCCGGTACTCATTTAAACATCATTTCATTCATCGTCCGATATGACTTAACGTTGGAGGTTTTCTCTTATCCTGAAAGATGAATGTCTGGTAACTCTAAGCTCTATGTACCCTGTACTCATTTAAACATCATTTCATTCATCGTCCGATATGACTTAACGTTGGAGGTTTTCTCTTATCCTGAAAGATGAACGTCTGGTAACTCTAAGCTCTATGTATCCTGTACTCATTTGAACATCATTTCATTCATCGTCCGATATGACTTAACGTTGGAGGTTTTCTCTTATCCTGAAAGATGAATGTCTGGTAACTCTAAGCTCTATGTACCCTGTACTCATTTGAACATCATTTCATTCATCGCCGATAGGACTTAACTTAGGAGGTTTTCTCTTATCCTGAAATATGAATGTCTGGTAACTCTAAGCTCTATGTACCCTGTACTCATTTGAACATCATTTCATTCATCGCCGATATGACTTAACGTTGGAGGTTTTCTCTTATCCTGAAAGATAAATGTCTGGTAACTCTAAGCTCTATGTACCCTGTACTTATTTGTACATCATTTCACTCATCGTCCGATATAACTTAACGTTGGAGGTTTTCCACTATTATTATTTTCATCATCATCTTCATCATCATGATCATGATCATGATCATCATCATCATCATCATCATCATCATCATCATCATCATCATCATCATCATCATCATCATCATCATCATCATCATCATCATCATCATCATCATCATCATCATCATCATCATCATCATCATCATCATCATCATCATCATCATCATCATCATCATCATCATCATCATCATCATCATCATCATCATCGTTATTATTATTATTATTAATATTATTATTATTATTATTATTATTATTATTATTATTATTATTATTATTATTATTATTATTATTATTATTATTATTATTATTATTATTATTATTATTATTATTATTATTATTATTATTATTATTATTATTATTATTATTATTATTATTATTATTATTATTATTATTATTATTATTATTATTATTATTATTATTATTATTATTATTATTATTATTATTATTATTATTATTATTATTATTATTATTATTATTATTATTATTATTATTATTATTATTATTATTATTATTATTATTATTATTATTATTATTATTATTATTATTATTATTATTATTATTATTATTATTATTTTGTCTTTAAATGTGGCCTTTATTAAGTTAGTACATATTGCTCACACTGTGGCGCTGCAGACCAGCCAGTTGGGTATGCAAACAAAGTGGTCTAGCAGGCCGTGATTTATATACCGGCTGCAGGCGTTGACTTTTCGCACCGCCCCCTCTCGACATCTTGAGAACCGACCGCTTAACAGAACAGACAATTCCATATTTGGTTAAATGCTCTCTTGCACGCACGTCCGTCCTGTTCATTTATTGCTAGCACTTAAATAACCTTTATAACACAGTTCATTTCTCAATTAAGATCACACTTGTGTTATTTTGATTTTAAATTTACTGGAAAGGGCAGGAGGAATACACTGCTGAATATATTCTGTGCAGATATTCGAGAAATGCGTGTAGAATTTGCCGAGGTCGGTCGATCTATGAATGACATAATAGCGTACGTAACCTCAAACTCCGTTTAGAACTTTATTATTTCCATCATGACCAACTGTTGGCATGAAAAAAAAAAAAGTCCTCATGAATTCTTGCACTCTCTTTTATTTATTAATAGTCTAATGTTGAATTGGAAACTATTTATGAATTAACATTATTTTTCACATGCAGCCGGAGGAGTAAGCCTCTTTACCCTAAAGATATTGATCCCTTTTTCTTTGTCGAATCAACCATTTTTTAAATATTCCTTTTAATATATTCAAATGTTTCAATAGTTATAGCTTTTACAAATCAGAAGTAGCGATTTTTATATATCATGGCCATGAAAACAATACGGAATTCCAAAGACACTATACCGTGACCAGCTGTTTAAAACATTTGACTATCAGTGAAAAGGAATTATTAGATGCACTTGTTGTACCTCTTGAAAGTCTACTGTATTCCCAATAAGATAATGTTTATCTTGAAGTAGATAGAGCAATAAGTGTTTGTACAAGAGTAGAGAAAGTCATGTATACATCACATAACGACCAAAACATTCGACTATCACTTAAAGTCTACTGTATTCCCAATAAGATAATGTTTATCTTGAAGTAGATAGAGCAATAAGTGTTTGTACAAGAGTAGAGAAAGTCATGTATGCATCACATAACGACCAAAACATTTGACTATCACTTAAAGTCTACTGTATTCCCAATAAGATAATGTTTATCTTGAAGTAGATAGAGCAATAAGTGTTTGTACAAGAGTAGAGAAAGTCATGTATACATCACATAACGACCAAAACATTCGACTATCACTTAAAGTCTACTGTATTCCCAATAAGATAATGTTTATCTTGAAGTAGATAGAGCAATAAGTGTTTGTACAAGAGTAGAGAAAGTCATGTATGCATCACATAACGACCAAAACATTCGACTATCACTTAAAGTCTACTGTATTCCCAATAAGATAATGTTTATCTTGAAGTAGATAGAGCAATGTGTTTGTACAAGAGTAGAGAAAGTCATGTATACATCACATAACGACCAAAACATTTTACTATCACTTAAAGTCTACTGTATTCCCAATAAGATAATGTTTATCTTGAAGTAGATAGAGCAATAAGTATTTGTACAAGAGTAGAGAAAGTCATGTATACATCACATAACGACCAAAACATTTGACTATCACTTGAGTCTACTGTATTCCCAATAGGATAATGTTTATCTTGAAGTAGATAGGGCAATATGTGTTTGTACAAGAGAAGAGAAAGTCATGTCAGTGTAAAACAGAAGATGTGTTTACTATAAAAGCATAAGAAGCTGACAAATTTAATAAAATATTAAAACAAAGTGGAAGTTAATATAGAAAAATTTGACGATCAAACTCTGATGCGATGTGCAGAATTGCTGTAAAATAAACCATAGAAGGTTAAGTGTTTTTAAGGACAGCAAACGTTTTGCTCGTTGCTGAACACTTCTTTACTTTAACGTTTCTTGCCTCCCTAGTGAACCAGTCATCACATCTATATTTACTCCTGGCAAGGCAATTTTGGCTTTCACTTCTCCTTTCCCCCTTTGGGGGCTCGGCTCTATTTTCTTTTCTGGAGCCCTTTATATCTAAGGAACGGTTGTTTCAACGCTAACATACCTTAAGAGGCGTTATTCACTTATTTATATTTATGTACTCGTTCGGTTTGTTTATCCGTAAGACTGGAAGGGACACTAGGAGGTGAACTACTTTTATTTTGAGCCTTGACAATTCTGAATGTTGTAGATGCCATCTGACGTTTCCAATGGCAAGTTAGACTTTGTTGGCCATAATCTACTTCAGATGTTTTGCAATAGAGCGCCATTTGTTTTGTTTACATGAACTTGAAAATTGTGTATCAACGAAACATGGACGTGAAAAGTTATGTGTTTCAAATGGGAAGAGTTCTGGAGTCCAGCTAATCAGATGTGTTAGTGCACTCAGCGTTGCCAGCTGTTACCCCACATCTTTTATATTTCCCTCTCTCTCTCGCTCACTCATACAATATTGAGGTCTGCTTTACGCAGACGTAAGGGTAACCAAATTATATTTTACTAACTTTTACAATGATGCAGTTGCCAAAATCAAAATTGGAAAAACTTTTCGTAAATTATGTATGTTTTTATATACTATAATTGTAATCTTTCTAATCCAATGGAACTGCCAGTGGCTCATCCATATCGCAGTCAGTGTCACTTCGGTCAAGAGACAATTCGTCATTTTATTGCCTTCATCGTCTGAGTCTTGTAAATTTATGATTATAGATTCCAAAATCTCGTCACGTGCTATTTCTTTCTTAAAATCGTCTTCCTGAAGGTTTTCTGCATGCCTCACGCTGTTTGCTCAGTCCTGTTGTGTTTCCTTGTCAATTTCTTCGTGAACAAGTCGTTTAAGGTTCGTCAGTTTAAAAGTATTTGTTCTGTTTGCAACCCCCCTTTTATCTGAGACCACACCAACTCAGCTAGATTATATTGGTAGTGGTAAGGTGGGAGGCGTATTACCTCGTGTCCCATTTCAATTGCAAATTGATCCAGCTGATACACTTTTTCCGTGTTTTTAAACGGAAGTACTCTTTGCAAAATCTCAGTTTTAGTTTCTGTTTCAACCCTCCTTTTTTTTTTTTTTTGTAACCATTCAACAATTTCGTTTTTTCTGCTGGCCGAATTTGGTATTTTATTTGCAATAACCGAATGATACGGTGCATTATCCAATATAATAATGCTTCCTTCTACCAAATAATTTAAGAATCTGCTAAGAAACCATTCTTTAAATGTATCAGCTTTCATCCCTTCGTGATAGTGTGTGGTAGTTTTGGAGAGAAAAATCCATTTGCTTTCTGGCAGGAACCCTGTTTTTCTTTCCTTTATTATTATTATTTTTTTTAAATTTTACGTCCTCCAACGTTAAGTCATATGGGAAGGTGAATGAAATGATGCTCAAATGTGTCCAGGGTCCATGGAGCTTACAGTTGCCTGACATTCATCTTTCAGGATAAGGGAAAACCTCCAACGTTAAGTCATATCGGACGATGAATGAAATGATGTTCAAATGAGTACAGAGTACATAGAGCTTAGAGTTACCAGACATTCATCTTCAAGGATAAGAGAAAACCTCCAGCGTTAAGTCATATCGGACGATGAATGAAATGATGTTCAAATGAGTACAGGTTACATAGAGCTTAGAGTTACCAGACATTCATCTTTCAGGATAAGAGAAAACCTCCAACGTTAAGTCATATCGGACGATGAATGAAATGATGTTCAAATGAGTACAGAGTACATAGAGCTTAGAGTTACCAGACATTCATCTTTCAGGATAAGAGAAAACCTCCAACGTTAAGTCATATCGGACGATTAATGAAATGATGTTCAAATGAGTACAGGGTACATAGAGCTTAGAGTTACCTGACATTCATCTTTCAGGATAAGAGAAAACCTCTAACGTCAAGTCATATCGGACAATGAATGAAATGATGTTCAAATGAGTACAAGGTACATAGAGCTTAGAGATACCAGACATTCATCTTTCAGGATAAGAGAAAACCTCCAACGTTAAGTGATATCGGACGATGAATGAAATGATGTACAAATGAGTACAAGGTACATACAGTTTAGAGTTATCAGACATTCATCTTTCAGGATAAGAGAAAACCTCCAACGTTAAGTCATGTCGGACGATGAATGACATGATGTTCAAATGAGTACAAGGTACATAGAGCTTAGAGTTACCAGACATTCATCTTTCAGGATAAGAGAAAACCTCTAACGTCAAGTCATATCGGACAATGAATGAAATGATGTTCAAATGAGTACAGAGTACATAGAGTTTAGAGTTATCAGACATTCATCTTTCAGGATAAGAGAAAACCTCCAACGTTAAGTCATGTCGGACGATGAATGAAATGATGTTCAAATGAGTACAGGGTACACAGAGCTTAGAGTTACCAGACATTCATCTTTAAGGATAAGGGAGAACCTCCAACGTTAAGTCATATCGGACAATGAATGAAATGATGTTCAAATGAGTACAGGGTACATAGAGCTTAGAGTTACCAGACATTCATCTTTCAGGATAAGAGAAAACCTCTAACGTTAAGTCATATCGGACGATGAATGAAATGATGTTCAAATGAGTACAGGGTACATAGAGCTTAGAGTTACCAGACATTCATCTTTCAGGATAAGAGAAAACCTCTAACGTTAAGTCATATCGGACAATGAATGAAATGATGTTCAAATGAGTACAGGGTACATAGAGCTTAGAGTTACCAGACATTCATCTTTCAGGATAAGAGAAAACCTCTAACGTTAAGTCATATCGGACGATGAATGAAATGATGTTCAAATGAGTACAGGGTACATAGAGCTTAGAGTTAACAGACATTCATCTTTCAGGATAAGAGAAAACCTCTAACGTTAAGTCATATCGGACAATGAATGAAATGATGTTCAAATGAGTACAGGGTACATAGAGCTTAGAGTTACCAGACATTCATCTTTCAGGATAAGAGAAAACCTCTAACGTTAAGTCATATCGGACGATGAATGAAATGATGTTCAAATGAGTACAGGGTACATAGAGCTTAGAGTTACCAGACATTCATCTTTAAGGATAAGGGAGAACCTCCAACGTTAAGTCATATCGGACAATGAATGAAGTGATGTTCAAATGAGTACAGGGTACATAGAGCTTAGAGTTACCAGACATTCATCTTTCAGGATAAGAGAAAACCTCTAACGTTAAGTCATATCGGACGATGAATGAAATGATGTTCAAATGAGTACAGGGTACATAGAGCTTAGAGTTACCAGACATTCATCTTTCAGGATAAGAGAAAACCTCTAACGTTAAGTCATATCGGACGATGAATGAAATGATGTTCAAATGAGTACAGGGTACATAGAGCTTAGAGTTATCAGACATTCATCTTTCAGGATAAGAGAAAACCTCTAACGTTAAGTCATATCGGACAATGAATGAAATGATGTTCAAATGAGTACAGGGTACATAGAGCTTAGAGTTACCAGACATTCATCTTTCAGGATAAGAGAAAACCTCCAACGTTAAGTCATGTCGGACGATGAATGAAATGATGTTCAAATGAGTACAGGGTACACAGAGCTTAGAGTTACCAGACATTCATCTTTAAGGATAAGGGAAAACCTGCAACGTTAAGTCATATCGGAGGATCAATGAAATGATGTTCAAATGAGTACAGGGTACATAGAGCTTAGAGTTACCAGACATTCATCTTTCAGGATAAGAGAAAACCTCTAACGTTAAGTCATATCGGACGATGAATGAAATGATGTTTAAGTGAGTACAGGGTACATAGAGCTTAGAGTTACCAGACATTCACCTTTCAGGATAAGAGAAAACCTCCAACATTAAGTCACATCGGAGGATCAATGAAATGATGTTCAAATGAGTACAGGGTACATAGAGCTTAGAGTTACAAGACATTCACCTTTCAGGATAAGAGAAAACCTCCAACATTAAGTCACATCGGAGGATCAATGAAATGATGTTCAAATGAGTACAGGGTACATAGAGCTTAGAGTTACCAGACATTCATCTTTCAGGATAAGAGAAAACCTCCAACATTAAGTCACATCGGAGGATCAATGAAATGATGTTCAAATGAGTACAGGGTACATAGAGCTTAGAGTTACCAGACATTCATCTTTCAGGATAAGAGAAAACCTCCAACGTTAAGTCATATCGGACGATGAATGAAATGATGTTCAAATGAGTACAGGTTACATAGAGCTTAGAGTTACCAGACATTCATCTTTCAGGATAAGAGAAAACCTCTAACGTTAAGTCATATCGGACAATGAATGAAATGATGTTCAAATGAGTACAAGGTACATAGAGCTTAGAGTTACCAGACATTTATCTTTCAGGATAAGAGAAAACCTCCAACGTTAAGTCATATCGAACGATGAATGAAATGATGTTCAAATGAGTACAGGGTACATACAGTTTAGAGTTATCAGACATTCATCTTTCAGGATAAGAGAAAACCTCCAACGTTAAGTCATGTCGGACGATGAATGAAATGATGTTCAAATGAGTACAGGGTACACAGAGCTTAGAGTTACCAGACATTCATCTTTAAGGATAAGGGAGAACCTCCAACGTTAAGTCATATCGGACAATGAATGAAATGATGTTCAAATGAGTACAGGGTACATAGAGCTTAGAGTTACCAGACATTCATCTTTCAGGATAAGAGAAAACCTCTAACGTTAAGTCATATCGGACAATGAATGAAATGATGTTCAAATGAGTACAGGGTACATAGAGCTTAGAGTTACCAGACATTCATCTTTCAGGATAAGAGAAAACCTCTAACGTTAAGTCATATCGGACGATGAATGAAATGATGTTCAAATGAGTACAGGGTACACAGAGCTTAGAGTTACCAGACATTCATCTTCAAGGATAAGGGAAAACCTCCAACGTTAAGTCATATCAGACGATGAATGAAATGATGTTCAAATGAGTACAGGGTACATAGAGCTTAGAGTTACCAGACATTCATCTTCAAGGATAAGAGAAAACCTCCAACGTTAAGTCATATCAGACGATGAATGGAATGATGTTCAAATGAGTACAGGGTACATAGAGCTTAGAGTTACCAGACATTCATCTTCAAGGATAAGGGAAAACCTCCAACGTTAAGTCATATCAGACGATGAATGAAATGATGTTCAAATGAGTACAGGGTACATAGAGCTTAGAGTTACCAGACATTCATCTTAAAGGATAAGAGAAAACCTCCAACGTTAAGTCATATCAGACGATGAATGGAATGATATTCAAATAGTACAGGGTACATAGAGCTTAGAGTTACCAGACATTCATCTTTCAGGATAAGAGAAAACCTCCAACGTTAAGTCATATCGGACGATGAATAAAATGATATTCAAATAGTACAGGTTACATAGAGCTTAGAGTTACCAGACATTCATCTTCAAGGATAAGAGAAAACCTCCAGCGTTAAGTCATATCGGACGATGAATGAAATGATGTTCACATGAGTACCGGGTACATAGAGCTTAGAGTTACCAGACATTCATCTTCAAGGATAAGAGAAAACCTCCAGCGTTAAGTCATATTGGACGATGAATGAAATGATGTTCACATGAGTACCGGGTACATAGAGCTTAGAGTTACCAGACATTCATCTTCAAGGATAAGAGAAAACCTCCAGCGTTAAGTCATATCGGACGATGAATGGAATGATGTTCAAATGAGTACAGGGTACATAGAGCTTAGAGTTACAGACATTCATCTTTCAGGATAAGGGAGAACCTCCAACGTTAAGTCATATCGGACGATGAATGAAATGATATTCAAGTTAGTACAGGGTACATAGAGCTTAGAGTTACCAGACATTCATCTTTCAGGATAAGAGAAAACCTCTAACGTTAAGTCATATCGGACGATGAATGAAATGATGTTCAAATGAGTACAGGTTACATAGAGCTTAGAGTTACCAGACATTCATCTTTCAGGATAAGAGAAAACCTCTAACGTTAAGTTATATCGGACAATGAATGAAATGATGTTCAAATGAGTACAGGGTACATACAGTTTAGAGTTATCAGACATTCATCTTTAAGGATAGGAGAAAACCTCCAACGTTAAGTCATATCGGACAATGAATGAAATGATGTTCAAATGAGTACAGGGTACATACAGTTTAGAGTTATCAGACATTCATGTTTCAGGATAAGAGAAAACCTCCAACGTTAAGTCATATCGGACAATGAATGAAATGATGTTCAAATGAGTACAGGGTACATACAGTTTAGAGTTATCAGACATTCATCTTTCAGGATAAGAGAAAACCTCTAACGTTAAGTCATATCGGACAATGAATGAAATGATGTTCAAATGAGTACAGGGTACATACAGTTTAGAGTTACCAGATATTCATCTTTCAGGATAAGAGAAAACCTCCAACGTTAAGTCATATCGGACAATGAATGAAATGATGTTCAAATGAGTACAGGGTACATACAGCTTAGAGTTACCAGACATTCATCTTTCAGGATAAGAGAAAACCTCTAACGTTAAGTCATATCGGACAATGAATGAAATGATGTTCAAATGAGTACAGGGTACATACAGTTCAGAGTTATCAGACATTCATCTTTAAGGATAGGAGAAAACCTCCAACATTAAGTCATATCGGACGATGAATGAAATGATGTTCAAATGAGTACAGGGTACACAGAGCTTAGAGTTACCAGACATTCATCTTTAAGGATAAGGGAAAACCTGCAACGTTAAGTCATATCGGAGGATCAATGAAATGATGTTCAAATGAGTACAGGGTACATAGAGCTTAGAGTTACCAGACATTCATCTTTCAGGATAAGACAAAACCTCTAACGTTAAGTCATATCGGACGACGAATGAAATGATGTTTAAGTGAGTACAGGGTACATAGAGCTTAGAGTTACCAGACATTCACCTTTCAGGATAAGAGAAAACCTCCAACATTAAGTCACATCGGAGGATCAATGAAATGATGTTCAAATGAGTACAGGGTACATAGAGCTTAGAGTTACAAGACATTCACCTTTCAGGATAAGAGAAAACCTCCAACATTAAGTCACATTGGAGGATCAATGAAATGATGTTCAAATGAGTACAGGGTACATAGAGCTTAGAGTTACCAGACATTCATCTTCAAGGATAAGGGAAAACCTCCAACGTTAAGTCATATTGGACGATGAATGAAATGATGTTCAAATGAGTACAGGGTACATAGAGCTTAGAGTTACCAGACATTCATCTTTCAGGATAAGGGAGAACCTCCAACGTTAAGTCATATCGGACGATGAATGAAATGATATTCAAGTTAGTACAGGGTACATAGAGCTTAGAGTTACCAGACATTCATCTTTCAATATAAGAGAAAACCTCTAGCGTTAAGTCATATCGGACGATGAATGAAATGATGTTCAAATGAGTACAGGTTACATAGAGCTTAGAGTTACCAGACATTCATCTTTCAGGATAAGAGAAAACCTCTAACGTTAAGTCATATCGGACAATGAATGAAATGATGTTCAAATGAGTACAGGGTACATACAGTTTAGAGTTATCAGACATTCATCTTTCAGGATAAGAGAAAACCTCCAACGTTAAGTCATGTCGGACGATGAATGAAATGATGTTCAAATGAGTACAGGGTACACAGAGCTTAGAGTTACCAGACATTCATCTTTAAGGATAAGGGAAAACCTGCAACGTTAAGTCATATCGGAGGATCAATGAAATGATGTTCAAATGAGTACAGGGTACATAGAGCTTAGAGTTACCAGACATTCATCTTTCAGGATAAGAGAAAACCTCTAACGTTAAGTCATATCGGACGATGAATGAAATGATGTTTAAGTGGGTACAGGGTACATAGAGCTTAGAGTTACCAGACATTCACCTTTCAGGATAAGAGAAAACCTCCAACATTAAGTCACATCGGAGGATCAATGAAATGATGTTCAAATGAGTACAGGGTACATAGAGCTTAGAGTTACAAGACATTCACCTTTCAGGATAAGAGAAAACCTCCAACATTAAGTCACATCGGAGGATCAATGAAATGATGTTCAAATGAGTACAGGGTACATAGAGCTTAGAGTTACCAGACATTCATCTTTCAGGATAAGAGAAAACCTCCAACATTAAGTCACATCGGAGGATCAATGAAATGATGTTCAAATGAGTACAGGGTACATAGAGCTTAGAGTTACCAGACATTCATCTTTCAGGATAAGAGAAA
Source organism: Mantis religiosa (assembly GCA_030765055.1). Taxonomy (NCBI): domain Eukaryota; kingdom Metazoa; phylum Arthropoda; class Insecta; order Mantodea; family Mantidae; genus Mantis; species Mantis religiosa. The sequence continues at coordinate 5,499,220 of CM060949.1, forward strand.
ACCTCCAACATTAAGTCACATCGGAGGATCAATGAAATGATGTTCAAATGAGTACAGGGTACATAGAACTTAGAGTTACCAGACATTCATCTTTCAGGATAAGAGAAAACCTCCAACATTAAGTCATATCGGACGATGAATGAAATGATGTTTAAGTGAGTACAGGGTACATAGAGCTTAGAGTTACCAGACATTCACCTTTCAGGATAAGAGAAAACCTCCAACATTAAGTCACATCGGAGGATCAATGAAATGATGTTCAAATGAGTACAGGGTACGTAGAGCTTAGAGTTACCAGACATTCATCTTTCAGGATAAGAGAAAACCTCCAACGCTAAGTCATATCGGAGGATCAATGAAATGATGTTCAAATGAGTACAGGGTACATAGAGCTTAGAGTTACCAGACATTCATCTTTCAGGATAAGAGAAAACCTCCAACGTTAAGTCACATCGGAGGATCAATGAAATGATGTTCAAATGAGTACAGGGTACATAGAGCTTAGAGTTACCAAACATTCATCTTTCAGTATAAGAGAAAACCTCCAACGTTAAGTCACATCGGAGGATCAATGAAATGATGTTCAAATGAGTACAGGGTACATAGAGCTTAGAGTTACCAGACATTCATCTTTCAGGATAAGAGAAAACCTCCAACGTTAAGTCACATCGGATGATGAATGAAATGATGTTCAAATGGAAAACCCCGGAAAATACCGTACCCAGGTAACTAACCCTGACCGAGGTTCGAACTCGGGACCTCTTGAACGTGAGGCACACATGCTACCATCTACGCTACCGAGGGGGGCGCAGGAATCCTGTCTTAGCAGATCCAGCAAGACAAATGATGAGCCGACTGCCTCTTCCAACAGGCACCTTTAGGCCACCCTTTCTTGAGGAGTCTTGCCATCCTCACATTTGAGTGTGGTTTTTATTTACCCATGTCTCGTCTAAGTAAAAGATAGGTCTCGCATCACCAGAATGTCTAACTTCATGCATTTTGTCAAAGAATTTTAAACTTGCCGCAACAATGTCACTCTTCAAGACAAGAGAGCATCGACCAACTAACTTACACATTTGTCACTGTGAATTAATCGATGCCGTCGTTTGCTCAGTGATGAAGTTGGTGAAGGTCATCCAAACTGTTGAACCAGAATACATGGATGCTGTCCAAGAAATAATAATGCAAGATCGTCGTGCGACATATTGTAAGATTGGAGCAACCCTAGGCATTTGTTCCACCAACATATATAAAATATTTTATGATTATTTAGCCGTGAAATAAAGGTTTGCTCTCGTTGGATCCCACATAATCTCATGCAATCTCAAAAAGATTCTCGTGTCGATTGGTGTACAAACAATGCTCAAGAATTACAATGGCGGTGCCTCAAAAGATGTATATAAGATTGTAACAGGCGACGAAGCATGGATCTATGCGTATGAGCCGGAACATAAACAGTAGAAGTCTCTGTGGGTGTTCCCCCCGTAGGGGAGGGGATCCGTACCCTTCAGCTGCCGTGGTGCGGGCGCTGCGGACCCCTAGCACTCGTGGTACCTCTGACGTTACTAGAGGAACCTCGGGCCGAATCGCCGGGCCCCTCCCGTAGTGGAGTTGTTCGGATTGAGTTGGACTCGAGGGGGCAGTGGTTCCCGATTCCCGTGGGAGATCGGGTAGTGTCCGGACGGGGTTGAGGAAGCCAGCGTACTAGCCAGCATAGCTAGTAGAAGGTGTGCTAGATCACCAGGTGGCCCTACCGAGGTCTAATCGGTGGCCTTCCTATTTGGGGTTGGCGCGCGTAAGTGGCGTATCCACTTCCATCCCGTCTTGAGTCCATAGGAGCACATGGGGGAGGGCTTGTTAGTCTCTAGGTCTTGCCCTATGGAAAGCCCCAAGGAGGCGCTGGGCGCCCTTTTGGGACAGCTCAGTAACTCCCTGGTCATTAGAGGGAAGGTCAGTCTTCACTTTGTGCGGATTGCCCTGGTAGATACCCATATATGTGTGAGTGTTCCAAGATGAAGCAAATACAACAAAAGTTGTTCGCACTCGAAGCACTTCGAAGCAAATGGTCGCCTGCTTTTTCAGCAAAATTAAAATGGGACAACAGTGCCTTTAGAGGAATGTAAACGGCCAATGCCCAATGATACACAACTATTTGTTTGCCGGAAGACTTCGGTGAAGTAAGGAAAAACCAAAAGAACCATAGAATCGTTCTTGATCAAGACAATGCCAGTGCACACACATCTCGTGTAAGAACAGAGTATTTGAAGGCTCACAAATGGAATTGATGAGTCATCCGCAATACAGGTCCTGATTTGGCACCCAATGACTTCTTTTTGTTTCCGAACATCAAGAATAAATTGTGGATAAGGATTTTCGTCGGCAGAAGTAGCCGTTGATGTCTTCGAAAACCATGTTTTGGAGATGTCTCAAGAAGATTGGAATAAATGCTTTGACAAAGTTTTCAAACGGATGTAAAGTGTACTGATTATAAATATAATATAATGGACAAAATAGTCACAAAGAGAATTTTGGATTGAATAAAAACAGGTCTTCGAGAGGTGAAAGTGACACACACGCAGCTGTGCTCAGTGAGGAGACAGTCCGTAGCTGGCAGGCCATTAAGACGGTCATCTGCCTCTGCCTTGGTCGAAGGCAGACCAGAACCGGAGAGAAGATCTGTCGGTTCATACGTGAATAAAGAATTAGGTGTTATCGCGTACTAAGCATGAAAGTTAAAGAGAGATGACTAAGAACAATTAAGAGAAAAATGTAGAGTGAGATAGGTGAAATGACAAACTGTGTAAAAAGGAGTAGAGGGTCTCCAATACACAAAAACCTAGGTGTATGGGGAACGAATTATTATTCAATGGCGGGCAACATGATAGGATTATCTGGACTTAGGAATATATGGCATTTTCCAGCATGGATTTTATAATTGTAATCTTCATTTTGTATTTCCATTTGATGAAGTAAAAGAAAAAATGAGAAATAAATTACAAATTACAACACAAATACGGGAGTAAAATAAATAAATAATTTAATTTATATGAAAACAAAATTTCAGCTCGAATTTCAAACTACTTAACACATGCCTGATTACGTAAATGGAACAGAAAGGTATAGGTCAAGATAGGGAGCTAGATAAATGTCCATTGTGTGGAGAAGAGAATGCAGACGTCCATTGTATATTATATTGTAACGCGAGCGCTGGAACACCCTATGAAAGCAGCTGAGAGCGGGAGACGAGGGAGGTCCGTGTTAGCTACGCCCTCCCCTCGTTTGTCTTATAGTGGTGACAGGCGGTGGTGACGGAGGAAAAACATGACTGTGCCGTCTGTTTCTCTTACGCCTGGTTCTCGATCATTCTTTTACTGGAACATTCTCGCGGACACTGGAAGGCGGCGATGTTCCTATATAAAGGGGGGTTGCAGACAGTCAGTGAGTCAGTCAGTTGGTTAGTGAGTGTGAGCGAGGAGACAGTCGCAGTTCTTGGTGTAAGAGTTAGTCAGTGACGTGTTAATGAACGAGAAGATTGTGCAACGGAAGACTGTACGTAACTGTGAAGGTGTACCGGAGTTTATGTAATCGCGAGTACAAGTGAAATTGTAACGGACGAACTGGTGAATTGTAATTGTGTGCATTACGTAATTTTGTGTAATTGGCAAGAGTTTAACTGTAAGTCGGTGGAAATAAAGAACATTTTTGAGTGGTGAAATTGGACTTTTCATTTCACGAACCCACAAAGTCACACTGGTGTCAGGAAGCGGGAAAACAACATCACCGAACATTACAACCATGGACGCGGCATTGGAAAAATTTTTGGAGAAGATGGTGGAAATGAAGGCCGAACTAATCTCGGAAATGAAGACGGCCAACGACAACATCACCGCAGAGTTGAAACATATGAAGACGGCCAACGACAACCTCGCCGGGAAGATGGAAGAAATGAAGGCCGAATTAACAACGGAAATAGAAGCGGCAAATAACAACCTGGCCGCAAAGCTGGAAGAAATGATGACGGCTAACGATAACCTCACGGAGAAGACGGAAATGAAGACGGCGAACGAGGCTCTCGCCGCAAAGTTTGAAGAACGGTTGGCCGGCGTGAGGGATGACGTCACGAACCTGGGCAAGCGGAAGGGTCAAGTAGACGACCGCCTTAATGATTTAGAGGAAAAGGCCGACAACATCGCAAAACGCCTCACCCGCCTGACGGAGGAAAACCGGCCTTATGTGTGGACGGAGGACGCCGAAGACGCTTTCCAGCACCCGAAGGAGACCCTGTGCAGTGCTCCAATTTTGGGTTTCCCACAACCGGGTGGCGCCTTCATTGTGGACACCGACGCTAGCGACCATTGCATTGGAGGTGTCCTATCGCAGATCCAGGACGGCCATGAGCGCACAAGAGTGGAAGAGAAGGAGCGTGCCGCAGCAGTCCGAGTAGTTGTGGCAGTGCCTGCTGAAGGCTGGGATAGCGCAGGCCTGAGGAGGGAGCAGCTGGCGGACGCAGACTTGGGGCCACTCTTGAGGGAAGTGGACGCAGGGACGAGACCAACCTGGGAGGACATCGCACCGAGGAGCGCCACCTACAAGTCGTACTGGGCCCAATGGGACTCGTTGAAGACCAGAGAGGGTGTGCTGTTCCGGGTATGGGAGTCACCCGATGGGAAGGCGCAGAGAGAACAGTTGGTACTTCCCCGGAGCAAGGTCCCGGAAGTCTTGGAGGAAGTGCACGCCGGTACTTCAGGAGGACACCTGGGAGCGAACCGAATGATTCACAAACTACGGCAGTGCTACTTCTGGCTGAGACTCCGAGCAGATGCTGGTGGTACACCTGGACCGCCTCGCACGCTACGATGGGGCTGTTCGGGGCGAACAGCTTTGAGGAGGGAGCAGTGTAACGCGAGCGCTGGAACACCCTATGAAAGCAGCTGAGAGCGGGAGACGAGGGAGGTCCGTGTTAGCTACGCCCTCCCCTCGTTTGTCTTATAGTGGTGACAGGCGGTGGTGACGGAGGAAAAACATGACTGTGCCGTCTGTTTCTCTTACGCCTGGTTCTCGATCATTCTTTTACTGGAACATTCTCGCGGACACTGGAAGGCGGCGATATTCCTATATAAAGGGGGATTGCAGACAGTCAGTGAGTCAGTCAGTTGGTTAGTGAGTGTGAGCGAGGAGACAGTCGCAGTTCTTGGTGTAAGAGTTAGTCAGTGACGTGTTAATGAACGAGAAGATTGTGCAACGGAAGACTGTACGTAACTGTGAAGGTGTACCGGAGTTTATGTAATCGCGAGTACAAGTGAAATTGTAACGGACGAACTGGTGAATTGTAATTGTGTGCATTACGTAATTTTGTGTAATTGGCAAGAGTTTAACTGTAAGTCGGTGGAAATAAAGAACATTTTTGAGTGGTGAAATTGGACTTTTCATTTCACGAACCCACAAAGTCACAATATTGTAGTCAAACAAAGATATGGAGAGAGCAGGTCTGGCTACGTAAATGGGACAATTTGGGGGCGAAGTAGTAATTACAAAAATTTTGTTAGTAAAAGGAGAAAAGAACAGGAGAAATATAGGGAATTATTTAGGGGAAGTTAAAGAGAGATGGCTAAGAACAACTAAGAGAAAAATGTAGAGTGGGGTAGGTGAAATGGCAAAATCTGTAAAAAGGAGTACAGGGTCTCCAATACACAAAAACCTAGGGTTAGGTGTATGGGGACCGAATTATTATTCAGTGGCGGGCAACATGGTAGGATTATCAGGACTTAGGAATATATGGCATTTTTCAGTATAGATTTTATAATTGTAATCTTGATTTTGTATTTCCATTTGATAATGTAAAAGAAAGGATGAGAAATAAATTACAAATTGCAAATTATAACTCAAATACGGGAGTAAAATAAATAATTTAATTTATATGAAACCAACATTTCAGCTCGAATTTCAAACTCTACTTAACACATGTCCGTGCATTTTGGTAATAAAAAACACATAAAAATGGCTGGGGTGAAAGAACAATTTGATTTCCAATTCCATTATTTCTGGCCACATATATTTATATTATGTGTTTCAAATGGGAAGAGTACTCGCCTGGAGCGAATCAGATGCGTTAGAGCCTTCAGCGTTGCCACCTCGTTACCCCCACTCTTTTTATATTTCCCTCTCTCTCGCACTTGCGAGTGTTTGTGGCGCTAGACGTAAGGGGACGCAAACTGAAGTTTCCGAAGTTTTATAATAATGCAGTTTTTGAAATAACAATAACAACATGGATATTCGTATATTACGCAAATGTTTTAAAAATTTAGTTTAAAGTTAATTATAGTTTATGAATTACTTATTTTTCTAATCCAACGAAAATACCAGCGGCACATCCGTATAGCTGTGAATGCTACTTACGCTAAGAGATAATTCGTCACTGGCATTGTCTTCAACGTCTGTGTACTGTAAATTTATGATGATAAGTTCCATTATCTCGTTACGTGCTATTTCTTTTGTCTTCTTGTAGTTTATCTGATGTCTCACGCAGTTTTCCCAGTATTGTTGTGTTCCTTGTCAATTTCTTCATGAATAAGTCGTTCAGCGTCAGTCAGTTTTAAAATATTATTTCTGTTTGCAATATAATTTGAGCCCACGTTAACTCAATTGCATTTAAGTTATTTGATGGAAGCTATTCATTTCTTCACACTAGCCGTATACAGACTAAGGTAATGGATTGATAGAGTCGACATGAAAATTCAATAGCACGGCCGGGATTTGAACCACGGATCTATTGGTTTCCGTCCAGTCGCTATAACCCATTGAGCTACCATGGCCAGTCTGCCGCCATGACATTAAATTCTCCAATTGACTCATATATTTCCCCAGTAAACCATTAGGGGCTCTCGTATCCAAGATACAGGGTTTGTGGCGACTTAGTGTTCTAAGTACTTGATACCACGCTTCATCATTTAACTCATTATTTAAGTTATTTGATGGAAATTAATCATTTCTTCACACTAGCTGTATCTAAGGTATTTTTCAACCAGTAGTAAGGGGGAGGGAAGCTGAATCGTGTCTCATTGATCCAGCTGATACACTTTTTCATGATAGAATAACTGAATAATACTGCTTTAAATTCTCTAGAGTAAATAGAGATTACGAACCATTCATAAACAAAGATATAATGTGACCAGACACATCCTGCCAGACTAGCAAGAAGTGTATCGTTTCCTCTCATCGAATTTAACAAACATCTTGGCTTATTCAAAGTACATATTTGTTTTATCACGTCATATCAAATGTTTACGTTTCAGTTCTTAGTAATTTCAAATATACGTTAACAAATACATGCCAACCAACAATGATATTCATTACAGTGCTTACGTCGCAATGTATTGTTATAATATAATGTTACAATACAATATAATGTTACGAATGGTTCAGATCATATCTGGAACGTAGACGTCAATTTGTACAGCTAGACTATGTAGATAAAAACTTAGGTGTAATTCAAAGTAAAACATCTTCAGAGAAAATAATACAGCAAGGTGTGCCCCAGGGTTCAATATTGGGCCCAGTTTTATTTCTCTTATATATTAATGATTTAGGTCTAGGTTTAAATAAAACGGGCGAGAACATCAATTTGACACTCTTTGCCGATGATATATTAATGACTGGGAAAACCTCGAATGAGGTATTAAGCTATAATAATACTTTTAATACAAAAATTGTCAATTGGTTTTTAAAAAATAAGCTAAAAATAAATGAAGAAAAATCAGTAGCTATAGGCTTTCACCACAAACTAAATAACACTGCTCAATTCCCAAGTATATATTTAGGGAATAAATCACTACTCTATGAATCAAATACCAAATTTCAAGGAATATGGTTAGATGAACATTTAAAATGGGAAAAACAAATTCAGCAACTAGAATTGAAACTAAGCAGAATTACATTCGCTATTAAATCAATGAGGGAGTCCGTAAACACAAATGTGTTGAGAATTATTTATTTTGCTTATTTTCATTCTGTAATGTCTTACGGTATACTTAGCTGGGGAAATGCTAAAGATGTATCAAAAATATTTAGACTGCAGAAAAGGGCTATTCGTTATATAGTAAATATTCCTTTCACCACCAGCTGTAAACCATATTTTAAACTACTAAAAATACTTCCATTACCCTGTGTGTATATATATGAAGCTCTAGTTAGGACAAGAATTGTACTTGCTCAATTTGAAACAAATTCGCAGATACATACACATAATACAAGAGGTAAGTCAGATCTACGCATTATAAGCCACAATACAACTTTATTCACACATAGCTTCGAACATAAAGCAGTATTATATAACAAACTACCCGATGGCATTAAAAGTATAACATCGGAAAAAAGGTTTAAACTGACTGTAAAATCATTTTTAAGAGAAGGTTGCTATTATTCAGTGGAAGAATACTTAAAACATGATCAACATATCAATGCTTCCTAAAATGATGTTTGTGAATAAATACCTGTGCAACTTCGGAGGTGATACTTGTAATATTCAGAAAAGCTGTAAAAAATATCCTACTAAAAGTAATGTCACAGACAACAGATGAGTTTCTAAGAAGTAAAATTAAATAATAAAGTAAATATTGATTTTTTTGGTAAAAATTATGTCTCTTACAGCCTAGTTCTTAAAAATGTAATACATTAAACTATTATGTGATCTAAGTTGCATTATTCTTAATTACTATTTGTATTATTATTCTGTTAATTACTACTGCATTACTTTAATCACTATTGTATTATTTAACTACTATTGTATTATTTAATTACTATTGTATTATTCATAATTGTATTACTCATAAGAAATGTATTATTCTTATGGGTACAAATTTGACAAATCCATGAATATTGTATATTCCTAAGGTGAATAAAACTATCTATCTATCTACTTTATTTATTTCTATTTGGAAAACTGTTTGAGCTAAAAATATGGGATTTTTACGGTTATGTTAAATACATTACTCTCTCCTTCCTCATGGATAAGTTTTTGTAAAATCTGAATTTCTGTCCTTATATATATATATATGCAACGTTTAGTCATATCGGACAATGAATGGAATGGGTAAAATGATGCTCAAATGAGTCCAGGGTCCATAGAGCTTAGAGTTGCCCGACATTTGTCTTCCAGGATAAGGGAAAAAACCCGGAAAAACCTTATCCAGGTAACTCACCCTGACCGAGATTCGAACTCGGGACATCTTAAACGTGAGGCATTCTACCACCACGCTACCGAGGCGGGCTGTATTTATTTGATTAGGTTGGCGCTCCTCACACACCACTTAACGGGAATGCAATACTAACCGTATGCTTGTACTCTGAACATTTATGATGCTATGTTTTCATGCAAGTAGACGGTAAATAAATAGAGAACCGTTAACTTTGAAATTCATATAGAACACATCAAAACAAATGCTGATATGGGATCACAATGAGGCTAGATTTTAGTAACGTTAGCCAGGAAAATAAAACTACACACTAAAGTACAGAATAGTTTTCTATCTCGTAATCTTAGTTGGGATTTTATCTCCACATTTTGCAGCCCATTCACTTTTGTATTTGCGGAGCTTCTAATAGAAGGGTTTTATCCCTAACACAAAGATATTGCTTCAGGATTAACAAAGCGAACACAAAGCGATTCTCTCTCTCTACGTGTTGAAAAGAAGCAAATGTTCATTCATTCCTTCAACAAGCAAACTTGCTTTTGGGGCCGCACGTTAAATTTAAAAAGCAAGATAAAGCTTTGTGGCTAAATTATTTATCCCTCGAGGGTAGTTTTATTTTACATTAGGGCATTAGACTACATCAACAGCGCTGCCATATCTCAGTTGTGCATATTAATGAGGATCTCAGGCAGTAATTTAGTATGAAAAATTAATAAGCCGAACAGAATATGTTGCAACAAACTTTCTCATAGCTTTTTGTAAAATGCGCGAGGTCTTTTTCCGGACGAGAGATTCTGTCCACAGTACGTTTCACAAATATGGACATTCTCGAGCTTTGCGATGGAAGTGAGACAACTCGGGTTTTAATCATCATAAAGTATTACAACATTTCAATCCATGCCCTCATTCTTTTTTTATTTGTAGCGGTTATTTTAGATACTTTATGTTCTCTTAAGAATAGTAAAAGACATTAATATTGGTAATAAAATAAAGAAATAATCTAAGGTAGGTAGTGGTGTAACCATGACAACGTAATATAACAAGTTGTTAAATGTTTTAAACACTTTTGTTCTACTTATGGATAAGGCGTGTATTTGTCTATACAAGTATGTGCAGAAACAATGTTGTGTATGCATCAGAGATGTACGAGGGCCGTTCAGAAAGTAACTTCCGGTTGATTGCAAAAAATTCACCAAGTTAAATAAAAATATTTTAATATATACATCTTACAACTACATCTTTGCACTATTTTTCTACACAGTCTCCATAACGATTGAGGCATTTATCGTATCTGTTCACAAGCTTTGAAATTCCTTCTGCATAAAAATCACCCGCTTGTGCCTGGAGCAAGCCTGTGACCGCATCTTTGAGCTCTTCGTGGTCACCAAACCGCTGGGACCTGAGCCATGTCTTCATATGCATGAAGAGATGATAATCGCTTGGCGCCAGATCTGGGCTGTAAGGTGGATGGTTGACAACGTCCCACTTGAAGGACTCAAGAAGGGCTGTTGTTCTGCGAGCAGAGTGAGGACGGGCGTTATCGTGCAAAAAAAAAAAAAAAAAAAAACGATACCGGAAGTCAGCATACCACGGCGTTTGTTCTGTATAGCCCGTCGTAATTTTTTTAGTGTTTCACAGTACACGTCTTGATTAATGGTCGCCCCACGTTCCGTGAATTCAACCAACAACACCCCTTTTGCATCCCAAAACACCGTTGCCATCAATTTTCGGGCAGAAAAATCTTGCCGGGCTTTTATTGGTTTGGTAGGCGAATTTGAATGTGCCCACATCTTTGATTGTTCTTTTGTCTCAGGGTTCTTGTACTTAATCCAGATTTCGTCCCCGGTCACGATTCTGTTTAACAATGATTCACCTTCGTCCGCATAACGTGACAGAAAATCTAATGCAGAGGCCATTATTTGAGTTTTGTGGTGGTTGGTAAGAATTTTGGGCACCCATCGTGCACAGAACTTACGGTAACCCAATCTTGCTGTCACTATCTCGTACAAGAGAGTCGTAGAAATCTGTGGAAAATCAGTAGACAACTCCGACATTGTGAAACGTCGGTTTTCACGAACATTTGCATCAACTGTCTGAACGAGTTCGTCCGTCACCAATGATGGTCTACCACTCCTCTCTTCATCATGAACGTTTTCTCGTCCACTTTTAAATAAACGTACCCATTCACGGACCACTCCTTCACTCATAACTCTTGGTCCGTACACGGCACAAAGCTCACGATGAATAGCTGCTGCAGAATATCCTTTGTCTGCAAAAAACCTTATAACAGCACGCACTTCACATTTGGCGCGGTTTTCTATTGCAGCACACATTTCAAACGGCCACAAACACTAAACTAGCGCAAATACGACGTTCACTCGACCACGGCTTGATGCCGACTGACCTGCTGAGTGCGTGAATGCACAGATGGCGTCGCTAGTCCCCCCTCTACCCGCACTGTGACCGATCGGAGGTTACTTTCTGAACGGCCACAAACACTAAACTAGAGCAGATACGACGTTCACTCGACCACGGCTTGATGCCGACTGACCTGCTGAGTGCGTGAATGCACAGATGGCGTCGCTACTCCCCCCACTACCCGCACTGTGACCGATCGGAGGTTACTTTCTGAACGGCCACAAACACTAAACTAGAGCAGATACGACGTTCACTCGACCACGGCTTGATGCCGACTGACCTGCTGAGTGCGTGAATGCACAGATGGCGTCGCTACTCCCCCCACTACCCGCACTGTGACTGATCGGAGGTTACTTTCTGAACGGCCACAAACACTAAACTAGAGCAGATACGACGTTCACTCAACCACGGCTTGATGCCGACTGACCTGCTGAGTGCGTGAATGCACAGATGGCGTCGCTACTCCCCCCACTACCCGCACTGTGACTGATCGGAGGTTACTTTCTGAACGGCCACAAACACTAAACTAGAGCAGATACGACGTTCACTCAACCACGGCTTGATGCCGACTGACCTGCTGAGTGCGTGAATGCACAGATGGCGTCGCTACTCCCCCCACTACCCGCACTGTGACCGATCGGAGGTTACTTTCTGAACGGCCACAAACACTAAACTAGAGCAGATACGACGTTCACTCGACCACGGCTTGATGCCGACTGACCTGCTGAGTACGTGAACGCACAGATGGCGTCGCTACTCCCCCCAGTACCCGCACTGTGACTGATCGGAGGTTACTTTCTGAACGGCACTCGTATAAGTAGCGTGTGCGCAAGTAAAGAAATAGATCATCGTGTTGTAAAAAGACTACATTAATAATATTTAGAATCGTATCAAAGAATTTAAAATTGTTTATAAGGAATTAAATTTCCGTATTTGAACAAGAAAAGGATTAATACCTGAAGCTTTCCTGGCCACGAATGCGCTTACTTTCTTCTCGGGCAACAAGCCAGGTGAAAAGACGATTAGATATCGACGTTTCGGGAGTGTGCATCTCTCCCATCATCAGGATATTAATAAAATGTTATAACCACAAATGTATCACTGTATATAACAAAAATATAAGCAAAGACAAAACACTATCAAAATTTTCATTACTGAACAAAAGACTGTTTTCAGTAAATTACGCCGCAACCTGGGTAACTGCCTGATTCTGAGTGACTCCCTAAGTGCCCTACAGTGTTTGCATGAGTTGTACAACTATCATCCAATTGTACAGCGTGTCCAGGACGCCATTCACGCTCTCAGCACCTCTGGCGTTAGCATTGTTTGTGCTTGGATTCCTGGGCACGTTGGCTTGCCTGGCAACGAGCAGGCGGATTTAGCGGCAAAGGCGGCAACCACAGCACCCCAAATCCATGCTGCTTACGTCACCTCTGAAGACTTCAGGCTAGTTATTCGGAGAGAAGTGCTTTCGCGGTGGCACGAGGACTGGCTGACTCTTCGTTGTAACAAACTGCGAGAGGTAAAGGAAACTCCGTCTCCTTGGAGGACCTCGCAGCGTTCTTCTCGTCGCGAAGAAGTGATTCTGGCCCGGCTACGCATTGGACACTGCGCTTTTACACACGCATATCTTTTAAAGCGGGTACCGCCACCAGTTTGCCCGTTATGTGGGGAGAGTCTGTCAGTCCGTCATATACTGTTGGAGTGTGCTTCCCTAGGACCCCTTCGTGCCACCCTGAACCTGCCGGACCGTCTTGCAGCAGTACTGGCGGATGACTCCCAAGCTGTCCAAAAGGTTTTTAAGTTCCTGTCGCAGATACCCTTCGCACTGCGTATTTAGATTTTAGCTATAGAGTAAGGTAGTACTGGCACTAAGCACACTCCACTCCTTTATCTGCCACGCTTCTGTGATGCTCCGTGAGGTGTTCACTTGAGGCTGTGCGACCATTACCGTGATTTTAACCTTTTAGCGCGCTGTTTTTACCCCCTGACTTTTACAATCGTTTTTATTGGTAAGTCCCCCTGCCTTTTGTACCATCGTTTCTGTTGAGGCGCTAATGACCTTGCAGCTGAGCGCCCTCAACTCAACTCAATCAATCAATCAATCAATCAGTAAATTAAATGCCAGGTCAGGAAATGACGTGAGTGTAGAAAACTATGTCAAAGAAACGTAACTACTTAACTTGATTATCAAGCTGTATTGATCTTTGCTTCTTAAATCGACGGATTTCCATTTTAAGGCCGGTTTCCAAGAGGAGCTGAACTGAAATCCAGCATCACGATTAAGCATGCTCCTTTCAGAGTAAATCGCCAAAGCCTCCGTAACTCTCCACTCCCAGTAACTGTTGCATTTTGCCAAGATGGTCGTCTCCCGAAAATTGGCTCTATGGTCGTTATCGAAACAATGCTGTGCCAGTCCAGACTTTTCAGGTTGCATTAAACAAATGCTCCGTTCATGTTCGATTAGCCCCCCCCCCCCAGGGGCCTACTTCGGTAGGTACGGGTTTGGTGCACCCTGGGTCCCGAGCCAACAGTCTCCCTCGTGTGGGCTCCTCTTCGTGGTTGAGGGAGACGGTCAACAGGCCCACCCACGTGTAGGCCGTGCGTAGAGACCCGTGGAGAAAGTTTTTAGATTCTTGTCTAGCTTAGAGTTTAGGATTTAGTGAACGAAATTTTTAGTAGGTTTTGATTGATGTTTTTTATGTACGTGTATTTTTAATAGGTTTTGTTACACTTGTATAGTTTTTAGAAAGTTTTTTATCTGGCTTTTGCCATGACTAGTTTTTTAAAGGGCGCTGATGACCGCCGTAGTTGAGCGCCCTTATATATACAGGATGTTACAAAAAGGTACGGCCAAACTTTCAGGAAACATTCCTCACACACAAAGAAAGAAAATATGTTATGCGGACATGTGTCCGGAAACGCTTAATTTCCATGTTAGAGCTCATTTTATTACTTCTCTTCAAATCACATTGATCATGGAATGGAAACACACAACAGAACGTACCAGCGTGACTTCAAACACTTTATTACAGGAAGTGTTCAAAATGTCCTCCGTTAGCGAGGTTACATGCATCCATCCTCCGTCGCATGGAATCCCTGATGCGCTGATGCAGCCCTGGAGAACAGCCGTCCACAATACGAGCACGAAGAGTCTCTACATTTGGTACCTGGGTTGTGTAGACAAGAGCTTTCAAATGCCCCCATAAATGAAAGTCAAGAGGGTTGAGGTCAGGAGAGCGTGGAGGCCATGGAATTGGTCCGCCTCTACCAATCTATTGGTCACCGAATCTGTTGTTGAGAAGCGTATGAACACTTCGACTGAAATGTGCAGGAGTTCCATCGTGCATGTACCACAATGGGGTATTTTGACAATTGTCTGCACGAATGATTTCAATTTACATTTTAAGAGAAATACTAAAATGAGCTCTAACATGGAAATTTAGCGTTTCCGGTCACATGTCCACATAACATATTTTCTTTCTTTGTGTGTGAGGAATGTTTCCTGAAAGTTTGGCCGTACCTTTTTGTAACATCCTGTATACAGTATCTTCGATTATTCTAGTAGCGATGGTCGTTCCGGTTTGTACTATATACAAACATATTTAATCTCCGAAGATTAAACATCTGTTGAGACCAGTGAAAGAGAAACTGGACTTCCAAGTTACGGGAGTGTACCGCATTCCCTGTGAATGTGGGACACCGTATATAGGACAAACCGGAAGGACCATTGCTACTAGAATAATCGAACATGAACGGAGCATTCGTTTAAGGCAACCTGAGAAGTCTGGACTGACAGAACATTGTTTTGATAACCACCTTTTTAAAGCAATGAGTCACGATTGTTTTGTTCCATCCACACCGAAACTATGCTATTAGAAGAAGAACATTTTGAAGAGTGAATGTAATTCAGAATTACATGGATTTAAGAAGCCTTAAGAGATAGCTTATCAGCTCCTGGGTGGATTGCTACATTGAGTGCAATGCTCGTAGGACATTGGTAGAATCACGCACAAATAATGCTACGTGGGTGTATAAATAACAAGAGACATCAGAATTCTTGGTCCGCCACAGCAGTTGGCCCCTTATCAAAATATTTGTAGGCGACACACCTCTCTAGATCCTGCCAGAAACGCTGTACAAAGGTTACCAAATTGGCAACAAGGGTTTAATCGTTTTCTTACAGTAAGTTTTAGATGGATTTCTCCACAAATATTTTAGTTTCATTATTTATATTTCATAATATAGGTGCTTTAATTAAATATTTAAAGAGTGCTTTACTATGTAATCGCTTTGAGATTACATTCTTTAAGTACGACTAAAACCAGCCTGAACAAGCTACTATTACCCCCCCTCCTTTTTTTTAACTTACGTTCTCCAACGTTAAGTCATATCGGACGATGAATGAAATGATGTTCAAATGAGTACAGGGTACATAGAGCTTAGGGTTACCAGACATTCATCTTTCAGGATAAGAGAGAATCTCCAACGTTAAGTCATATCAGACGATGAATGAAATGACGTTCAAATGAGTACAGGGTACATAGAGCTTAGAGTTACCAGACATTCATCTTTCAGGATAAGGGAAAACCTCCAACGTTAAGTCATATCGGACGATGAATGAAATGATGTTCAAATGAGTACAGGATATATAGAGCTTAGAGTTACCAGATATTCATCTTTCAGGATAAGGGAAAACATTCAACGTTAAGTCATATCGGACGATGAGTGAAATGATGTTCAAAGGAGTACAGGGTACATCGAGCTTAGAGTTACCAGACATTCATCTTTCAGGATGAGAGAAAACCTCCAACGTTAAGTCATATCGGACGATGAATGAAATGATGTTCAAATGAGTACAGGGTACATAGAGCTTAGAGTGACCATACATTCATCTTTCAGGATAAGAGAAAACCTCCAACGTTAAGTCATATCGGACGATGAATGAAATGATGTTCAAATGAGTAAAGGGTACATAGAGCTTAGAGTTACCATACATTCATCTTTCAGGATAAGAGAAAACCTCCAAAGTTAAGTCATATCGGACAATGAATGAAATGATGTTCAAATGAGTAAAGGGTACATAGAGCTTAGAGTTACCATACATTCATCTTTCAGGATAAGAGAAAACCTCCAACGTTAAGTCATATCGGACGATGTATGAAATGATGTTCAAATGAGTAAAGGGTACATAGAGCTTAGAGTTACCATACATTCATCTTTCAGGATAAGAGAAAACCTCCAAAGTTAAGTCATATCGGACAATGAATGAAATGATGTTCAAATGAGTAAAGGGTACATAGAGCTTAGAGTTACCAGACGTTCATCTTTCAGGATAAGGGAAAACCTCCAACGTTAAGTCATATCGGACGATGAACGAAATGATGTTCAAATGAGTAAAGGATACATAGAGCTTAGAGTTACCAGACATTCATCTTTCAGGATAAGAGAAAACCTCCAAAGTTAAGTCATATCGGACGATGTATGAAATGATGTTCAAATGAGTAAAGGGTACATAGAGCTTAGAGTTACCAGACGTTCATCTTTCAGGATAAGGGAAAACCTCCAACGTTAAGTCATATCGGACGATGAACGAAATGATGTTCAAATGAGTAAAGGATACATAGAGCTTAGAGTTACCATACATTCATCTTTCAGGATAAGAGAAAACCTCCAAAGTTAAGTCATATCGGACAATGAATGAAATGATGTTCAAATGAGTAAAGGGTACATAGAGCTTAGAGTTACCATACATTGATCTTTCAGGATAAGAGAAAACCTCCAAAGTTAAGTCATATCGGACAATGAATGAAATGATGTTCAAATGAGTAAAGGGTACATAGAGCTTAGAGTTACCATACATTCATCTTTCAGGATAAGAGAAAACCTCCAAAGTTAAGTCATATCGGACAATGAATGAAATGATGTTCAAATGAGTAAAGGGTACATAGAGCTTAGAGTTACCAGACGTTCATCTTTCAGGATAAGGGAAAACCTCCAACGTTAAGTCATATCGGACGATGAACGAAATGATGTTCAAATGAGTAAAGGATACATAGAGCTTAGAGTTACCAGACATTCATGTTTCAGGATAAGAGAAAACCTCCAACGTTAAGTCATACCGGACGAAGAATGAAATGATGTTCAAATGAGTACAGGGACATAGAGCTTAGAGTTACCAGACATTCATCTTTCAGGATAAGGGAAAACCTCCAACGTTAAGTCATATCGGACGATGAATGAAATGATGTTCAAATGAGTACAGGATATATAGAGCTTAGAGTTACCAGACATTCATCTTTCAGGATAAGAGAAGACCTCCAACATTAAGTCATATCGGACGATGAATGAAATGATGTTCAAATGAGTACAGTGTACATAGAGCTTAGAGTTACCAGACTTTCATCTTTCAAGTTTAGGGAAAACCTCCAACGTTCAGTAATATCGGACTATGAGTGAAGTGATTGAAGTGAGTACAGGGTACATAGAGCTTAGAGTTACAAGACATTCATCTTTCAGGATAAGGGAAAACCTCCAACGTTAAGTCATATCGGACGATGAATGAAATGATGTTCAAATGAGTACAGGATATATAGAGCTTAGAGTTACCAGATATTCATCTTTCAGGATAAGGGAAAATATTCAACGTTAAGTCATATCGAACGATGAGTGAAATGATGTTCAAAGGAGTACAGGGTACATCGAGCTTAGAGTTACCAGACAT
The DNA here is from genome assembly GCA_030765055.1 of Mantis religiosa. Taxonomy (NCBI): domain Eukaryota; kingdom Metazoa; phylum Arthropoda; class Insecta; order Mantodea; family Mantidae; genus Mantis; species Mantis religiosa. The sequence goes on from CM060949.1 coordinate 5,517,550, forward strand.
TCATCTTTCAGGATGAGAGAAAACCTCCAACGTTAAGTCATATCGGACGATGAATGAAATGATGTTCAAGTGAGTACAGAGTACATAGAGCTTAGAGTTACCAGACATTCATGTTTCAGGATAAGAGAAAACCTCCAACGTTAAGTCATATCGGACGATGAATGAAATGATGTTCAAATGAGTACAGGGTACATAGGGCTTAGACTTACCAGACCTTCATCTTTCAGGATAAGAGAAAATCTCCAACGTTAACTCATATCGGACGATGAATGAAATGATGTTCAAATAAGTACAGGGTACATCGAGCTTAGAGTTACCAGACCTTCATCTTTCAGGATAAGTGAAAATCTCCAACGTTAAGTCATATCGGACGATGAATGAAATGATGTTCAAATGAGTACAGGGTACATAGAGCTTAGAGTTATCAGAAATTCATCTTTCAGGATAGGAGAAAACCTCCAACGTTAAGTCATATCGGGGTGAATAAAATGATGTTCAAATGAGTACAGGGTACATAGAGCTTAGAGTTATCAGAAATTCATCTTTCAGGATAAGAGAAAACCTGCAACCTTAAGTCATATCGGACGATGAAAGAAATAATGTTCAAATGAATACAGGGTACATAGAGCTTAGATTTACCAGAGAATCAACCTTTAGAATGAGAGAAAACCTCCAACGTTAAGTCATATCGGACGATGAATGAAATGATGTTGAAATGAGTACAGGGTACATAGAGCTTAGAGTTACCAGACATTCATCTTTCAGGATAAGGGAGAACCTCAAACGTTAAGTCATATCAGACGATGGATGAAATGATGTTCCAATGAGTACAGGGTACATAGAGCTTAGAGTCACCAGACATTCATATTTCAGGATAAGAGAAAACCCCGGAAAAGAATTTTAGGTAGGTAACTCACCAGGATGGAGATTCGAACTCAGGACCTCTGGAAAGTGAGGCAGACACGCTGCCATCTATGGTAAGGCCATTGACCCAACAGTAGTGCACATTGTTACTTTTTTTTTAATCTCTGTGTTTGATATTGTGTTCCATTCTATAAGAAGAGCCGGTTTAAGTGTTTTTGTTGGTATTTGTTCTTTTCTTTATGCGTTGTCCCAGGATGCTCCACGCGTGCTCGATAGGGTTAATATCCGTCGACTGGGGAGGGTATGAAGCCGCTTATATAACAACCGTAGTCAAGGATTGAGCGCAATATGCTTTGGACCATAAACATACAGTCTTCTTGGAGGCCCATTTTCTCTACTTTTGCTGCAGAATGCCCAATTACGTACTTTCTGTGATGCATAATTTCATCGATTATATGGAGAATAGACGTGCTCGATGGCGGAGGCGGTTTCGCCTGTGGCCTACATTCGGGAGGTCTAAGTTCGATTCCCATGGAAGGCGTACTTGTCCCCTTTTTTCGCCAGGCAAATGCTGATTAATTTTTTACATCCCACGAATTTGCTGCCCTATAGAGGTGTGGGCGGGTGTCTCGGCGGTGAAGGCTGGATGATATACTCCTGGTAAACACTTACACTTAAAATACAGTGCGATCCATATAAACCTGAACCATTTGTATAGGCCATAACCTTTAAACCAATAATAGGACACACGTGCAACTTTGGGAGAATATAATACACAATTGGAAGATTACATTACACTATTTACATCTCAAAGTAATTGTTGGGAGTGTCCTCCACCAGCATCTGTACATATTTGCACTCGTCTCACCATATTCTCTGAAGTGTTGCAGCTGGGTGATATCCAATTGAGACAAGGTTATTTCCGGCAAGATAGAGCAACGTGCCATACATCTAATAACACCATGGAACTTGTAACCAGTTTCTTTGATAACACTAGGGAACACTTTTTTTTGTACCCGAAACAAAATAGGCTAATTCTTATGCAAAATGACTCGCTGTTTCCACAACTGCCTCTGAAAATGCTGTATAACGTAACGTTTTTGAGATATTCTTATTCGTTTATATAAAATTACAGAAATGAGGTATGTTACCAACTCATATTGACTTAATTTAAAATAATAGCCATTGACTCTTCTAAATACAGCTTAAAGGCAGCGTTACTTCATAATGGCAATTTACTACCTTCAATACCTTTATTTCATGCCATAGGAATGAAGGAGACATACGATTCCATGTCCATCATTTTAGATTCTATTAGTTATCAAAACCATGGCTGGGAAATTTGTAGTGACTTCAAGTTAGTTGCATTGCTAACGGGACTGCAGGGAGGTTTAACAAAGTATTGCTGTTTTTGTGCTTATGGGACAGTAGGGCAACTGACAAGCATTTTATTGTGAAAGAATGGGGGAAAAGGGAAGACTATACCCCTGGAGCAAGCAATGTTATGTGCCTCCAGTAGACCCAAACGAAGTTCTTCTCCCCCCACTTCACATACACCTCGGGTTAATGAAGAATTTTGTTAAAGGTTTGGACAAAAGTGGAAGTGCATTTGAGTATTTAAGAAGTATCTTTCCCAAAATAAGTGAATCTAAATTGAAGGAAGGTATATTTTTCGGTCCTCAAATAAGAATACTTCTTAAAGACAGTGTTTCTGAATCAAAGCTTAAACGTGTTGAACTGGCAGCATGGAAATCATTTAAATCAGTGGTGGAAGGCTTTCTGGGCAACATCAAAGAAGAAAATTATGAAACTTTAGTCTCAGAACTATTAAGGAGCTGCAAAGAAATGGGTTGCCGTATGTCACTTAAAATCCACTTTTTGCACTCTCACCTTGATAGTTTTCCTACAAACCTAGGAGCTGTAGTAAGTGATGAGCAAGGTGAGCGTTTTCACCAGGACATTTCTGAGATGGAAAGACGTTACCAGGGTATCGCTGGGATTCAGCCATGTTCGGAGACTATTGTTGGTTCCTCAAACGGGAGAGTCAATACAAAAAAAAAAAAAAAAAAAAAAAAAAAAAAAATCAACAGTGAAACACTTCTGAGATCATTCAGGTATTGGTTTTCATCATTATCTTGTGTTTATTTACTTTAATAATAATAAATAATAATTATTATTTTCAATGTTATTTGGCAATAAAATACCTATTATTTTCAATTAATCAAATATGAGTTATTATATCACATTTCTGTAAGTTTTTATAAAAATTATGAATACCTAAAAAACGTTACGTGATACAGCATTTTGAGGGGCAGTTTTGGAATCAGCAGATCAGTTTACATAGGAATTTGCCTATTTTGTTTCGGGTATATAAAAATAATTGTTTTTGTTCCCCAGAGTAATTGAATAATCTCAAACGGTCTGTGGCCTCCCAGATCCCCTGACCTAACCCCACTGGATTTTTTCTTGTGGGGGTATCTAAAAAATAGAGTGTACAAGAATAGGCAACGGGCAGTTGATGTTCTCAAGGAATCCATTCGAACCGAAATAAGTAACATTGGAGAGGATACTCTCCGTAAAACTTCAGAGATCATTTTTGGTCCAGTAACCACAAGTTGACAGCCATTCCCTAAACAGAATGCGGGACCCATGTCGTCCAGAACAAGTAAGTCAGCAATTGGTGTGACTTCAGTATCCATTTTGATCGCGGATCATTGCTGGTCCAGTAACCACTAGTTGACAGCCATTCCCTAAACAGAATGCGGGACCCATGTCGTCCAGAACAAGCAAGTCAGCAATTGGTGTGACTCCAGTATCCATTTTGATCGCGGATCATTGCTGGTCCAGTAACCACTAGTTGACAGCCAGTCCCTAAACAGAATGCGGGACCAATGTCTTCCAGAATAAGCAAGTCAGCAATTGGTGTGACTCCAGTTTCCATTTTGATCGCGGATCATTGCTGGTCCGGTAACCACTAGTTGATAGCCATTCCCTAAACAGAATGCGGGACCCATGTCGTCCAGAACGAGCAAGTCAGCAATTGGTGTGACTTCAGTTTCCATTCTGATCGCGGATCATTGCTGGTCCAGTCACAGCAAGTTGATAGCCATTCCCTAAACAGAATGCGGGACCCTTGTCGTCCAGAACGAGCAAGTCATCAATTGGTGTGACTCCAGTTTCCATTTTGATCGCGGATCATTGCTGGTCCGGTAACCACTAGTTGATAGCCATTCCCAAAACAGAATGCGGGACCCTTGTCGTCCAGAACGAGCAAGTCAGCAATTGGTGTGACTGCAGTTTCCATTTTGATCGCGGATCATTGCTGGTCCGGTAACCACCAGTTGACAGTCATTCCCTAAACAGAATGCGGGACCCTTGTCGTCCAGAACAAGCAAGTCAGCAATTGGTGTGACTTCAGTTTCCATTCTGATCGCGGATCATTGCTGGTCCAGTAACAGCAAGTTGATAGCCATTCCCTAAACAGAATGCGGGACCCTTGTCGTCCAGAACAAGCAAGTCAGCAATTGGTGTGACTGCAGTTTCCATTTTGAACGCGGATCATTGCTGGTCCGGTAACCACCAGTTGACAGTCATTCCCTAAACAGAATGCGGGACCCTTGTCGTCCAGAACAAGCAAGTCAGCAATTGGTGTGACTTCAGTTTCCATTCTGATCGCGGATCATTGCTGGTCCAGTCACAGCAAGTTGATAGCCATTCCCTAAACAGAATGCGGGACCCTTGTCGTCCAGAACGAGCAAGTCATCAATTGGTGTGACTCCAGTTTCCATTTTGATCGCGGATCATTGCTGGTCCGGTAACCACTAGTTGATAGCCATTCCCTAAACAGAATGCGGGACCCTTGTCGTCCAGAACGAGCAAGTCAGCAATTGGTGTGACTGCAGTTTCCACTCTGATCGCGGATCATTGCTGGTCCAGTAACCACAAGTTGACAGCCATTCCCTAAACAGAATGCGGGATCCTTGTCGTCCAGAACGAGCAAGTCAGCAATTGGTGTGACTGCAGTTTCCATTTTGATCGCGGATCATTGCTGGTCCGGTAACCACTAGTTGATAGCCATTCCCTAAACAGAATGCGGGATCCTTGTCGTCCAGAACGAGCAAGTCAGCAATTGGTGTGACTGCAGTTTCCATTCTGATCGCGGATCATTGCTGGTCCAGTAACCACTAGTTGATAGCCATTCCCTAAACAGAATGCGGGACCCTTGTCGTCCAGAACGAGCAAGTCAGCAATTGGCGTGACTGCAGTTTCCATTCTGATCGCGGATCATTGCTGGTCCAGTAACCACTAGTTGATAGCCATTCCCTAAACAGAATGCGGGACCCTTGTCGTCCAGAACGAGCAAGTCAGCAATTGGTGTGACTGCAGTTTCCATTCTGATCGCGGATCATTGCTGGTCCAGTAACCACTAGTTGATAGCCATTCCCTAAACAGAATGCGGGACCCTTGTCGTCCAGAACGAGCAAGTCAGCAATTGGTGTGACTGTAGTTTCCATTTTGATCGCGGATCATTGCTGGTCCGGTAACCACTAGTTGATAGCCATTCCCTAAACAGAATGCGGGACCCTTGTCGTCCAGAACGAGCAAGTCAGCAATTTGTGTGACTGCAGTTTCCATTCTGATCGCGGATCATTGCTGGTCCAGTAACCACAAGTTGACATCCATTCCCTAAACAGAATGCGGGACCCATGTCGTCCAGAACAAGTAAGTCAGCAATTGGTGTGACACCAGTTTCCATTCTGATCGCGGATCATTGCTGGTCCAGTAAACACTAGTTGACAGACATTCCCTAAACAGAATGCGGGACCCATGTCGTCCAGAACAAGTAAGTCAGCAATTGGTGTGACACCAGTTTCCATTCTGATCGCGGATCATTGCTGGTCCAGTAACCACAAGTTGACAGCCATTCCCTAAACAGAATGTGGGACCCATGTCGTCCAGAACAAGCAAGTCAGCAATTGGTGTGACTCCAGTTTCCACTTTGATCGCGGATCATTACTGGTCCAGTAACCACAAGTTGACAGCCATTCCCTAAACAGAATGTGGGACCCATGTCGTCCAGAACAAGCAAGTCAGCAATTGGTGTGACTCCAGTTTCCATTTTGATCGCGGATCATTACTGGTCCAGTAACCACAAGTTGACAGCCATTCCCTAAACAGAATGTGGGACCCATGTCGTCCAGAACAAGCAAGTCAGCAATTGGTGTGACTCCATTTTCCATTTTGATCGCGGATCATTGCTGGTCCAGTAACCACTAGTTGACAGCCATTCCCTAAACAGAATGCGGGACCCATGACGTCCAGGACAAGCAAGTCAGCAATTGGTGTGACTCCAATTTCCATTTTGATCGCGGTTCATTGCTCGTCCAATAACCACAAGTTGACAGCCACTGCTTAAACAGAATGCGGGACCGATGTCGTCCAGAACAAGCAAGTCATCAATTGGTGTGACTCCAGTTTCCATTTTGATCGCGGATCATTGCTGGTCCAGTTACCACCAGTTGACAGCCATTCCCTAAACAGAATGCGGGACCCATGTCGTCCAGAACAAGCAAGTCAGCAATTGGTGTGACTCCAGTTTCTATTTTGATCGCGGATCATTGTTGGTCCGGTAACCACTAGTTGATAGCCATTCCCTAAACAGAATGCGGGACCCATGTCGTCCAGAACAAGCAAGTCAGCAATTGGTGTGACTCCAGTTTCTATTTTGATCGCGGATCATTACTGGTCCAGTAACCACTAGTTGATAGCCATTCCCTAAACAGAATGCGGGACCCATGTCGTCCAGAACAAGCAAGTCAGCAATTGGTGTGACTCCAGTTTCTATTTTGATCGCGGATCATTGCTGGTCCAGTAACCACTAGTTGATAGCCATTCCCTAAACAGAATGCGGGACCCATGTCGTCCAGAACAAGCAAGTCAGCAATTGGTGTGACTCCAGTTTCTATTTTGATCGCGGATCATTGCTGGTCCAGTAACCACTAGTTGATAGCCATTCCCTAAACAGAATGCGGGACCCATGTCGTCCAGAACAAGCAAGTCAGCAATTGGTGTGACTCCAGTTTCTATTTTGATCGCGGATCATTGCTGGTCCAGTAACCACTAGTTGATAGCCATTCCCTAAACAGAATGCGGGAACCATGTCGTCCAGAACAAGCAAGTCAGCAATTGGTGTGACTCCAGTTTCCATTCTGATCGCGGATCATTGCTGGTCCAGTAACCACTAGTTGACAGCCATTCCCTAAACAGAATGCGGGACCCATGTCTTCCAGAATAAGCAAGTCAGCGATTGGTGTGACTCCAGTTTCTATTTTGATCGCGGATCATTGCTGGTCCTGTAACCACAAGTTGACAGCCATTCCCTAAACAGAATGCGGGACCCATGTCGTCCAGAACAAGCAAGTCAGCAATTGGTGTGACTCCAGTTTCCAATGAGGCCGCGCTACACGCGAGTCATTTGTCTGCACCGAAAGACAAAAGTAAATCCCTGGGCATGATGCCAGCAGCGCAGTGCCCCTAGTTAGATTGGGTTGATTACAGAAGGGTAGGGGGGAGGCTGATAACGCCGACCGCTTGGCATTTGTTCTTTAACCTCGTCGCAAATCGAGTGCTTCCGATAACGTGTTATAACGCCATGGCTTGTTTTAGCAGCGATTTTAATTTCGCTTTATCTTCCGCGCGCAGTTTTTGTAATGCAATGACAGGTGTGCACTAATAAGTAACCCTCCCAACCCCTTTTAGCAGTAAATTACCCCTCACCCCTCCATGTAATCGCCGACCTTTACTCGTTTTATTGTCACGGATTAAATTACCATTTAACATTTTTAAAAAGCCAGAAAAGCTGTAAGAGGAATATCCAGCTAAGCCTCGTGTAATTCAACAATTAATATGATACAATACTAGAATGTATTACATCACCAAACATTACACCCGCCTTTGTACTGTGTGTGCCTCACGTTCAAGAGGCCCCGAGCTCGATTCTCAGTCAGAGTGATTTATCTGCACAACTTTTTTTTTCCAGGGTGTCCCTCAAAAGGCCCCGAGTTCGATTCTCAGACAGTTATCTGGATAAGATATTTTTCGGAGATACACGCAAGAGGTCCCGAGTTCGATTCTCAGATTACGGAAAGGTAGAGTCAGACAGAAAAATTCAATTCCATAGCCGGGATTTGAACCACGGATCTTCTGGTCTCAAGCCGCTCTAACCATTGAGCTATTGTGGCCAACGTGCCGTCATGACATTAAATTCTCCAACTGACTCGTCTCATGTGTTTATGAGAACCCCTAAGTGGTTTACCGGGTAAACCACGGGTCAGTTGGAGAATTTATGTCATGATGGCACGTTGACCAAAATAGCCCAATGGTTAGAGCGGCTGGACGGAGACCAGAAGATCCCTGGTTCAAATCCCGGCTATGGCATTGAATTTTCTGTCTGACTCTACCTTGCCATACATAGGTACACACAGCTAGAGTGAAACAACAATTAATTTCGATTTCTGCATAAAGTTTCCTTCCGGGGTTACCTCAAGTGGTCCCGAGTTCCATTCTCAGACAGGACGAGTTATCTGGATAAGGTTTTCTTCCAGGGTTACCTTCAAGAGCCCTCGAGTTCGATTCTCAGACAGGACGAGTTATATGGATAAGGCTTTCTTCCGGGGCTACCTTCAAGAGCCCTCGAGTTCGATTCTCAGACAGGATGAGTTATATGGATAAGGCTTTCTTCCGGGGTTACCTTCAAGAGCCCTCGAGTTCGATTCTCAGACAGGATGAGTTATCTGGATAAGGTTTTCTTCCGGGGTTACCTTCAAGAGCCCCCGAGTTTGATTCTCAGACAGGACGAGTTATCCGGATAAGGTTTTCTTCCGGGGTTACCTTCAAGAGCCCCTGAGTTTGATTCTCAGACAGGATGAGTTATCTGGATAAGGTTTTCTTCCGGGGCTACCTTCAAGAGAGCCCGAGTACGATTCTCAGACAGGACGAGTTATATGGATAAGGTTTTCTTCCGGGGCTACCTTCAAGAGAGCCCGAGTTCCATTCTCAGACAGTATGAGTTATATGGATAAGGTTTTCTTCCGGGGTTACCTTCAAGAGAGCCCGAGTTCCATTCTCAGACAGTATGAGTTATATGGATAAGGTTTTCTTCCGGGGTTACCTTCAAGAGAGCCCGAGTTCCATTCTCAGACAGTATGAGTTATATGGATAAGGTTTTCTTCCGGGGTTACCTTCAAGAGAGCCCGAGTACGATTTTCAGACAGGACGAGTTATATGGATAAGGTTTTCTTCCGGGGTTACCTTCAAGAGAGCCCGAGTACGATTCTCAGACAGGACGAGTTATATGGATAAGGTTTTCTTCCGGGGTTACCTTCAAGAGAGCTCGAGTACGATTCTCAGACAGGACGAGTTATATGGATAAGGTTTTCTTCTGGGGCTACCTTCAAGAGAGCCCAAGTTCCATTCTCAGACAGTATGAGTTATCTGGATAAGGTTTTCTTCCGGGGTTACCTTCAAGAGAGCCCGAGTACGATTTTCAGACAGGACGAGTTATATGGATAAGGTTTTCTTCCGGGGTTACCTTCAAGATGCCCCGAGTTCCATTCTCATACAGGACGAGTTATCTGGATAAGGTATTTTACGGGGTTAACATCAAGAGGACTGAGTTCTAATTTCAGACAGGGTGAATTATCAAGATAAGTCTATTTTCCGGGTTACCTTCTGGATAGCTTTTTTAAGATTAACTTCAAGAGGACCAAAGTACGCTACTCGGTCAGAGTGAGTTATCCGGATGAAGCTTATTCCCGGGGTTGCCTTCAAGAGATCCCGAGTTCAATTCTTGGTCAGAGTAAGTAATCTGGATAAGGTCCTCTCCGGGGTTACCTTAAGAAGTCCCGAGCTAGAATTTCCGTCAAGATGAGCTACCTGGATAAGGTTTTTTTCCGGGGTTACCCTAAAAGAATCGACTTCATATCTCGGTCTGGGTCATAAGGTTTATCCGAAGGCTTCCCTCATCATAATAAATAAATGTCTGACAACCCCTATATACCCTGTACATATTTGAAAATGGTTTTATTCATCGTCCGATATGACTTAGCATTGGCGGTTTTCCCTTATCCTGAAAGATGAATGTCTGGTAACTCTAAGCTCTACGTACTAAGAACTAAGACTACTCTTCAGTACTCTTTCTATTGTACAGTCACACGTAGGTCCAGTAGCGAGTTGTGACTTTCAAGCGAGGGAAGTTCCAAATAATAATTTTCATTAAAATAAGAGAGAATAATGACTCAAAGACTAAGGCTACTCTTTAATACTCTTTCTATTGTACAGTCACATGTAGATCCAATAGCGAGGCGTAACGTTCAAAGCGAGGTGAGCTCCAAATAATAATTTTCATTAAAATAAGGGAGAATAATGACTCAAAGAACTAAGGGTACTTTCTAGTACCCTTTCTACTGTACAGTCACACGTAAGTCTAGTGACGAGGTGTGACTTTCAAAGCGAGGGAAGCTCCAAATAATAATTTTCATTAAAATAAGAGAGAATAGTGACAAAGAACTAAGGCTACTCTTCAGCAATCTTTCTATTGTACAGTAACAAGTAGGTCCAGTGGCAAAGAGTGACTTGCATACGAGGGAAGCTCCAAATAATAATTTTGATTAAAGTAAGAGAAAATAATGATTCACAGAACTAAGGCTAATTTTCAATACTCTTTCTATTATACAGTTACACGTAGGTCCAGTAGCGAGCTGTGACTTTCAAAGCGAGGGAAGGTCCAAATAATAATTTTCATTAAAATAAGAGAGAATAATGACTCAAAGAACTAAGGCTATTCTTTAGTACTCCTTCTATTGTACAGTTACACGTAGGTCCAGTAGCGAAACGTGACTTTCAAAGCGAGGGAAGATCCAAATAATAATTTTCATTAAAATAAGAGAGAATAATGACTCAAAGAACTAAGGCTACTCCTCAGTACTCATTCCATTGTACAATCACACGTAGGTCTAGTGACGAGGTGTGACTTTGAAAGAGAGGAAAGCTCCAAATAATAATTTTGTTTAAAATAAGAGAGAATAATGACTCAAAAAACAAAGGCTACTCTTCAGTACTCTTTTTATAGTACAGTCACACGTCTAGTAGCGAGGCGTGACTTTCAAAGCGATGGAAGTGCCAAATAATAATTCTCATTAAAAGAAGAAAGAATAATCACTCAAACAACTATGGCTACCCTTTAGTACCCTTTCTATTGTTCAGTCACACGTAGGTCCAGTAGCGAAGCATGACTTTCAAAGTGAGGGAAGCGCCAAATAATAATGTTCATTAAAATAAGGGACTCAAAGATCTAAGGCTACTCTTCAGTACTCTTTCTATTGTACAGTCACACGTAGGTCTAGTAGCGAAACGTGACTCTCAAAGCGAGGGAAGCGCCAAATAAATATTTTCATTAAAATAAGGGAGTTAATGACTCAAAGAACTAAGGCCACACTTCCGTACTCTTTCTATTGTACAGTCACACGTAGGTCTAGTAGCGAGGCGTGACTTTCAGAGCGAGTGAAGCTCCAAATAATATTTTTCATTAAAATAAGAGAGAATAATGACTCAAAGAACTAAGGCTACCCTTCAGTACTCATTTTATTGTACAGTCACACGTAGGTCCAGTAACGAGGCGTGATGTCAAAGCGAGGAACGCACCAAATAATAATTTTCATTAAAATAAGAGTGAATAATGACTCAGGCTAATCTTCAGTACTCTTTCTGTTGTACAGTCACACATAGGTCTTGTAGCGAGGTGTGACTTTCAAAGCAAGGGAACGCCAAATTATAATTTTCATTAAAATAAGGGAGAATAATGACTCAAAGAACTAAGGCTACTCTTCAGCACTCTTTCTATTGTACAGTCACACATAGGTCCTGTAGCGAGACGTGACTTTCAAAGCGAGGGAAGCGCCAAATAATAATTTTCATTAAAATAAGAGTGAATAATGACTCAGGCTACTCTTCAGTACTCTTTCTGTTGTACAGTCACACATAGGTCTTGTAGCGAGGTGTGACTTTCAAAGCAAGGGAACGCCAAATTATAATTTTCATTAAAATAAGGGAGAATAATGATTCAAAGAACTAAGGCTACTCTTCAGCACTCTTTCTATTGTACAGTCACACGTAGGTCCTGTAGCGAGACGTGACTTTCAAAGCGAGGAAAGCTGCAAATAATAATTTTCATTAAAATAAGAGACGATAATGACTCAAAGAACTAAGGCTACTCTTCAGTACTCTTTCTATTATACAGTCACACGTACGCCCTGCTCACACTACCAGCTTCCTCTCTCTACTCAAGCGTTTCCTGGCCCTCACCACATGAACTGTTAGTCTAACATGGAGAAAGTATGCAATTAATACACTTTTGCTTATAACTTAAAACTTCACAATTATTTCCGATTTGTCACAACTAAATATCAATTTACCTCATATACTATTGCTAGTACTATTCAAATATACTTGCAATTGTATTTAAAAAAGTCACATAAAACAATAAATGATGTTTTATTTGCACAGTATGGAGGCTCCACGTGCCAAAATCTGCCAGTGCTTGCTAACTACTCAAAAGTTGCGATCGCATCTGCCAACGAAGCATTGTCGTCAAGGTTACTAATGCGTGCATACAGGAATAATCTGTCAAGTTGACCGCAGAGAGCGAATTTTCGCGAATAAGTTTTTAAAATGCATCCAGAGCAAATAAAAGTTTGTTTTGCATAAATTTTGTTGTTTTCCTTCTTTTTGTCCTAAGATTCCTGATTTCTTTCACGCAAACTAATAGACGTTTTGAGAGTTATTTCCCCCCGTATTTTCAGGCGCAATCTTGATATCTAGATTTTGGGTCAAATGGCATACTATGTAAAAATCCCATGACGAAAGTTCAAATCTCCGCGCCTAAACAACTTTGCATGCTCGTGTTGATATTCATGTTTTTAATACAACGTCATTAGACGAGAAGCAAAGCGAACTGAAACAATGCATTGAGGATGTGGTAGGTATATGAAATTGTGCGACATAAGCCAGTTTTGTGGCGTCCCGCTGATACTACAATTCCAGGATGCACCTGAGGGAACAATCAACAAGGCGTGCTCCTGACCACTTAATCTCCATTTAGCGGTCCAATTGGCGCCCCAGGCCTCAATCACTGGTCAGATATGTCAACTTGCAGCTCCACCACAAGCTTGCATTTCCATTGTTAAACAACTGAATTCATTTTATTGAACATTTATTCATTTAAACTTCAGACAGTGCAGCTGAAATTTAAATGAGAGCTGTTCCATAAAGAATGATCATAATTTTGTTACGGTCAGAGTTTTTTTGCACTAAAATTCAGACTTATTATATTCTGTTAGCTTAAGGTGTAACAAACACGCCGTAGTAGTTTCATTGTTGGTACTCCTGGTTCCCTAATGTATGAAACAGGAAAGTTCAGACAAGTTCAGTATCGCCTACCACTACAATGGAGGTAACACGCGAGGAACAATATGCGGCTTTGAAATCCTGCTTTCGTCTCAACAAATCCTCAGTTGAGGCCTATACAATGTTACAGGAGGCCTATGGAGAGTCTTTTCTTCCCTACAGCACAGTTCGAAGGTGGTTTAAAATGTTTAAAGAGGGGAGACAATCAATTTCAAAGGAAGGTGGACTTTGTGCTCCAGTTACTGCTCTTACGGAAGAAAACATCAACACTGCTGCTGCCATTGTGAGAGAGAATTGACGAATTACATGTTAGTGCGCAATGGGTTCCAAGACTGTTGATTCCCGAACAAAAAGACATTCACATGCAGGTGTGCATGCAGTTAAAGTTGATGTTAGAGGAAGATCCAGAGTCTCTTCTAAACGTAATCACTGCTGATGAAACCTGGCTACATCATTTTGATGCTGAGAGCAAACAGCAAAGCTCAGTGTGGAAATCTCCTTCATTACCAAACCCCCAAAAAAGCAAAAGTGGTTGTTACTGCTGGGAAAGTTATTGTCATCTCATTCTTTGATATTTATGCAATAGTTTATCAGCATGTTGTACCTGCACACACATCAGTAACTGGACAATACTACAGGGATGTCCTGAAAACATTGCAAGTCCATATTAGGCGCAAAAGACCACATTTCCGTGAAGCAGGCTGGATGCTGCACCACGATAATGCTCGACCGCATATTGCCAATGTTGTTGCTGAATATCTTGCAAAAATCAACGTGAAGTACATCCCTCACCCTCCCTACAGTCCGGATTTAACCCCATGTGACCTTTTTGTATTCCCTAACTTGAAGAAACGCCTTCGTGGGAGTTATTATCCATCACCAATAACAGTGGTAAAGGCTGCGGAAGCTATTTTGAAGGATCTCTCAAAAATTGTTTCCAGCATGTCTTTGAAGACTGGCAGAAACGCTGGGACAAGTGCATCGCATTCAGGGGAGACTATTTTGTGAAGGACGATCAAAATTATGAGTATGAGTAAAGGTACTTTGTCAAAATGAAATTGTGATCATTCTTTATTCAATAGCCCTCTTACTTTCAGTTTTGTTATACTTTTCTTTCCCTAATTATGGAGACAGAATCAGCTGACTGAGCAAAGTCCTCGGGGTCGATACCCACTCTTATGTTGGGTTTTTCCTAGTTTTTGTTTAGTCGATAGCAAACTACTGAGGCAGTTTAACATCCAAAACAGCTTCGCTAACGTTTCCTTCATTCCGTTTGCTTCTCATGTTTTAGGTGCGCTTCTAGGTTTGCTGGCGTGAGGCGGTGCTTGCTCCAGTGGACACTAAGAGTCGGCTTGGTTGACAGGCCGATAGCAAACTACTGAGGCAGTTTGAGATCCAAAAAGACTTCCCAATTTTTCTTAATGTATTTCTGTTAATACCCACAATTCAGCAGGTTTATTGCATGACCCCTTACCAAGATTATTTTTCAGTACATATTTATATGTGTTCAAAACAAGCGCTTGAAGTTGCTTAGAACGAGTTCCCGTTCTAACTTTGTTTTTTGAGGCTTCTCCAGGCACGTAACTCGGCCTAGCAACACTTTCCAATTTATTCACACTATTGTCATCACTTTGATTATTTTCACTTGACTGAAAGTTATCTACTACTTCATTTGCATTTAACACTGCATTTCCCTCCCACGGTCCCCACATCGTGACACACAACGAATTTCTGCACGTAATGAAACAGATCAACTGGAAGTTGAAAATTTGGCAACTGAAACTCCACGTGGAGTAAACGTGCAACTGTCTTTTCCAGAAAATCAAGGTTGTTATTGGTCCTCAACAACAGTGTTCCATTTCTGAAGTGTGGAGATAGATTTATGACGGTCATTAGTGGGCGGTTGGGTCCGTCTCCTTTGAGACGCAACTACACTCGCGTTGACTAGACAGGCTTTACAAAGAGCTTAGAGTTACCAGACATTCATTTTTCAGGATAAGAGAAAACCTCCAACGTTAAGTCATATAGGACGATGAATGAAATGATGTTCAAATAAGTACAGGGTACATAGAGCTTAGGGTTACTAGACGTTCATCTTTCAGGATAACAGAAAACCTTCAAAATTAAGTCATATCGGACGATGAATGAAATGATGTTCAAATAAGTACAGGGTACATAGAGCTTAGGGTTACTAGACGTTCATCTTTCAGGATAACAGAAAACCTCCAACGTTAAGTTATATCCGACCATGAATGAAATGATGTTCAGGTGAGTGCAGGGTACATAGAGCTTAAGAGTAACCAGACATTTATCTTTCAGGATAAGAGAAAACCTCCAAGGTTAAGTCATATCGGACGATGAGTGAAATGATGTACAAATGAGTACAGAGTACATAAAGCTTATGGATACTAGACATTCATCTTTCAGGATAAGGGAAAATGTCCTTCGTTAAGTCATATCGGGCTGAAATGATGGTCAAATGAGTTGAAGGTACATAGGGCTTAGAGATACAGGACATTCATCTTTCAGGACAAGTGGAAACCTCGAAAAAAATATCACTCTGAGATTGGAACCTGGGACCTCTTGAACGTGAGGCGGACAACCTACCACCTACGCCATAGAGGCGGGCGGGTACTATAATTTGAAGTAATGGCTAGACATAGTTTAATATTTAAATACCATGATATAATTAGAAGAACTGTTTTCTATAAATATCAAATTCTGAGATTACAGTATCTAAGTAGTCCTATGGTTCAGCCATAGAAATAGTGAGGGCAAGGGTGTTTCACGAAATGCGGCCGTCTTGTCTTGTCTAGAGTTTATACTTGTTTTGTCTAGACTATATGCTAATCAAATGCTCTAGTTCGTCTTTCTCATGTTTCGTCACGTCTAATTAAAGCCTCCCACCCCACACGAACCTTCAGCTCCCAGCTCCGAGTTGTCAAAAGTAAAGAACACGCTGTGCATATTATAACAATAACAAAAGACCGCTTTTGCTAAAAGTTTGGGGCCGCAGCAAGGTGCGTGTTTATGCCCTCTATTGTTTCGACGTCAGAGAATCAGGTGCCAACACTGACATTGCATCATGCATATAACGCTGCGCTCTGGACAAAGGCGCCTATGCCTCTCTGATGTGGCACTTGACTTTATATACTCTCTGCCAGCCCGCAGGAATCCCCAACACAATAAACACTGATTGTTATATTGTAATAGAACGTCAGCAGTTTAAATCATAACTAGCTTTGGAGTAAGTAAAAGAATACAGTAAAACTTCCCTATATCGTGCCTTTTATATGCCGGAAACCTCGAAAAATGGGAAATAAATCTCGAAACGGAGCTATTTCCCATACAAAATTATATTCTAAGCCGGAAAACAGCCTAACGCAGAAACAGAAATATTGTTGGGTAAATACAAGGAGAACTTTTCTACGCCACCGATGATGCTTGCCGCAGCTGCAGGCGAAACGTCTGAAAAAAAGATGAAGAAACCACATTCTTACAGCCCGTACAATATTTTGAATAATCAGGCTTACCACCCACGAAGCTGCAACAAAACATTTTCATCCCTTCTTGAAGGTTTACATCACTTATCAAATGACTATAGTACAACTTTAGTAAAGAATAAAGTAATAGTAGTAGTAGTAGTAGTAGTAGTAGTAGTAGTAGTAGTAGTAGTAGTAGTAGTAGTAGTAGTAGTAGCAGCAGCAGTAGTAGTAGAAGTAGTAGTAGCAGTAATAGTAGAAGTAGTAGCAGTAGTAGTAGTAGAAGTAGTAGTAGTAGCAGTAGTAGTAGCAGCAGTAGTAGTAGAAGTAGTAGTAATAGTAGTAGTAGTAGTAGCAGCAGCAGCAGTAGTAGTAGAAGTAGTAGTAGTAGTAGTAGTAGTAGCAGCAGCAGTAGTAGTAGAAGTAGTAGTAGAAGTAGTAGTAGTAGTAATAGTAGTAGTAGAAGTAGTAGTAGTAGAAGTTGTAGTAGTAATAGTAGTAGTAGTACAAGGGCTGTTCAATAAAGAATGATCATATTTTTTTTTTGACAACGTAACTTTACCCATCCTCTTAATTTTGATGGTCGTTCTCAAAATAGTCTCCCCTGAATGCGATGCGCTTGTGCCAGCGTTTCCGCTGGGATCCTTCAAAATCACCTCCGCAGCCTTCACCACTGCTTCTGATGACAGATAATGCCTCCCACGAAGGCGTTTCTTCAAGTTAATGAATAGAAAAATTCACATGAGGCTAAATCCGGACTATAGGGAGTGTGAGGGATGCACTTCACGTTGATTTATGCAAAATATTCAGCAACAACAATGGCAATATACGGCCGCGCATTATCATGGTGCAGCATCCAGCCTGCTTCATGGAAATGTGGTCTTTTGCGCCAGACATGGACTTGCAATATTTTCAGGACATCCCTGCAGTATTGTACAGTTAGTGATGTGTGTGCAGGTACAACATACTGATAAACCATTCCATGAATATCAAAGAATGAGATAACCATAACTTTCCCAGCAGAAGCAACCACTTTTTCTCTTTTGGGGGTTGGTGATGAAGGAGATTTGCACACTGAGCTTTGCTGTTTGCTCTCAGGATCAAAATGATGTAGCCAAGTTTCATCAGCAGTGATTACGTTTGAAAGAAACTCCGGATCTTCCTCTAACATTAACTTTAACTGCATGCAGACCTGTATGCGAATGTCCTCTTGTTCGGGAGTCTACAGTCTTGGAACCCATCGCGCACAAACACGTCTCATGTGTAATGTTTCTGTCACCAACGTGTGAGTGGCACCCAATGAAATGTTCAGTATTTCAGAAAGTGATCTTAAGGTAATTCGTTGATCCTCTCTCAGAATGGCAGCAGCAGTGTTGATGTTTTCTTCCGTAAGAGCAGTAACTGGAGCACCAGGACCTCGTTCCTTTGTAATTGACTGTCTCCCCTCTTTAAACATTTTAAACCAACTTCGAGCTGTGCTGTAGGGAGGAATAGACTCTCCATAGGCTTCATGTAACATTGTATAGGCCTCAACTGAAGATTTGTTGAGATGAAAGCAGAATTTTAAATCAGCATATTGTTCCTCGCGTGTTACCTCCATTGCAGCGGTAGGCAATACTGAACATGTCTGAACTTGCCTGGTTCTCACAGGCGGAAACCAGGTGTGCCAACATAGAAGCTACTACGACGTGTTTGTTTCACATTAAGCTAACAGAATATAATAAGATTGCATTTTAGTGAGAAAGATTATGACCGTAGGAAAGTTAGGATCATTCTTTATTGAACAGCCCTCATAGTATCCGATATTAGGCACCCTAAAAATATTTCAGCAAGTGTGCATCTCCTAGAGTATGTATAATTTTCTAAACAAATAATTCAAATAAACAAACCTTTTTGCTTTGTTACTCTGCCATAGCATTCCTAATACGGTTTCTTGACATGCAATAGTAAAACAAAATATTGTTTAAGGCACTTTAAAACAACTATCCGATATTCGGCTCCTCTCCCCTAGTAGTAGTGGTGGTGATGGTGGTGGTTGTAGTAGTATTATGTGTTTCAAATGGTAAGAGTTCTCTCCTGTAACGAATCTGTCACGTTAAAGCCTTCAGCGTTGCCACCTGGTTACCCCCACTCTTTTTATATTTCCCTCTGTCTCGCACAATTGCAAGTCTTCTTTGGCGCTAGATGTAAGGGAACGTAAAATGAATTTTCCAAAGCTTTATAATAATGCAGTTGTTGAAATAACAATTGCAACATGAATATTCGTATATTACGAAAATGCTTTAAATATTTAGTTTAAAGTTAATTACAGTTTGTAACAGTACTTTTAGGTTATGTTTGAAGTATGAAAAGTTTATAAATTTATAAAAAGGATTATCTAAATATATTTAATAATTTAAATATGTAAAAATGTATGTAATTGTGTGATTGACCGAAGGAATAATTGTATGACGTAATATGACGTAATGTTGTGACGTGGTATTAAATCGGCCAATCAGAAAATTAAGAGAGGAGTAACGATAGTTACGAAAAAATCAATAATATTGGTAGAGAGAGATTTTTGTTGTAATGGTGGAGTGTGATGGATATGGTACTAGATCAGGAACATTTAAGTAATATTTTGAATCTGTTTAAATACAACAAAGTAAGAATTTATCGATATGTTGGAAGTGACTGGGAAAGGAAGTTCAAGTAAAATGTAATCTAAATAATACAATTAAATAGTTACAAAGTTTGACTTCTCCGAAACTTTATTCCGAACCACGCCTGAAGAACAGATGTCTCATGACTCTTATTTACAATAAGATGATACAATTGGTGACCAGAGGAAATAGATAGCCGCAAAAACTCACACGAGAAAAGAAAGAATTGTGCGTCCAACATCGAAATACTGTCCCAAATTGCGCCCGAACGTGTGGATTAAGATGGGGAGAAATTAACGACGAATAGTCTCAAATTCCTGTCCCAAGTTTATTAATTACTTAGTACTGCAAATTTATAATGATAGGTTCCAAAATCTCGTTACGTACTGTATCTTTCCAAAAGTCGTCTTGTAGTTTATCTGATGTCTCACGCAGTTTTCTCAGTCTTGTTGCGTTCCTTGTCAATTTCTTCGTGAATAAGTCGTTCAGCTTCAGTCAGTTTAAAAATATTAGTTCTGTTTGCAACATAATTTGAGCCCGCATTAACTCTATTGGATTGTTCTAGCAGTAGTAAGGGGGCGGAGGTGGATCGCGTCTCATTGATCCTGCTGATACACTTTTTCATGGAACAGTAACTGAATAATTCTGCTTTGAACTCTCTAGAGTAAACAGAGATTACGAACCATTCATAAACAAAGATATAATGTGACCATACACGTTCTGACAGACTAGCAAGAAGTGTATTGTTTCCTCTCATCGAATTTAACAAACACCTTGGCTTATTCAAAGTACATATTTCTTTTATCACGTCATGTCAATTGTTTATGTTTCAGTTCTGTGTAATTTCAAATATACGTACACGCATACATGCCAACCAACAATGATATTCATTACAGTGCTTACGTCGCAATGCATTATTATATGATAATCATATCTACTTTATTTATTTGTATTAGGAAAACCGTTTGAGCTAAAAATGTGTTGTTTTCTTCGTTATGTTAAATACATTACTCTCTCCTTCCTCATGTATCAGTTTTTGTAAAATCTGAATTTGTCTTAGCGTGAATATTATTTATTAGAGATTGATTAGTTTAGCGCTCGTCACACACCACTTAGGGAGAGCCCGCCTCGGTAGCGAAGATGGTATCATGTTTGCCTCACGTTCAAGAGGTCCCGAGTTCGGATCTCGGTCAGGATGAGTTACCTAGATACGGTTTTGCCGCGGTTTTCCCTTATCCTTCAAGACGAATGTCGGGTAACTCTAAGCTCCATGGACCCTGGACTCATTTGAGCATAATTTCACCCAATTCATTCACCGTTCGATATAACTTAACGTTGGGACGGACGTGAATTGAAAAAAAAAATACACACAATTAGGGGGAATGCAATACAACAACACCGCAGTACTCCGACTGGTTGATCGTCTAGTAGCGCTCAAGGACAAACACTTTCCCATTTGAAACACATAATAGTAGGTTCATCGATTTTAATCCATCACTCCAAACTCTAAGCAGATTTGTCTGCAGTTTTATCACATTTTTCCAAGCCAAGTAACGAACTTAATGTATTCATTTACTCTGGGGGATATCAGTCAAATAGAGCAGAAAGAGTGGGGGAAGGGGGAGACTGGTCTTTTTATTTTTTAAAAAAAAAGGGCTGATAGTAAAGATTCCAATCAATATATTCTGTGGAGTCCCTTAAACAAACACAGGCTCTTTACGTTAATAGAATAGAAGAAGCGAGTGAGTGAATGACGGGAAAATAAAATGAGATTGGAATTGGAATCGATGCCCACATTCGCTGTGAATCACCGTTAAAGCTTGTGGCGCTGCTGTCGCGGCACTGTGGTCTTTGGAAAAGTGGTGACCCAGCGATCGCCTGGTTTCATTATCTAAATTAAAACAGTTTAGTGGTGAATGTGGGCGTTATGTTTGATCTGATGGCAAAACAGGTGAAAGGGGATCAAATACAACATCGCTTCTCCGAACCTCTATTATCTTTGCACCTAGTTACGGAATTTGGTACATAACACATCCTATTTGCCTCTTTCAAATTAATGATACTCAGAGAAAAGGTTTAATTAAGCACACATATTTATATCGTTTACATTTCTCTTCGCCTATTCTACAGTAATTGAAACAGTAGTTTCAAAAATAGCACCAGGCTGTAATTTCAATAAATTGGCTTTCTGATAACATATTCCATTAGAAATAATATGAAAAACTCAGGAATACTGATTGAATGTATCTGCATGACGCGAAGATTTGTCTAAGTAGCTCAGTTGGATAGGCGCTAGTCTACTGATACTAAGGTCACGGGTTCAAACCCAACCCTAAAAGATGGTTTTTAAGCATACGACACCATATCTGACATGTACATAGGTGGTCTGAAAAGTTTCCCACCTAAAAAAGATACGACATATTTATTCAGATTTTCTTTTTCAACATAGTCTCCTTGTAACGCTACACATTTCTCCCAGCGATGCTCCCTTCTCTGTAACCCGTCCAAATAGTACTCGGCGTTTTTCAACATAGTCTCCGTGTAACTCTACACATTTCTCCCAGCGATGTTCCCATCTCTGTAACACGTCCAAATAGTACTCGGCGTTTTTCAACATAGTCTCCTTGTAACTTTACACACTTCTCCCAGCGATGTTCCCATCTCTGTAACATGTCCAAATAGTACTCGGCGTTTTTCAACATAGTCTCCTTGTAACTCTACACACTCCTCCCAGCGATGCTCCCATCTCTGTAACCCGTCCAAATAGTACTCGGCGTTTTTCTCTGCAAAATAATTGTTCAGAAAGGTGATTTCCTCTTCATTTGACGAATATTTCTGTCCTCCGAGCGCAATTTTCAGATGAGGGAACAAACACAAGTCGCTTGGGGCTAGATCCGTCATTCGCGTTTTTTTTTTTTAATTTACGCCCTCCAACATTAAGTCATATCGGACAATGAATGAAATGATGTTGAAATGAGCCCATGGTCCATAGACCTTAGAGTTACCAGACATTCATCTTTCAGGATAAGAGAAAACCTCCAACGTTAAGTCATATCGGACAATGAATGAAATGATGTTCAAATGAGTACAGGGTACATAGAGCTTAAAGTTAGCAGACATTCATCTTTCAGCATAAGAGAAAACCTCCAACGTTAAGTCATATCAGACGATGAATGAAATGATGCTCAAATGAGTACAGGGTACATAGAGCTTAAAGTTAGCAGACATTCATCTTTCAGGATAAGAGAAAACCTCCAACGTTAAGTCATATCGGACGATGAATGAAATGATGCTCAAATGAGTACAGGGTACATAGAGCTTAGAGTTACCAGACATTCATCTTTCAGGATAAGAGAAAACCTCCAACGTTAAGTCATATCGGACGATGAATGAAATGATCCTCAAATGAGTACAGGGTACATAGAGTTTAGAGTTACCAGACATTCATCTTTCAGGATGAGAGAAAACCTCCAACGTTAAGTCATATCGGATGATGAATGAAATGATGTTCAAATGAGTACAGGGTACATAGAGCTTAGAGTTACCAGACTTTCATCTTTCCGGATAAGAGAAAACCTCCAACGTTAAGTCATATCAGACGATGAATGAAATGATGTTCAAATGGGTACAGAGTACATAGAGCTTAGAGTTACCAGACATTCATCTTTCAGGATAAGAGAAAACCTCCAACGTTAAGTCATATCAGACGATGAATGAAATGATGTTCAAATGGGTACAGGGTACATAGAGCTTAGAGTTACCAGACTTTCATCTTTCAGGATAAGAGAAAACCTCCAACGTTAAGTCATATCGGACGATGAATGAAATGATGTTCAAATGAGTACAGGGTACATAGAGCTTAGAGTTACCAGACTTTCATCTTTCAGGATAAGAGAAAATCTCCAACGTTAAGTCATATCGGACAATGAATGAAATGATGTTCAAATGGGTACAGGGTACATAGAGCTTAGAGTTACCAGACTTTCATCTTTCAGGATAAGAGAAAACCTCCAACGTTAAGTCATACCAGACGATGAATGAAATGATGTTCAAATGGGTACAGGGTACATAGAGCTTAGAGTTACCAGACTTTCATCTTTCAGGATAAGAGAAAACCTCCAACGTTAAGTCATATCGGACGATGAATGAAATGATGTTCAAATGAGTACAGGGTACATAGAGCTTAGAGTTACCAGACATTTATCTTTCAGGATAAGAGAAAACCTCCAACGTTAAGTCATATCGGACGATGAATGAAATGATGTTCAAATGAGTACAGGGTACATAGAGCTTAGAGTTACCAGACTTTCATCTTTCAGGATAAGAGAAAACCTCCAACGTTAAGTCATATCGGACGATGAATGAAATGATGTTCAAATGGGTACAGAGTACATAGAGCTTAGAGTTACCAGACTTTCATCTTTCAGGATAAGAGAAAACCTCCAACGTTAAGTCATATCAGACGATGAATGAAATGATGTTCAAATGGGTACAGAGTACATAGAGCTTAGAGTTACCAGACATTCATTTTTCAGGATAAGGGAAAACTTCAGTAAATATCTGATCACCCTGTCTGAGATTTGAACCCACGACCTTATGGAGGCTAGGCAGACACGCTACAGAGACGGGGTGCGCTTGGCTCTTCTGTTTAGGACTACTTGTTCCATTAGTGGCATTTCCAGATGGAAGCACATTCAAATGATGACCTAAAGTTCTCGCAGAAGGACTACTACAAGCACGTCACAAATGGTCACATCCTAATCTACGTCCCGGACGAACTTGTGTTCATAAAGGAACCCCTCTCCCACTTGATAGAAATGGTCCATCTCGGTAATGACGGTCAGGCATAGTGCGTCCTTTAGATACCCAGCTAGAAGTGACTAAAGGCGGGCCACTGCCTCTGGCTGGAGCTGTGTTTTACGTAATTATACTTTGTATAATTGTAATTTTCATTTTACTTTAAGCTTTCGTTATCCAGTTAATAAAACAATTAGGGAACGTTTCACAAATGCTCTAGAATTTGGAAAGATTTACACTTTTGTCAAATGGGAAGTTATTCCTTTTTTCTTCCCACGCGGTCGTGCCAAAAAGACGGCGTTTCAAAGCCATCAGCTCTGGAAACATTTGACTATCACTTACAGTCTTACTATATTTCCCTAGTTCCACACTTTCTACCAGTGAATATCTAATAAAGCGAGTGGAAAAAGGAGTGTTTATTGTAATTAACGCGAAGTAAACAGAATATTAAATTCCTGCAAGGATATTTATCAATTCATACGACAGTTTCTGTTTATACTTTATGTTACAAGGCGTAAAATAGGAAACACAACTTGGTATATAGAATAGCAGTATCTTCATTCATGTAATTTAAATGGAATTTTGCAACATAACAGCACTGGACTTTTACTTATTCTTGATTTTGACCGCCTCTTTGGCGTAGGGGTAGCATCTCTACGTCACATTCAAGAAGTCTTGAGTTCTAAAACTCCGGCTATCTAATTAAACTAGGCAACAATGAAAATGTTTCGGGCTTAAAAATAGTAAATTTACATGTATATCCATCTGCCGAAATCAAAAATCACCATAAAAATTATAGATTAGCTCTTGTTTTTTACGATAAAGTGATATTTCATTTTTTGGAGCGAAGATTTTAAATTTGGGGGATTTTTTTTGGTGACAACTACAAGCATTTGGTGACAATGCTCCTGCAAAAATACCGTAACCTTGGATGTAACATGTCCCTTAAGATCCATTTTCTCCACTCCCACCTAGACTTTTCCCCTCCTAGTTTGGAGCTGTTAGTGATGAACATGGGGAGAAATTCCATCAGGACATTTCTGTTATGGAACAAAGATATCAGGGCCGTTGGAATGAAGTAATGCTTGCGGATTACTGTTGGTCTTTGTATAGGGATTCTGCGGAACTCCATCACAAGAGGCAAGCTAAAAGACGACGAAGTCAAAAGGCCACCACATGGTTCTCTTCAGACACGACTATCTGCGAAGTATTTTTCCAGCAATTTAGAACTCTTAGCATGTAATTAACACTTAAAAAGATCAAATGCACTTTCATTGTTGTTAGAATATTCAAGTAAGGAATAAAAAAGTTACATGGGGCTCAATCCAGACTATAGAGAGGGTGAGGGACGAACTTGATTTTTGCAAGATATACAGCAACAAAATTAGCAATATGCGGCCGCGCACTATCGTGCTGCAGCATCCAGCCTGCTTCACGGAAATGTAGTCTTTTGCGCCTGATATGGACTTGCAATGTTTACAGGATATCCCTGTAGTATTGTCCAGTTACTGATGTGTGTACAGGTACAACATGCTGATAAACCATTCCATGAATATCAAAGAATGAGATGACCATAACTTTCCCAGCAGAAGCAGCCAATTTTGCTTTTTTGGAGGTTGGTGATGAAGGAGATGTCCACACTGAGCCTTGCTGTTTGCTCTCAGGATCAAAATGATGTAGCTAAGTTTTATGAGCAGTAATTACATTTGAAGGAAACTCCGGATCTTCCTCTAACATCAACTTTAACTACATGTAGACCTGCATGCGAATGTCCTTTAGTTCGGGAATCAACAGTCTTGGAACCCATCGCGCAATAACACGTCTCATGTGTAATGTTTCTGTCACCAACGTGTGGGTGGCACCCAATAAAATGCTCAGTATTTCAGAAAGTGATCTTAAGGTAATTCGACGATCCTCTCTCACAATGGTAGCAGCAGTGTTGATGCTTTCTTTGATAAGAGCAATAACTGGAGCACCGGGTCCACCTTCCTTTGAAATTGATTGTCTCCCCTGTTTAAACATCTTAAACCACCTTCGAACTGTGCTGTAGGGAAGAACAGACTCTCCATAGGCCTCCTGTAACGTTGTATAGGCTTGAACTTAAGACTTGTTAAGACGAAAGCAGAATTTCAAAGCCGCATATTGTTCCTCGCGTGTTACCTTCATTGCAGCGGCAGTCAATACTAAACATGTCTGAACTTGCCTGGTTCTCACAGGCGGGAACCAGGAGTACCATCAATGTAACTACTACGACGTGTTTGTTTCTCATTAAGCTAACAGAATATAATAAGATTGAATGTTAGTGCGAAAAATTATGACCGTAAAAAATTATGATCATTCTTTATTGAAAATCACTCGTAATAATATTTTGTACAAGGATGGAGAAAGTCATGTAAATGCACACTCAGCATTTCTAAATAGATTCTGAGGAAAAAACAAAACAGTAATAATTCCAATTAAAGAAACATTTAGCTGCTCCAAATTTTGATGAATCAAGCCCGGGAAATGTTGTTAGTGATCTTGCTTTATGCTACAGCATCCAAACAACGTTAAACATTTAAATCTGAACCGTTGCCCGGTGAATTGCTCGTAATCTGGAACAAAACCATATATCGGTTTGCGCACCTTAAAGCTGTCGGCTTTAAACGAAAAACCTGCAGTCCTAAATATATTTTTAAAGCAAGAAGATGTCAAGAAAACGGCCTTGCTGTCAAATATATCTTTCCTACCTTAATCTGCCGCTGGGATCTATGAAGTGCTGGCTGCAAAATACACCAACGTATCTTACCTGAAAACAAATAAAATAAATTAAATGTTGACAAACTTAGGTGCCTGTTCCGAAATTAAATATAAGCCTGTCTTATAACTAAAAAGTTACAGATATAAGAGATATTGATTTATCTTCCATTATAAGGGAAAACCTACACCGTTAAGTCATATCGACGATAAATGAAATGATGTTCAAATGAGTACAGGGTACATAGAGCTTAGAGTTACCAGACATTCATCTTTCAGGATAAGAGAAAACTTCCAACGCTAAATCATATCGGACGATGAATGAAATGATGTTCAAATGAGTCCAGGGTACATAGAGCTTAGAGTTATCAGACATTCATCTTTCACGATAAGAGAAAACCTCCAACGTTAAGTCATATGGGACGATGAATGAAATTATGTTCAAATGAGTCCAGGGTACATAGAGCTTAGAGTTATCAGACATTCATCTTTCAGGATAAGAGAAAACCTCCAACGTTAAGTCATATCGGACGATGAATGAAATGATGTTCAAATGAGTCCAGGGTACATAGAGCTTAGAGTTACCAGACATTCATCTTTCACACACAAAATAAAGAAACTAATATCAGCCACTAATAACGTTACACAAAGGAATACTTGGGTAAAATGCGAACATGCTTACCACATTCACTTGTTATGAGGCATTCTCTTTATGGTCGCGGGAATGGAGTATCGTGCCATCACGATAGGTGCATCACAAACAATAATAACCATTAGGTATGGGATCTGTTTACGTAAGAACAATGGAATTAGTTTCTATAACTAAAATATAAAGCAATGATAGATTGTTAAATGATTTTCACTGCATATTTAAGTTCTATAGCTATAACTATGTGTGTTGGTGGCCCTGCTTCGCCTTGGAGCCAATGATCACCGCGCAACAACCAGATGCGGCACGCATCTAGGGAACTTAGGACATCAGTCAGGCAAGAGCGGAAGGTCGTACGCATGCGCAGTAATTGATTACCGAGCTTACTGGCTCTCAGCACGTTGACGTCTCGGATGCGTTCCATTAGTTACCCAGGTGTTTTTCCATGCATCAAGGGTTCATTATTGGTCGCACTCGATTTCTTATACCTAAAATAATGCATTGTTATTTACATGGTGTTTTAGAATTTATACATTGTGATTTATAAAACACAAGAGAGCGTGCTGCATCACGTAAGGACGAGCCTGCCCTCGCCTGTCCCATAACATTTTTCAGAAATCTTTAAAAGAGTAAAGAATAAATACTATTTCACCTAATAAAGGATATCTTTTGGCTGGGGTTCTTCAAAATCGTAATCCATTTTCTCAGTAATCACACGGGGGCATTTATCCAAAAATGTATTTTGAAAATAGGTCTCAAAACACGTAAATCTATGGGCCCGTCTCGATAGCGTAGATGGAAACGTATCTGCCTCACGCTCAAGTTGTCCCAAGTGCGATTCTTGGTCAGGGCGAGTCACCTGAATAAGGTTTTTTCGGGGTTTTCCCTTATCCTGGAAGACAAATGATGGGTAACTCTGAGCTCCACGGACCCTGGACTCTTTTGAGCATCATTGCGTCCAATTTATTCACCGTCCGATATGACTTAACGTTGGAGGACGTAAATTACAAAAACAAACAAACGAAAATCTGGATGTCGAACTTCTGGCCCTCTGGTGGGAATGGTGCTGTTGAAAAGTAACATGTACCTGCTGAAATACGAGCAGTCACTTGTTTGTTGCCGACAGCGACACGGCAAGCAATATGTTAAATACGAAGTGGATGGATTGCCTAGCCGCGGATCTCACGTCGAGGAAACCTACGCTAAATAATGTAAGATGTCCCCGGTATATTCCCACACGTGATTCCTGTGAAAATCACCTCCCCACTCTTCGAAAGCAATTTTTTATCTTTATATTTTTACAAGCAGCGTCTGTGTGAAACGCTTTCTGCTTCACGAGTCAAAGAGCTTTTAGAAGCGTCCGTCTTCGCTCCAAAACTTTGGGTTAAAACGCACTTTTAAAATTTATCCACAAAAAAGTGATGTTTACACTTACGCAATCTTCTCCATCCATTGCATTATGCATAGTTGTCAACTTGCAGGATTTAACCGTCAAGTTTAGGTTTTTAAGCCTCTGTAGTCAGATTCATTTTCACTACAAACAAAGCTTAAGTTCTCTTCGATTATAGTTCTCTTCATAGCTTCTTTGGAAGAAACGAGCCACCACACTTACAAAAGTGCTTCAAGCAGTAAACAATGATCCCGATTTTTTTAGGTATAGTAAAACCAGCTTCCACACCATTCTTCGCGACAATGATTTTGAATTTGTCATCAGCAACAGAAAAAATATAATTGCTGAGCGTGAAGATGTATTGTTGTGGCACAGGAATTATCAAAGGAAAACTTGGAAGTGGAAGTCGCTTAAGGAATTCCTCCCTTGTCAGATTCCAATTAGGTATGTAGTTGTTTTTCTTCAGTTGCATGCCAGTAGAACTTCCAAGTCATTGCCCATAAATCGTATCGTAGCATGAATGAAATGATGTTCAAATGAGTACAGGGTACACAGAGCTTAGAGTTACCAGACATTCATTTTCAGGATAAGGGAAAACCTCCAACGTTAAGTCGTATCGGACGATGAATGAAATGATGTTCAAATCAATACAGGTTACATAGAGCTTAAAGTTAGCAGACATTCATTTTCAGGATAAGAAAAAACCTCCAACGTTAAGTCATATCGGACGATGAACGAAATGATGTTCAAATGAGTACAGGGTACATAGAGCTTAGAGTTACCAGACTTTCATCTTTCAGGATAAGAGAAAACCTCCAAAGTTAAGTCATATCGGACTATGAATGAAATGATGTTCAAATGAGTATATAGTACATAGAGCTTAAAGTTACAAGACTTTCATATTTCAGGATAAGGGAAAACCTCCAACGTTGTCATATCGGACTATGAATGAAATGATGTTCAAATGAGTATATAGTACATAGAACTTAAAGTTACAAGACTTTCATATTTCAGGATAAGGGAAAACCTCCAACGTTAAGTCATATCGGACGATGAATGAAATGATGTTCAAAAGAGTACAGGGTACATTGAGCTTAGAGTTACCAGACATTCATCTTTCAGGATAAGGGAAAACCTCCAACGTTAAGTCATATCGGACGATGAATGAAATGATGTTCAAATGAGTACAGGTTACATAGAGCTTAGAGTTATCAGACATTCAGTTTTCAGGATAAGAGAAAACCTCCAACGTTAAGTCATATCGGACGATGAATGAAATGATGTTCAAAAGAGTACAGGGTACAATGAGCTTAGAGTTATCAGACATTCAGTTTTCAGGATAAGGGAAAGCCTCCAACGTTAAGTCATATCGGACGATGAATGAAATGATGTTCAAATGAGTATAGGGTACATAGAGCTTAGAGTTATCAGACATTCATCTTTCAGGATAAGTAAAACGCCTGACAGGGGTTTAAACAGGGGACCTCTTAAACGAGAGTCAGATACACGGTATCACCTATCGAGACAGACTCAATTTTCCTGTGAATACCCTGCGAATGAACCTATATATAATGTGTGAAGTATGATAAAATCGTTTCTAATTATTTTATAGAGTTTTTAAAGTAATTTTTCACTCTTGAGGTGTTATTGTCATTCTGGTATTGTTATAAAAAGAGCTACCTGCATTTAAACAGTTGACTACCGACTCAGTGTTCTTCTGTGTCCCTTATACTTACAGCAATATTTGTAATCAGACAAATGTTTACGTTACATGAAATAGAGGAGGTCATGTGAGGCACAGAAACCAGCCTACTTGGTACAAAAAGCGAGACGGGCACAACCGTAAAAAGATTTACTACGTGTCCATGGCTCGTAAAAGACTCACTTTTTTCCATGGTTTATTGTTTTGCTCGCCACTTGGTTGGCTATTCCCGTACTGACGTCACACATCAGTAAATCCTAGCCCTCGACATCATGCATACATAGCAGCAACCTTAAGCCCTGCCTCATATCGAAATTAACTCACCTCTGTCGTCCCCGCATTACTCTCCTTTTTGGAGCAGAGAGGTTGGTTTAACGTCGGTTTATGACGGTTATCTAAAACGCATTTGATACCGCCATTCAGTGCCTGCTGGTCGTATTGTGGAATAATCTTTCTGTACTATATGCATAAGAAATTTCTTATCATTTGGGTAGATATTTTCTTGAACCATCTACTTAAGCAATTATATATTAAGTGACTTCAGTTGGGTAGTCAGCTTCCTGTACAATCTACTTGACTAGCTTCTTAAAAGAGGAACCCACCTCTGTAGCCTGCTTCATGTTGAAGAACTCCCGTGTTCTTATCTCGGTCAGGGCTAAGATTTTTTCAATTGTTTTCACTAATCCTGAAAGATGAATGTCTGATAACTATAAGCTCTATGTACGCTGTACTCATTTGAACATCATTTCATTCATCGTCCGATATGACTTAACGTTGGAGGTTTTCTCTTATCCTGAAAGATGGATGTCTGGTAACTCTAAGCTCTATGTACCCTGTACTCATTTGAACATCATTTCATTCATCGTCCGATATAACTTAACGTTGGAGGTTTTCTCTTATCCTGAAAGATGAATGTCTGGTAACTCTAAGCTCTATGTACCCTGTACTCATTTGAACATCATTTCATTCATCGTCCGACATGACCTAACGTTGGAGGTTTTCTCTTATCCTGAAAGATGAATGTCTGATAACTCTAAGCTCTATGTAACCTGTACTCATTTGAACATCATTTCATTCATCGTCCGATATAACTTAACGTTGGAGGTTTTCTCTTATCCTGAAAGATGAATGTCTGATAACTCTAAGCTCTATGTAACCTGTACTCATTTGAACATCATTTCATTAATCGTCCGATATGACTTAACGTTGGAGGTTTTCTCTTATACTGAAAGATGAATGTCTGATAACTCTAAGCCCTATGTACCCTGTACTCATTTGTACATCATTTCATTCATCATCCGATATGACCTAACGTTGAGGTTTTCTCTTATCCTGAAAGATGAATGTCTGTTAACTCTACGCTCTATGTACCCTGTACTCATTTGTACATCATTTCATTAATCGTCCGATATGACTTAACGTTGGAGGTTTTCTCTTATACTGAAAGATGAATGTCTGTTAACTCTACGCTCTATGTACCCTGTACTCATTTGTACATCATTTCATTAATCGTCCGATATGACTTAACGTTGGAGGTTTTCTCTTATCCTGAAAGATGAATGTCTGTTAACTCTACGCTCTATGTACCCTGTACTCATTTGAACATCATTTCATTAATCGTCCGATATGACTTAACGTTGGAGGTTTTCTCTTATACTGAAAGATGAATGTCTGTTAACTCTACGCTCTATGTACCCTGTACTCATTTGTACATCATTTCATTCATCGTCCGATATGACCTAACGTTGGAGGTTTTCTCTTATCCTGAAAGATGAATGTCTGATAACTCTAAGCCCTATGTAACCTGTACTCATTTGAACATCATTTCATTGATCGTCCGATATGACTTAACGTTGGAGGTTTTCTCTTATCCTGAAAGATGAATGTCTGGTAACTCTAAGCTCTATGTATCCTGTACTCATTTAAACATCATTTCATTCATCGTCTGATATGACTTAACGTTTGAGGTTTTCTCTTACGCTGAAAGATGAATGTCTGGTAACTCTAAGCTCTATGTATCCTGTACTCATTGGAACATCATTTCATTGATCGTCCGATATGACTTAACGTTGGAGGTTTTCTCTTATCCTGAAAGATGAATGTCTGGTAACTCTAAGCTCTATGTATCCTGTACTCATTTGAACATCATTTCATTCATCGTCTGATATGACTTAACGTTTGAGGTTTTCTCTTACGCTGAAAGATGAATTTCTGGTAACTCTAAGCTTTATGTACCCTGTACTCATTTGAACATCATTTCATTAATCGTCCGATATGACTTAACGTTGGAGGTTTTCTCTTATCCTGAAAGATGAATGTCTGGTAACTCTAAGCTCTATATATCCTGTACTCAATTGAACATCATTTCATTAATCGTCCGATATGACTTAACGTTGGAGGTTTTCTCTTATCCTGAAAGATGAAAGTCTGGTAACTTTAAGCTCTATGTACCCTGTACTCATTTGAACATCATTTCATTCATCGTCCGATATGACTTAACGTTGGAGGTTTTCTCTTATCCTGAAAGATGAATGTCTGGTAGCTCTAAGCTCTGTGTGCCTTGTACTCATTTGAACATCATTTCATTCATCGTCCGATATGACTTAACGTTGGAGGTTTTCTCTTATCCTGAAAGATGAATGTCTGGTAGCTCTAAGCTCTGTGTGCCTTGTACTCATTTGAACATCATTTCATTCATCGTCCGATATGGCTTAACGTTGGAGGTTTTCTCTTATCCTGAAAGATGAAAGTCTGGTAACTTTAAGCTCTATGTACGCTGTACTCATTTGAACATCATTTCATTCATCGTCCGATATGACTTAACGTTGTAGGTTTTCTCTAATCCTGAAAGATGAATGTCTGGTAGCTCTAAGCTCTATGTACCCTGTACTCATTTGAACATCATTTCATTCATCGTACGATATGACTTAACGTTGGAGATTTTCCCTTATCCTGAAAGATGAATCTCTGATAACTCTAAGCTCTATGTACCCTGTACTCATTTGAACATCATTTCATTCATCGTCCGATATGATTTAATTTTGGGGGCCCTAAATTGAAAAAAAAAAAAGGAAATGTAAAATTTTTGATAAAAATATTTTAAAATTTGTGGTTTAATAAAAATATTCACGGCTATTTTGAGATAATAACGAATTAAAAAAGACTTGTGTACAAGCTTGTGGCGTGGCAGATTATGAAAAAGTTCCTTGTAGGATTTCGAAATTAAACGACAATTTGGGTAGTTATCTAGATTATTGCTTTTGTGTTATGGTTTTTATAAACATTTTTTCAGTTATTTTTAAAAGTGCTTTTTTCTTATTCTTTAATTTAAAAGGAAATGTATTTCATGTGAAACCTTGGTATCTAATTTTAGACATAGTTATAAAGTAATGAAGTAAAAACAAATAAGAAGCGATCACTTTAAAATAAGTATAGATAGTTCATATTTGAAAACAAAAATAGATAATGTCCCATTACTTTTTCCTCTGCCATCCATAGATAAGTGGCAGAAAGGTAAAAGTTGGTGAGGAAGCAAGACGAGGTAGTGAGAAACGTTCAAGTGCAGGAAAACCTGTTTGTTAACAGACAAATGTTTGTACTGTAGGTGGGAGGACCCCGAAAGCAATCCATCGTGACAAGCTACCCACCTGCTAGAAGGGATTTTATCACCCCAGCCAGAGACAAGTTGCTCTGTAAATCTTGTAGAGGGCGGGAGGGGGGGGGGGAGCAATGTGTGTACGAGACGCTGTGTGTAAATTAATTTCTTTATCTACTTCCTACTGATAAGCACAAACACTTGCAATTTCACAAATAATTGCAGTTCCCAGGTTAAAGTACAATGCTATCTTGGAGTTAAGACGAGATACTCAATGCTGCCCATTGCACTCAAACAGCACCACCACACAACAATTATATGAAGTGGACAGATAGAGGCAGACTGAAAAATTCAATGCCATAGGCGGGATTTGAACCACGGCTCTTCTGGTTGTCGTCCAGCCGCTCTAACCCTTGAGTTACTATGGCCAACGTGCCGATATGTCAATAAATTCTCCAACTGACTTGTTTTTCCCGATAAACCATTTAGGAGTTCTCATAGTACGTTGGAGGGTTCCCCTTTCCCCGAGAGATGAATGTCTGGTAACTCTAAGCTCTATGTACCCTGTGCTCTTTTAAACACCATTTCATTAATCGCCCAATATGTTGGAGGACATGATTAATAATAATAATAATAATAATAATAATAATAATAATAATAATAATAATAATAATAATAATAATAATAATAATAATAATAATAATAATAATAATAATAATAATAATAATAATAATAATAATAATAATAATAATAATAATAATAATAATAATAATAATAATAATAATAATAATAATAATAATAATAATAATAATAATAATAATAATAATAATAATAATAATAATAATAATAATAATAATAATAATAATAATAATAACAACTGACTCAGTAACGTACGAATATAATGTTAAGAATAGACAAGTCACATACATTTCTTACCTTCTTAAGGACAGTGCAAGTTAGACTGCAGGATGAAGTGTTGCCAATATATAAAGTTAATGCTGAGGGAATTTATGTTGGCAGTCAGTCAGTTGATAATCTTGTTTGCAAAGAGAATTATTAGTATCAAGACGTCATCAAACAAGAGGGAGAACACAATATCGGGTTCCTCTGCCGTGAAATTATAGTGATTTAGAAACTGAAGCCAAGCCTCAATTATTGTGTCGTGCTGTACCTCACGACAGCGTTTGTTTTTGTTGTGACGTTGTAATGAAGGTGCAGAGCAAGGTTAAAACTACACGGGGGCCACTCAACTGTCTGCAGTATTCTTACAAACCTTTATTCTTTATACACGTATTTCTTACTATTATGTGTTTCAAATGGGAAGGTGTTTGTGCTTGAGCGATACTAGCGGAGCAAGCAATCGAAGTCGTGCGGTATTGTCGTATTGCATTCCCACTAAGTGCTGTGTGACGAGCTTAGAGTTACCAAACATTCATCTTTCAGGATAAGAGAAAACCTCCAACGTTAAGTCATATCGGACGATGAATGAAATGATGTTCAAATGAGTACAGGGTACATAGAGCTTAGAGTTACCAGACATTCATCATTCAGGATAAGAGAAAACCTCCAACGTTAAGTCATATCGGACGATGAATGAAATGATGTTCAAATGAGTACAGGATACATAGAGATTAGAGTTAGCAGACATTCATCTTTCAGGATAAGAGAAAACCTCCAACGTTAAGTCATATCGGACGATGAATGAAATGATGTTCAAATGAGTACAGGGTACATAGAGCTTAGAGTTACCAGACATTCATCATTCAGGATAAGAGAAAACCTCCAACGTTAAGTCATATCGGACGATAAATTAAATGATGTTCAAATGAGTGCAGGGTACATGGAGCTTAGAGTTACCAGACATTCATCTTTTAGGATAAGAGAAAACCTCCAACGTTAAGACATATCGGACGATAAATGAAATGTGTTCAAATGAGTACAGGGTACATGGAGCTTAGAATTACCAGACATTCATCTTTTGGATAAGAGAAAACCTCCAACGTTAAGTCATATCGGACGATAAATTAAATGATGTTCAAATGAGTACAGGATACGTAGAGCTTAGAATTACCAGACATTCATCATTCAGGATAAGAGAAAACCTCCAACGTTAAGTCATATCGGACGATAAATTAAATGATGTTCAAATGAGTGCAGGGTACATGGAGCTTAGAGTTACCAGACATTCATCTTTTAGGATAAGAGAAAACCTCCAACGTTAAGACATATCGGACGATAAATGAAATGTGTTCAAATGAGTACAGGGTACATGGAGCTTAGAATTACCAGACATTCATCTTTTGGATAAGAGAAAACCTCCAACGTTAAGTCACATCGGACGATAAATTAAATGATGTTCAAATGTGTACAGGGTACATAAGGCTTAGAGTTACCAGACATTCATTTTTCAGGATAAGAGAAAACCAACAACGTTAAGTCATATCGGACGATGAATGAAATGATGTTCAAATGAGTACAGGGTACACAGAGCTTAGAGTTACCAGACATTCATCTTTCAGGATAAGAGAAAACCTCAAACGTTAAGTCATATCGGACGATGAATGAAATGATGTTCAAATGAGTACAGGGTACATATAGCTTAGAGTTACCAGACATTCATCTTTCAGTATAAGTGAAAACCAACAACGTTAAGTCATATCGGACGATGAATGAAATGATGTTCAAATGAGTACAGCATACATAGAGCTTAGAGTTACCAGACATTCATATTTCAGGATAAGAGAAAACCTCCAACCTTAAGTCATATCGGACGATGAATGAAATGATGCTCAAATGAGTACAGAGTACATAGAGCTTAGAGTTACCAGACATTCATATTTCAGGATAAGAGAAAACCTCCAACGTTAAGTCATATCGGACGATGAATGAAATGATGTTCAAATGAGTACAGAGTACATAGAGCTTAGAGTTACCAGACATTCATCTTTCAGGATAAGAGAAAACCAACAGCGTTAAGTCATATCGGACAATGAATGAAATGATGTTTAAATGAGTACACGATATATAGAGCTTAGAGTTACCAGACATTCTTTCAGGGAGGGTTAAGGGAAAAGATAGGGGAAGACTCAAGAAAAGATCTTGTCCAGATAACTCACCCAAATGGAAATTCGAACAGGGCAACCCTTGAATGTCAGAAAAGCTACCATCTACGCTATCGAGGCGGGCAGTTCTTTGCTTCGTAGGCGTTTGTCACGTATATAA
The DNA here is from genome assembly GCA_030765055.1 of Mantis religiosa. NCBI lineage: Eukaryota > Metazoa > Arthropoda > Insecta > Mantodea > Mantidae > Mantis > Mantis religiosa. The sequence goes on from CM060949.1 coordinate 5,555,091, forward strand.
CAATTACAAACTTATATGATATTACCAGAAAATGTGTTTATCCTGCACATATCTTAATTACGTCATATTTTAATCAAAATATTTAAACATTTGCTATAAAATAAAAATAACGAATACTTTGATATAGAGTAAGTCCATTTTACATTTTACTTATTTATACTTTTTAAAATAAAGTACTACTAAGGTTTTCTGTTTGTATAACTTTTGCATTTTTTATTTTACAGTTGAACCGTTTTTATGCACGTATAGATGTATTATTTTATCTTGACAGGAATCCTGCGCGGTAGGGATGAGTAGCAACTGTGGTGGGGATAGTGCACCTATCACCACAATGCGTCACACGCGTGAGATTACGAGAGGGGAGGGCTGTGCATAAGGTGTCTAAAAACAAATTTCATTCTCAAAGCCAGTGTTGCAGCTCTTATAAACTAAGTTGTAATTCTTACTATGGTAGTAATCTCCACGCTTTTGTTGAATCTTAAATAGTACATAGGCACTCTGTCCTTCTCCAGCAGGCATGATAATCAACTGTCGGCCTTTCAATATCGCTGCAGAGTCCCTGTAACGTATTTCACTCCAGGCATATGGTCCAGTATGTGCTGTATTTATATAAGTTTCATCCATATAAACTATATAAACTTCACTTCGATATCTCCGAATATTTCGTAAATACTTAAGCCTTTTTGCACGTATGGTGCGATGTTCGATTAAAATTTGTCTGTCACGCTTAGTGTTTTTTTTTTTTTTTTTTTTTTTTTCCAAATAATCCTAGCTTCAAAAGAACTCTTCTTAATGTTCAGACACTGCCTTGGAAGTCAGTAGAATTTTTAACCTTCATAAGCAATTTCTTCAAAGTGCCCAACAACTTCTGAATTAAAACGTTAAGTTACATTAAATTAACACAATTAAAACATCCAAATCATCCAAAACAAACAATCAAAGTTGGTCTTTGTTTTTCTGTGCTTTAAAATTATTCATAGATCGCCTAACTACTTCTGAATTAAAACATCCAAATTAGATTTTGTGCATGTTCTTAATCTTTGTTTACTGGGCATAGAGAAGGACGTTGTTGCACTAGCATCAATGGCTTTTCTTTCCTTCATAACTCTCCTAAACTGCTTTCAGACACAACTGTTGCCTCAGATACCCTTCTGCAGGTTTTTATACCTGACACAGACCATTGTTCCTGTTTTATAAGTCGATGGATATTGCTTATTACTTCTCGTGTTTTTAAATGTAGCACTTTATTTCCTAATGTGCTGCTAGGAGGCGTCATTTATAAATGCTCTCTTGGAACCAGGAGACAAGCACATTTTGAAACAAGCTGTAGTGTTACCGAGTAACTCTGCAAGTGTTTAGTTGCTGGCAACTGGTACGCAACTGACCTGACCTTCCCCTCCAGTTGCAACCGTTCTGAGGTGGACTCGTCCAGGTACCACTGCGCATCGCTCTTCATCTGTCAAGATAAAAAAAATACATCTGTACACGAATACATATACACACGAATTCCGCGCATGCGTATGAATTCTTCTGTAGAATACAAATCTTTGAAATTAATATTTAATGAGCATTTAGTACATGGCAAATGCTAAGATGAACCTTAACAGAAAGTGAGCACTTTAAGTCTTTCTACGTTTTCTTGTAGAAAGATTTATCAATTTCTAGTAATTTCCTAGTTATACAAAATCACAGAAAGTGTATTTACTCTAAAGTTAGAAAGCAAGATTTCCCTAACTATGTGTAAGGTATTCCTCCGCGTGGTGCAGTAAGATGAACGGGTTATTAGCACCTTACTCCACGTAAAGTAGTACCGCAAACAAATTTACTGCTGAGTAGAAATTCATACGCAAACACTGCCATCTCGCGTCAGCTATTTAGAGAAGATACCCAGGAGCAGTTATTTACTTTGAGCTTCTGAACCACTCAAACTGAGAGCTGTAGGTTCGAATCTCTTTCGAGCTGCTCTACACACGTAGGAGCAACCTCATGATTGTACAGTAACTTCAATAGTAGTAGTAGTAGTAGTAGTAATAATAATAATAATAATAATAATAATAATAATAATAATAATAATAATAATAATAATAATAATAATAATAATAATAATAATAATAATAATAATAATAATAATAATAATAATAATAATAATAATAATAATAATAATAATAATAATAATAATAATAATAATAATAATAATAATAATAATAATAATAATAATAATAATAATAATAATAATAATAATAATAATAATAATAATAATAATAATAATAATAATAATAATAATAATAATTTGGTAAACGAAACTCAATATCAGGTCTAACTCTGAATTAAAAAACATATATGATGGCTGTTCAATAAAGAATGATCATAATTTTTTTTACCGTCATGATTTTTCGTACTAAAATTCTACCTTATTATATTCTGTTAGCTTAATGTGAAAAAAAACGCCATAGTAGTTCGATTTTTGGTACTCTTGGTTCCCGCCTGTGAGAACCAGGTAAGTTCAGACATGTTCAGTATCGCCTACCGCTGCAATGGAGGTAACAGGTAAGGAACAATATGCGGCTAAGAAATTCTGCTTTCGTCTCAACAAATCTTCAGTTGAGGTCTATACAATGTTACAGGAGGCCTATGGCCTTTCCTACAGCACAGCTTGAAGGTTGTTTAAAATGTTTAAAGAAGGGAAACAATCAATATCAGAGGAAGGTGGACACGGTGCTCCAGTTACTGCTCTTACAGAAGAAAACATCAACACTGCTGCTGCCATTGTGAGAGAGGATCGACGAATTACCTTAAGATCACTTTCTGAAATACTGAACATTTCATTGGGTGCCTCCCACACGTTGGTGACAGAAACATTACACATGAGACGCGTTTGTGCGCGATGGGTTCCAAGACTGTTGATTCCCGAACAAAAGGACATTCGCATGCAGGTCTGCATGCAGTTATAAAGGAAGATCCGGAGTTTCTTTCAAATGTAATCACTGCTGATGAAAATTAGCAAAATCATTTTTTCCCTGAGAGCAAACAGCAAAGTTCAGTGTGGAAATCTCCTTCATCACCAACCCCCCCAAAAAGCAAAAATGTTTGCGTCTGCTGAGAAAGTTGTAGTCATCTCATTCTTTGATATTCGTGGAATGGTTTGTGAGCATGTTGTACCTGCACACACATCAGTAACTGGACAATACTACAGGGATGTCCTGAAAACATTGCAAGTCCATATCAGGCGCAAAAGATCACATTTCCGTGAAGCAGGCTGGATGCTGTACCACGAAAATGCGCGGCCGCATATTGCCAATGTTGTTGCTGAATATCTTGCAAATATCAACGTGAAGTGCATCCCTCACCCTCCCTATAGTCCGGATTTATCCCCATGTGACTGTTTTCTATTCCCTAACTTGAAGAAAAGACTTCGTGGGAGGCATTATCCATCATCAGAAGCAGTGGTGAAGGCTGCGGAGGCGATTTTGTAAGATCTCTCAAAAATGGTTTGCAGCATGTCTTTGAAGACTGACAGAAACGCTTGGACAAGTGCATCTCATTCAGGGGAGACTATTTTGAGAAGAACCATCAAAATTATAAGGATGAGTAGAGGTACGTTGTCAAACAAATTGTGATCAATCTCTATTGAACAGCCGTCGTATTTATGTGTCTGAATGACATATACCTAAAAGAAATTATCAGATAAAAAACTTAATACACAGAAATGTGCATCTGGTTAAAAAAAGGCAATATATGTGAAAGATGTTATCCAACAATTATTTCTTGTACTGTGATAATATAAATTAATCTACTTAAGTAACACCTTAACATTAAGGATGGATAAAATTTCACTTTAACCATTGTATGAATAAAAGACGATCACTAGGCCCACTAGAAACAACTACCCCACATCAATTGTCTCAAATTAGGTATTTATTAGACAGCCAGCCTTGGTCTATATAGCTCTATATTCCAGAAAATAAAAGTTATAAACAATTTTACAATTATATTATTATTTAATTGAAAAGTGGTAGGCGTTTTAGTGATCAGGTTAAGTGTTGGGTAAATAGTGAATCAACACATATTCTCAACTTCTGTGATTTCTAATCAGGGTTGTGTTGCCTCGCTGTGTTTTTACTTGGGCAGCCATTGATAAACTATATTTTGATACATCAGAAAGGAAGTTTCATATTCTAATATATCTACGAGGGCTGTTCAATAAAGAATGGTCACAATTTCTTTTTTTTTTTTTTAACGTACCTTTACTCATCCTCATAATTTTGATGGTCCTTCTCAAAATAGTCTCCCCTGAATGCGATGCACTTGTCCCAGCGTTTCTGCCAGTCTTCAAAGACATGCTGGAAACCTTTTTTGCGAGATCCTTCCAAATCGCCTCCGCAGCCTTCACCACTGCTTCTGATGATGAATAATGCCACCCACGAAGGCGTTTCTTCAAGTTAGGGAATAGAAAAAAGTCACATGGGGCTAAATCCGGACTATAGGGAGGGTGAGGGATACACTTCACGTTGATTTTTGTAAGATATTCAGCAGCAAAATTGGCAATATGCGGTCGCGCATTATCCTGGTGCAGCATCCAGCCTTTCTCACGGAAATGTGATCTTTTGCGGCTGATATGGACTTGCAATGTTTTCAGGACATCCCTGTAGTATTGTCCAGTTACTGATGTGTGTGCAGGTACAACATGCTGATAAACCATTCCATGAATATCAAAGAATGAGATCACCATAACTTTTCCAGCAGAAGCAACCACTTTTGCTTTTTGGGGGGTTGGTGATGAAGGAGATTTCCGCACTGAGCTTTGCTGTTTGCTCTCAGGATCAAAATGATGTAGCCAAGTTTCATCAGTAGTGATTACGTTTGAAAGAAACTCCGGATCTTCCTCTAGCATCAACTTTAACTGCATGCGTATGTTCTTTTGTTCGGGAATCAACAGTCTTGTAACCCGTCGCGCACAAACACGTCTCAGGTGTAATGTTTCTGTCACCAAGGTGTGAGTGGCACCCAATGAAATATTCAGTATTTCAGAGAGTGATCTTAAGGCAATTCGTTGATCCTCTCTCACAATGGCAGCAGCAGTGTTGATCATTGAGGAGGCCATTGATGCGGTAAACAGCTAATTTGAGAACAATGATAAAATGCATTACAGGGATTGTTTAATTAAATTAGAGCACCGTTATGACAAATGCACCGTTATGCCTTTCTGGAGATTATGTTGAGAAATAAAGAAAAAATGTTATTATATTGTTTATTGTGACCCTCGTATAAGAGATAAATCAAATCACGTTAATATTTAAGATTACATTTTTCGAGCAGTTATTAGCTGTACTTTTATTTCAAGGCCATAACCTAGCGACACCTTCTTTGGAACATTTGACTATCACTTTAATCCACTGTACTCTTCTTATACGTATCTAGAGTAAAAATGTGTAAATACATAATGAATGAAGCTTTATCTGGATTAATGATAGAAGAATAAACTTTTGCATGAATAGTCTGCAGAAGTGAATGCAGCACATCATATATTTAAGTACAGTTATCAGTTTCAATGTGATTTTTAAACTGCTGGTATATTTTAAATAAAGCAGCCATGATAGCTTTTAACTGGTCATTACGAGCTGCAGCCCCATCGGGCCGCCACTATAACAAAACAATAAAGCATTGCGCTGTCACCATTACAGAATTACATCTCCCTCGTGCATTCGGTTGTAATTATCTGCGATGTTCTTTGTTTCCCCTGCGGACGAATTGATGAAATTGATGGCACATTGTTGAGTAATTCTGTGGCGGGAGAGCATGTGTGCTGTCAGATTGTTGTGTATAATATCATGAAATTAGAGTATACGTTTCATTACATCCAGCGAGTTTAATTTCAAATGTGACCCGGTCAATTATTACGTTTGTGTTTTGTTATATACTCAGAGTCAGTTAAATGATATGGCTAGGCTTTTTGTAGCCTCCGCCATTTCCTTACAGCACTGCCAACCTTCCAGATTGAAGTTAGCCTACGCTACTAACATTGTTAAGCCACAAAACATAATTACAATTGTACGAATAAACCAACTGATAAACATTTCCATCAAACACAAAGGCACACAATAGTGTCACATAGTACAGAGCTCGGGGTTTGAATACGGGTGTAGATACTGCTTCTCTCTCGTTATGTTGCGCCACTGTAACTACGGGGTCATATCAGGAATAGTTCGTCTTTTTTCTTTCTAATTCACGTCCTCCATAGTTGCCATAGGATACATACAACTCAGAGTTAACAGACATTCATCTTTCAACGTTAAGTCATATCAGACGATGACTGAAATGGTGTTCAAATAAGTACAGGGTACATAGAGCTTAGAGTTACCAGACATTCATCTTTCAGGCTAAGGGGAAACCCTCCAACGTTATGTCATATCGGATGATGAATGAAATGATGTTCAAATAAGTACAGGGTACATAGAGCTTAGAGTTACCAGACCTTCATCTTTCAGGATAAGGGGAAACCTCCAAAGTAAAGTCATATCGAACAATGAATGATGTTAAAATGAGTACAGAGTACACAGAGCTTAGAGTTATCAGACATTCAACGATCTGGATTAGGGAAAACCTCCAACGTTAAGTCATATCGGACAATGAATGATGTTCAAATAAGTACAGAGTACATAGAGCTTAGAGTTATCAGACATTCATCTTTTAGGATAAGGGAAAACCTCCAACGTAAAGTCATATCGCATGATGAATGAAATGATGTTCAAATGAGTACAGGGTACACAGAGCTTAGAGTTACCAGACATTCATCTTTCACGATAAGACAAAACCTCCAACGTTAAGTCATATCGGACAATGAATGATGTTCAAATGAGTACAGAGTGCATAGAGCTTAGAGTTATCAGACATTCATCTTTCAGGATAAGGGAAAACCTCCAACGTAAAGTCATATCGAACGATGAATGAAATGAGGTTCAAATGAGTACAGGGTACATTGAGCTTACAGTTACCAGACATTCAACTTTCAGAATAAGGGAAAACCTCCAACGTTAAGTCATATCGGACGATGAATGCAAAGATGTTCAACTGGCCGCTCCGTGGCTCAGTGGTTAGACCGCTTGGCTCCCACCAAGGCGGCCCGGGTTCGATCCCAGGTGACCGCAAAGTGATATTTGTGGTGGACAACACTGCGCTGGGGCGGGTTTTCTCCGGGATCTCCGGATTTTCCCGCCATCTCATTCCACCGGTGCTCCATCTTCATTTCATATATCATCAGTGTCATCGCCTGCGGTGCCGTATGTAGTAAAAGCGGGCGTTAAATACTACACATTTTTTTATGTTCAACTGAGTTCAGGGTACATAGAGCTTAAGAGTTACCGGACATTCATTTATTAGGATAAGGCAAAACCTCCAACGTTAACTCATATCAGACGATGAATGAAATTATGATTAGATTAGATTAGATTGATTTGCGTTCAGTAGGTTCACTTGTAGCCAGAAAAGGCTGTTAACATTGAACATGTCTAGAGGTATAAAGTTTAATAGCGTATATATGTACAAAAGTTAACATAAGACACATATTATAGTATACAGGCAATATGAACAACAATATGGAAAACAAAGCAGGGATAATTATATGTGATACAAAATGAAACACTTTTTAAACCAGCTTTCACTTGGCTTATGCCAGTACGTCTCAAATTTTTTGCAATGGATACCATTCTTGTTATTTATTAAATACATATACATTAAAAATAAACTTTCAACATGCATCAAATATTTATTAGTAATGATTTGTCATTGGAATAGTTAGATACTACTTACAGAGCTACAGAAGCATTATCAGAATAATTTGTCATTCAGATAATCTTGTACAGAATAAAAAGATTTTGAGCAAAGGTACTCTCTAACAGCTTTTTTAAAAGCACCGAAATTATCAACTTTTTCTTTAAGAACATTAGGAAGTGCGCCAAATATTTTGATAGTTTCATAATGCACACCTTTCTGGAAGCAAGAAAGTTTAGCACTGGGATAATGGATATTATACTTTTGTCTAGTGTTTATTTTGTGAATTACATTATTTGTTGCAAATAAGGCACGATTGCATACAAAGAATTTTAGGATCGAGAATATATACATGCAAGGAAGCGTTAATATCTTTAATCTTGTAAAAAGATCTTTACAGGAGCATCTGGTGTGGGTGTTAGTAATGATTCTTATAACCCTCTTTTGCATCAGGAATATTTTTTTACTTTCTACTGAGTTGCCCCAAAATAATATTCCATACTCCATAATAGAGTTAAAGTATGCATAATATACAAATTTAAGTGTGTCAATAGAACTCACATTAACCAGCTCTCGGATAGCATAACAGGCAGAGCTAAGTTTAGGTAAGATATAATTTATGTGAGCTTTCCAATCTAAACATCTGTCCACAATGAAGGCCCAGAAATTTTATGCTGTCAATTTCTTCTAATAACATATCATTAATCCCGATTTCTATTTCAGTATGTGATGTACGACAGGTTATAAATTTGACCACTTTTGTTTTGTCTAGATTCACAGATAATTTGTTTGCTTTAAACCAGCATGACATACAGTTCAAAACATAATTCATTTTAATTGTACACTCGTTTAAATTTGTACTGGTCACCAGGACACTAGTGTCATCAGCAAAAAGAACTGTACTTGCAATGCCCTTTATATAAAGTGAGAGGTCATTTATATAGATAAGAAATAATAAAGGCCCTAACACGGAACCTTGGGGTACTCCATGAGTTACTATTTTCCAATTCGAAGTTTGTTTTTCATAACCAATATCACTGACAGCTACTTCAACACTCTGTTTTCTTTCATTTAGATATGATACAAACCATCTTAAATGTTCATTTTTTATCCCATAGAATTCCAGTTTTGCTATAAGAATGTCACGATTAACACAATCAAAAGCCTTTGCTAGATCACAAAAAATTCCACCTACATGTCTTTTATCATTTAAGGCAGTCAACACTTCATGTGTAAGCTTGTAAGTTGCATTATTAGTCGATATTCCTTTTCTGAATCCAAACTGATCACTGACAAGTATGTTGTTACATTCAAGGTGTTTATACAGTCTGGTGAACATTACTTTTTCAAGAACTTTTGAAAATATTGGCAAGAGAGATATTGGTCTATAATTTGAAACATTATTGCGTTCGCCTGTTTTGAAAAGAGGTTTAACAACTGAGTATTTCATTCTGTCAGGGAAAATACCAGTCTTTAGAGACTCATTACATAAATAACTAAGGGGAATGCTAATTTGTGAGGAGCAAGATTTTAGGTTTTTTGTAGTTATTTCATCATAACCGGAAGAATTCTTCATTTTTAAAGAGTCAATAATTTGATTTATTTCGGAGGGTGTAGTTAAACTGATTTTAAATGTAGGTACATTGTTTGTGAAACTTGAACTTAGAAATTCTAGTGCTGCATCTTTACTTCCATAATTAATATTTAATTTTTTTGTTACATCCAAAAAGAATCTGTTAAACAATTCTGCAACTACAAGAGGTTTGGCAATTTCATGATTGTCAACATTGAGTGTTATTGGGCAATTTTCTGATGAGTGTTTACGTGTCACATTTTTTATTATATTCCAAGTGGTTTTTATTTTATTGTCTGAGTTTTGAATTAGTTTATTATAATGCAATACTTTAGCTGCTATTATTACCTTCTTTAGAAGTTTACAATATTTTTTGTAGTACTTTTTTAAATGCAAATTGTTACTGATTCTAACTTGCTGATATAGTTCTCTTTTGTGCCTGCATGAGGTTTTAATTCCTAAAGTGACCCAGGAATTGTCTTTTTTAAAGTTAAATGTTTTTTTATACTTGGATGGGAAGCAGAATTCAAACTAAGTTTTAAAGCATTGAAGAAAGCTATTATATTTGTTGTTGGTTCCATTAACCTCATAAGTTTGTTTCCAAGATTCAAGTTTAAGGTTCTTACTAAATTCATTCAGAGTATTTTCGTTTATTTCCCTATATTTAATATATGTGTATTTAGGTTTGAGTTTTAAATTTATCTTATCAATCCTTAGAATTTGTGCATCATGATCTGATAGTCCATTAGTTTTTGATGAGACAGAGCAAAATTTAGTTATATCTGAATTTACAAATATGTTATCAATAGCTGTGGATGAATTATTTTGGATTCTTGTTGGAAAGTTAACTGTATGTGTCATGTGGTATGTGGTAAATAAAGAGCTAAGCTGTTCCCTTTGAAGACTTGATTTCAGATAATCTACATTTATGTCACCACAAATGATTATTTCTCTTTTTGTTTTAAATAGAAAGTTCAGAGCATATTCTAATTGATTTTTAAAAATCTGGAAACTTCCTAAGGGAGATCGATAAATGGCTACTATGACTAAGTTCAAATTACTTCCAGTTAACTGAACTGCACAGAGTTCGAGGTCTTTTTCATAGCAAAATCTGGATAAATCTAAAGCTTTAAAGATCAGATCATTTCTAACATATATACAAACTCCACCTTTATGTAATTTTTTTCTACTATATTCTGCTCCTAAAGAGTACCCTTGCAATGAAATTGGCTTAAATTCCTGCTGTGTCAAGTGATGTTCAGAAAGGCATAAAACATGTGGTAGTTGAATTTCAGTATGCAGATTAATAGCTAGTTCATCTAATTTGTTTCTTATGCCTCTTATGTTTTGATGAAATACAGATAGACAGTGGTTATTATTAATATTATTGATATTATTATCATTACTATTGTTCTTGAGAGGAGTATTTTTAATTGAATTTATTGTCATGAAGCTATTAGGGATGATTGATTTAATTTGCCTAGAGTTACTGGGCTTATATTGGTTTAACCTAAAAAAGACCTTCTACTTGCAACAACAGGAATTTTGCCTTTAATTCTGTCAGCAATCAGAAGTGACAACTTCTCTTTGCCTCTAGAATTTAGGTGTAGACCATGAAGAGTGTAATTATCCCTGCTGATACTGTTAACATCTATCATACACATGTGAGAGGCTGCAGGCCCTAACAAGGCACGATCAAGTCTAAGATTCATGTCCCTCACCCTCCAATGAAGCTGAGGCTTGTCATGCCTATGGAAGAGACCCACTACCTTCACATTTGTATGGCTGCTGGTCTTACTGATGTTACTCAGGTCCTTTTCAATACAATAGTTACTATATCTATCCAGGCTATTCCCTGGCCCTCCCACTATCACTACATGATCCCTCTTAGTAAAACCAGAAGTAAGTTTTACCAGGTCTTCTGTAACATCAGAGAGCCCAGCACTGGGTTTAACTATACCAAGTACATCATAATCACTGCCCAAATTCCTTTTGAGCAGGGATGCTATGCCCCTCCCATGACTGCTACCCAGCAACAAGACTTTGCTTTTATCACACTTAACAGGTTCATCTAAATCCTGCTCTTTGGAATTTGTGGCCTGATCAACATTCAGCGTTTCAAGAACACTGAATCTGTTGCTCAGTTGTACATGATGTTGGTCATCAGCTGAGAAACGCCTTTTCCTCCTGAGATTTCTCCTAGTTACTACTTGAAAGTTATTGGCCGAAATGTTTGAAGCTGAAACACTACTTTTAGTTTCTTTTTTGCACAAAATAAGCTCTTTTCTCAGGTTGAAAATCGTTTCCTCATGCTTTCTAACCAGTGCCTTATACATACAAAGTTCACAAAACCATTCCGTACAATCTTTTACTTTCTCACTAACGGTGTTCGCACACGCCCAATGAAACCAAAACTTACATCCTGCACAGAAAATACCCTGACTAACCCTTCGACGACACGCACCACAATTACCACTAAGATCACACGATTTACCACTCATTTTAGCACACTACACCGACAAACACAAATGGACTAGATACAAAACTGTAGGCTTATTCAAGAGTTTTAATAAAAACACCAAAACCGTAGTCTTAATTACGTTAAATTTCAACACAAACACGTGCACAGAGATAATACACTAGCAGGAACACAGCAGGAATACACTGTTCTAATGAGAACAGGGTACATAGAGCTTAGAGCTACCAGACATTCGTCTTTCAGGACAAGAGAAAACCTCCAACGTTAAGTCATATCGGACGATGAATGAAATGATGTTCAACTGAGTACAAGGTACATAGAGCTTAGAGTAACCAGACATTAATCATTTAAAATAAGTGAAAACCTCCATCGTTGTCATGTAGGATGATGAATGAAGTATGTTTAAATGAGTACAGGGTTCATAGAGCTTAGAGTACCAGACATTCATCTTTCAGGATAAGAGAAATCCTCCAACGTTAAGTCATATCGGACGATGAATGAAATGATGTTCAAATGAGTACAGGGTACACAGAGCTTAGAGTTACCAGACATTCATCTTTCAGGATAAGGGGAAACCTCCAACGTAAAGTCATGTCGGACGATGAATGAAATGATGTTCAACTGGGCGCGCCGTGGCTTAGTGGTTAGACCGCTTGGCTCCCACCAAGGCGGCCCAGGTTCGATCCCAGGTAACAGCAAAGTGAGATTTGTGGTGGACAACACTGCGCTGGGGCGGGTTTTCTCCGGGATCTCCGGATTTTCCCGCCATCGCATTCCACCGGTGCTCCATCTTCATTTCATATATCATCAGTGTCATCGCCTGCGGTGCCGTATGTAGTAAAAGCGGGCGTTAAACACTACACATTTTTTTATGTTCAACTGAGTCCAGAGTAAATAGAGCTTAAGAGTTACCAGACATTCATTTATTAGGATAAGGCAAAGCCTCCAACGTTAAGTCATATCGGACGATGACTGAAATGATGTTCTAATGAGAACAGGGTCCATAGAGCTTAGAGTTACCAGACATTCATCTCTCAGGACAAGAGAAAACCTCCAACGTTAAGTCATATCGGACGATGAATGAAATGTTGTTCAAATGAGTACAGGGTACATAGAGCTTAGAGTAACCAGACATTAATCCTTTAAAATAAGTGTAAACCTCCATCGTTGTCATGTCGGACGATGAATGAAGTATGTTTAAATGAGTACAGGGTGCATAGAGCTTAGAGTTGCCAGACATTCATCTTTAAGGATAAGGGGAAGCCTCCAACGTTAAGTCGTATCGGATGAAGAATAAAATTATGTTCAAATAAGTACAGGATACACAGAAATGTGTAGTGTTTAACGCCCGCTATTACTACATACGGCACCGCAGGCGATGACACTGATGATACATGAGATGAAGATGGAGCACCGGTGGAATGAGATGGCGGGAGAAATCGGAGATCCCGGGGAAAACACGCCAGAGCGCCGTGCTGTCCATCACAAATCTCACTTTGCGGTCACCTGGGATCGAACCCAGGCCGCCTTGGAGAGAGCCAAGCGGTCTAACCACTGAGCCACGGCGCGGCCAGGATACACAGAGCTGAGAGTTACCAGATATTCGTGTTTCAGGATAAGAGAAAACCTCCAACGTTAAGCCATATCGGACGATGAGTGAAATGATGTTTAAATGAGAACAGGATACACAGAGCAAAAGTTCGGAAAAAACCTTGTCTCCGTGACCGAGATTTGAACTTTGGACCTGTTGAACCGAGACAGACACGCATGCTATAGATGTGGCCTGACTGCACAGGTGAGCTTCGCATATGGTTCAGAGGGGCACCATCCAGGGAGCTGTCTCTATATACACGTGACCCCCAGCAATCCCGGGCACGAGCACTGACCACTGACCATTGGCTGGAAAGGACCCATATCGTCGGCCGTATCTGATCGCCCTTCAAGCCTCACCATCGCCTTTTCCTCCCAGGTGTTACATTAAAGCGACAAAAGTCCACTGCCATCTCTGATCCCTCGTTTTTGCACTCATAAACAAAATGTCATATGAATGTTGAAGGGCTGGCTGAGGTTAAGGAAGTTTATGCAGGTAAGTTGGGGTGCCCTCGATCAGTGATGATCACCTCGCACAAGCACAAGAAGAAAAGAAATGAAGGTAATTCGTGTGACATGTTGGAAGCTCATGAAAATGCGACCCTCGTGTTTAACCCTTGGCAGTAAAGCCCCTGTTTAGCATATCGTATCCCTCCAGAGCGGCTGCACGTGAACCAACACCTTCCACATTTTCTTTATATCGCTACAACGATTTGGGAGATTCCTTTCAAAGGGATTTGTGATACTTCTAGTTCTTCTAAACTCAGATACACGTCCATTTGAACATTGCAGGGATATGAGAGACAAATTCATATTTTAATTTCTCTACTAAATATTCAACCCAACAAAATTGCTTAAATGCAAACATATTATTTTTCAGCAAGCTCCAAGTTAGGTGCTAGCGTGTCTGTCTCACTTCAAGACGTACCAAATTCGACTCTCGGTCAGTTATCTGGATAAGGTTTTCCTGTGTTTTCTCTTATCCTGGTAATGAATGTCTGGTAAATCTAAGCCCTATGTACACTGTACCCATTTGAGCATTCTTCATTCATCGTCCGATATGGCTTAGCGTTGGAGGTTTTCTCTTATCCTGAAAGATGAATGTCTTATAACCCTAAGCTCTATGTACCCTGTACTCATTTGAACATCATTTCATTCATCGTCCGATATGACTTAACGTTGGAGGTTTTCTCTTATCCTGAAAGATGAATGTCTGGTAACTCTAAGCTCTATGTACCCTGTACTCATTTGAACATCATTTCATTCATCGTCCGATATGACTTAACGTTGGAGGTTTTCTCTTATCCTGAAATATGAATGTCTGGTTACTCTAAGCTATATGTACCCTGTACTCATCTGAACATCATTTCATTCATCGTCCGATATAACTTAACGTTGGAGGTTTTCTCTTATCCTGAAATATGAATGTCTGGTTACTCTAAGCTATATGTACCCTGTACTCATCTGAACATCATTTCATTCATCGTCCGATATAACTTAACGTTGGAGGTTTTCTCTTATCCTGAAAGATGAATGTCTGGTAACTCTAAGCTCTATGTACCCTGTACTCATTTTTACATCATTTCATTCATCCTCCGATATGACTTAACGTTGGAGGTTTTCTCTTATCCTGAAAGATGAATGTCTTATAACTCTATAACTCTAAGCTCTATGTACCCTGTACTCATTTGAACATCATTTCATTCATCGTCCGATATGACTTAACGTTGGAGATTTTCTCTTATCCTGAAATATGAATGTCTGGTTACTCTAAGCTATATGTACCCTGTACTCATCTGAACATCATTTCATTCATCGTCCGATATAACTTAACGTTGGAGGTTTTCTCTTATCCTGAAAGATGAATGTCTGGTAACTCTAAGCTCTATGTACCCTTTACTCATTTGAACATCATTTCATTCATCCTCCGATATGACTTAACGTTGGAGGTTTTCTCTTATCCTGAAAGATGAATGTCTTATAACTCTAAGCTCTATGTACCCTGTACTCATTTGAACATCATTTCATTCATCCTCCGATATGACTTAACGTTGGAGGTTTTCTCTTATCCTGAAAGATGAATGTCTTATAACTCTAAGCTCTATGTACCCTGTACTCATTTGAACATCATTTCATTCATCGTCGGATATGACTTAACGTTGGAGGTTTTCTCTTATCCTGAAATATGAATGTCTGGTTACTCTAAGCTATATGTACCCTGTACTCATCTGAACATCATTTCATTCATCGTCCGATATAACTTAACGTTGGAGGTTTTCTCTTATCCTGAAAGATGAATGTCTGGTAACTCTAAGCTCTATGTACCCTGTACTCATTTTTACATCATTTCATTCATCGTGCGATATGACTTAACGTTGGAGGTTTTCTCTTATCCTGAAAGATGAATGTCTTATAACTCTAAGCTCTATGTACCCTGTACTCATTTGAACATCATTTCATTCATCGTCCGATATGACTTAACGTTGGAGGTTTTCTCTTATCCTGAAATATGAATGTCTGGTTACTCTAAGCTATATGTACCCTGTACTCATCTGAACATCATTTCATTCATCGTCCGATATAACTTAACGTTGGAGGTTTTCTCTTATCCTGAAAGATGAATGTCTGGTAACTCTAAGCTCTATGTACCCTTTACTCATTTGAACATCATTTCATTCATCGTCCGATATGACTTAACGTTGGAGGTATTATCTTATCCTGAAAGATAAATGTCTGGTAACTCTAAGCTCTATGTACCCTGTACTCATTTGAACATCATTTCATTTATCCTCCGATATGACAACGTTGGAGGTTTTTCCTTGACCTTGTCCTGAAAAATGAATGTCTACTAGCTCTAAGCTCTATGTACCCCGTACTCATTTGAACATTATTTCATTCATCGTGCGATATGACTTAACGATGGAGGTTTTCTCTTATCCTGAAAGTTGAATGTCTGGTCACTCTAAGCTCTATGTAGCCTGTACTCATTTGAACATCGTTTCATTCATCGTCCGATATGACTTAACGTTGGAGGTTTTCCCTTATCCTGAAAGATGAATGTCTGGTAAGTC
Source organism: Mantis religiosa (assembly GCA_030765055.1). Taxonomy (NCBI): domain Eukaryota; kingdom Metazoa; phylum Arthropoda; class Insecta; order Mantodea; family Mantidae; genus Mantis; species Mantis religiosa. Next base: position 5,571,571 of record CM060949.1, read on the forward strand.
TAAGCTCTATGTACCCTGTACTTATTTGAACATCATTTCATTCATCGTCCGATATGACTTAACGTTGGAGGTTTTCTCTTATCCTGAAAGATGAATGTCTGGTAACTCTAAGCTCTATGTACCCTGTACTCATTCGAACATCATTTCATTCATCGTCCGATATGACTTAACGTTGGAGGTTTTCTCTTATCCTGAAAGATGAATGTCTGGTAACTCTAAGCTCTATGTACCCTTTACTCATTTGAACATCATTTCATTCATCGTCCGATATGACTTAACGTTGGACGTTTTCTCTTATCCTGAAAAATGAATGTCTGGTAACTCTAATCCCTATGTATCCTGTACTCGTCTGAACATCATTTCATTCATCGTCCGCTATGACTTAACGTTGGAGGTATTATCTTATCCTGAAAGATAAATGTCTGGTAACTCTAAGCTCTATGTACCCTGTACTCATTTGAACATAATTTCATTTATCCTCCGATATGACAACGTTGGAGGTTTTTCCTTGACCTTGTCCTGAAAAATGAATGTCTACTAGCTCTAAGCTCTATGTACCCTGTACTCATTTGAACATTATTTCATTCATCGTGCGATATGACTTAACGATGGAGGTTTTCTCTTATCCTGAAAGTTGAATGTCTGGTCACTCTAAGCTCTATGTAGCCTGTACTCATTTGAACATCGTTTCATTCATCGTCCGATATGACTTAACGTTGGAGGTTTTCCCTTATCCTGAAAGATGAATGTCTGGTAACTCTAAGCTCTATGTACCCTGTACTCATTCGAACATCATTTCATTCATCGTCCGATATGACTTAACGTTGGAGGTTTTCTCTTATCCTGAAAGACGAATGTCTGGTAACTCTAAGCTCTATGTACCCTGTACTTATTTGAGCATTATTTCATTCGTCGTCCGATATGACTTAACGTTGGAGGTTTTCTCTTATCCTGAAAGACGAATGTCTGGTAACTCTAAGCTCTATGTACCCTGTACTTATTTGAGCATCACTTCATTCATCGTCCGATATGACTTAACGATGGAGGTTTTTTCTTATCCTGAAAGATGAATGTCTGGTAACTCTAAGCTCTGTGTACCCTGTACTGATTTGAATATCATTTGATTTATGTGCCGATATGACTTAACGTTATATGACATTAATTTAAAAACAAGTGATTTATTGTCAGTCTTAGTTCCGGACACACGTTATCTCGGTCGCCATTGAGGCAAATCCCGCGCTATTTCAAAAGAACGTCAATATCGGTGGAGTTAAGTAAAGCAATAGCGTCTGCTTTTGTTGAAATTAGATCGCCGATGTTCGCCTCCCTTAATAACCTTCTGCTTGTTGAACTGATTCGAATTAAGCCCATATGAATATTACAGTGTTTCGGTAGGTAACGCCATTAGGCTTTGCTGCCGAGATTTAACAAGGCTTTCGGGGGCTCTAACTGCCCCTGGTATAAACCTCCCTCTCAAGGCTACTAGTTAGAAATTCTTCACTAAGGGGTAACGTCTGTGACCCGTATTTGGGAGAACGTGCTGAGATTCTCGTGGAAGACCTTGGTGGCCTATTTCCAAAAGGCCAATGCTAAGAACGACAATTACACAATTTTCAGTTCTTCTACGAGGTGTGTTCAAGTCATGACACCTGCTATTATTTTCTCACAAAGTAATTACAAAAAAATTATAACTAGTGATACTTCTCAACATAATCTCCCTCTAGTCCTACACATTTCTCACAACGTTGACGCCATGATTCCATGGCCTCCACGAACGCCTCTTTAGCAGAGGGTTTTGATCACTGGAAAATCGCTGATGCAAGAGCGGCACGACTAGTGAATCTGCGACCACGGAGAGTATCTTTTATCGTGGGAAACAGCTAAAAGTCGCTAGGAGCCAGGTTATGTGAGTAAGGGAGCATGAGCAGTCACTTCAAAGTTTAAAAAGATAGAGTCAGACTGAAAAGTTCAATGCCATAGCCGGGATCTGAACTACGGATCTTCTGGTTGCTGTCCAGCCGCTCTAACCATTGAACTACTATGGCCAACGCGCCAACATGAGATTACATTCCCCAACTGACACGTGTTTTTCCCGGTAAACCACTAGCAGTTCTCATAGACACATGAGACAACTAAATTAAGGGCGACTTACAACGTGTAAGTACTTTAAGACCCCGGCTTTAAAGTACTTACACGTTGTAAGTCGCATTTAGGTAGTTGTCTCATGTATTTAGGAGAACTCCTAGTGCTTTAACGGAAAAAACACGAGTCAGTTGGAGAATTTAATGTCTTGTGGGCACGTTGGCCATAGTAGTTCAATGGTTACAGCGGCTGGATAGCAACCAGAAGATCCGTAGTTCAGATCCCGGCTATGGCATTGCATTTTTGAATCAGAATCTATCTTTCCATACTTAAGCCCACACACAGAAAGTGTGAAAAACAATTAATTTCCACTTCGAAGTTGTTGTCATGAAGAAACTCCTACGTCGCCTTCGCCCGATGCGCTGGTGCGTTGTCTTGATGAAAGAGCACACGTACAACTTTTTCCGTCCGCTTTTCACGCAATGCTGGGAGGAGTTTACTCTTCAAAACATTTTGGTAGGATGCAGCTGTCACCGTAATGCTCTTTGGAATGCAATGAGTAAGGATTACATCACTGCTGTCCCAGAAGATGGCCACCATCATTTTGTCAGCACTGGCGCTCACGCGAAATATTTTTGGTGGCGGTGAGTCTGTGTGCTTCCAGTGAGCTCACTGGCGCTTCATTTCAGGGTTGAAAAAAGGCATCTACGTCTCATCCATTGTCACAATCGATTGAAAGATAGTTCCATTCATGCCGTCATGACGCGTCAACATCGTCTGACAGTTCGTCACCCGCGCACCCTTGTGAGCATCCGTCAGCATTCCTGGCACCCACCTGGAAGATACTTTCGCATTTTCAGATCATCATGTAGAATTGTGTGCACAGATCCCACGGAAATGCAAATATTGGAGGCGATATCTGCAACGCTCAATCGGCGATCCTCCAAAACAACGTCCTCCACTCGCTGGATAATGTTTCAAACCGACTGGTGCGAGACCGTGACTCTCTTGGTTTGTTGTCACACGATGTTGTGCCTTCATTGAACTGTCGCACTCAGGAACACACATTAGACACATGCATGATATCACATGTCTTACTCAACTGTCGATGAATTTCAATAGGTGTCACACCACGAAAATGTAGAAAACGAATGATTACAGCTGTTCTTGCAATGAAAACGTCACCATTTTAAATGATCTGAAGCTTTCCTGGCTACGTATATGTTCTAGACGTTCTAGGGCTTCGAGCCATGTATAGCGATGTAGAGCCATCGGCGTTTCGGGAGTGTGCATCGCTCCCATCATCAGGATGATGAGTGGTTAGGAAATTGGAAGGGCCAGTGTATATAGCGACCACTAGTCCGGATATTTTTTTTGCTAACTACTAAGGGATAGAAGGTGAAAAGTTAGGGAAGGTAGTTTGAGTGGCTTTGTGGGATCCCGCTAAAAGCACTCCCCTTAGTGAAGGTGAAGTTAAGGAGCTGGCCGTCAATAACGGCGAGCGGGTAAGGAATGCTTGCCAGGCGTTGAACATGACGAAAAGACCCTGAACGAGGCGCGTGGAGAGTAAGGGTGAAAGTGTGGGAGATAGTCAGGGTAAGGAGTAGAAATGGATGCCTTTATTGTGAATATATAACTTGTATTGGAGGGCATCATATTCGGCAGGTAGTGCCGGGACGAGAGTTGTTGAGACGTCATCATATGAACGGTGGTAGGTGAGGTGGTTTCCAGCGGCTAGTGTAGTGAGACGCGGTCCTCCTTTCGGTATGCGGGTTTTGTTCGGCGATGGTTTCTTCTGCGGATTTCGGGTCGGTCAGTCGTGTGTTGAGGCTGGTGTACATTTCTGTGAGTTTAGAGTGGAGCTGGTCAAGTCTACTGTTGAGGGCGGACGAGTCCGGTGGCTGGCAGGAAAGTGTGTCATTGAGGTGAGTCTCCACTCGGTGCATCTTTCGTTGTAATGATGACAGGATCTCTTTATGTTCGAGTGCTCGGTTCGTTGCAGCTGGGAGTTGATGGCCTTCGTTGTCTGTTGCAGTCGGATTACTGCGGCTGAGAGTTGGTCGAGTTGGGTGAGTCGTTCAGATAGTAGTTCTTCTGTCTTGGTAAGTGTGTCTTGGAGGTTGATGAAGGCAGGGTGGGTGGCGTCTTGTTGTTGGGCTGCAATGGTGGCAGCTTCCTACAGGTTGCCCAGGCGTTGGTTGAGGTTGAGGACCTCTGAGTGGAGGTCCTGAACCACTTCCGCTGGAGGCCGGTGGTTGGTGGCGTGGAGTGCGGCTGACAGGAGCTCCTCGAGGGTGTGGAGTCTATTGGTGACACCCTGAAAGTCCTCTCGGAGGCAACCAAGGGCTTGCTGCCATACCGCAGGCTCGTTGGCAGCTGCTCTCCGGGGTGCTGTGTCCTCTGTGACTCCGCGTGTCCGGAACGAAAGGAGCTTCCGCCGGACGATGGAGTGCGGACCTTGTGGAAAACACCTTTATGCTGGGGGCTCAACCTGGCGGCGGAATCTGTGTTTTCTGAGCCGGTCGTTTTCCATCTTCAAGGCACGCTTCCAGGCAGAACTGAATTGCAATCTCGCATCCTGGTTCAAGTGTTCTCCTCTCAGAAGAAATGGCCAGAACTTCCTTGACCTTTCGATCCCAGAGGCTCCTGCATTTGGTCACGATGGTCGTTTCCTTCAATTTGACTCTGTGGTCTTTCTCAAAGCAGTGTTCGGACAGTCCAGACCTTTCCGGCTGTAGTAGTCGTATTGATCGTTCATGTTCTTTGATTCTGGTAGTGATGGTCCTGACAGTTTGTCCTATGTACGGGGTCCCACACACTCACAGGGGATGCGGTATACACCCGGTACATTGAGGTTCAGTTTGTCTTTCACCGGACTCTTTCAGAGACGGTTTGTGGATAGTCCTGATGTTGCGTTTGGCTAGAATTGTACTAATTCTGCCGGAGTGATTGCCAGTGTAAGGAGGTCCGCACTCCACCGTCCGACGGAAGCTCCTTTCGTTTTCGCCCAGGTCCGGACTAGCGGTTGCTATATATACTGGCCCTTCCAATTTGCTAATCATTCATCATCCTGATGATGGGAGCAATGCACACTCCCGAAACGTCGATGGCTCTACGGCACTATACCTGGCTCGAAGCTCGAGAACGTCTAGAACGTCACCATTTTAAGTACCAAAAACAGTCCTAACCCTCGTCCTCTGCACTGTACAGTGCTGCCATCTGTGTCACGCATTCACAAAAAGTTCACGTGTATTTTAAAAAACATAAGTTCTTATGTGGTACCAATCTTGAAAAAAATTAGATGTTATAACTTGAATGCACCTGGCATTTCAATTGTTTTCATCCTGTAAATAGCGGAAGTTCTCCAAATGACGTGTTCCCAGGGAATGTGTAACTAGGAAGACTTTAATTCGCTAGTTGTTAGGAAACTTGCTCTCTGCTCATGTCTGACCACGCTTACTATCCAATCAGCTCACCTGTTCCTCTGTCACAACCAGGTTCGTCGTGCCACCCTTTAGTGGTGGCTCTACACGTCACATCCTCCAACCATATACGGCTAAGCATACTCAAGGTAAGCCCGTAGGGTCTTTGATATAATAATGTAAGTGTTAAAGTCTCTAAAAGACTAACTTGTAACTTGTATTGAATCCCATCGATGTTGTCTCTGCATTCTCTCTACCTACTTACCTCTACTTATCTGTAATACAACTCCTACCTTGCTCGACCATCTGACCCCATATGCTCCCAGCTGCGCTCCTAGATACGGGGTAGATTGTGAACCCCATGTTCTAAGCTTTACAATTTACAATACGTAAAAACTGGATAATGTTTATAAATGGAGCTTGAAAAATAAACCTCATTTCAATATTAAAAAAAATTCCTTTATTATCTTTACTAGAAAGAAGCACTACGTAACTTCTAATTAACATTTAGAAAATTTTCCACTAGCTAGAGTGAATTCCATCAGAGATTTAGGTGTTACCATGGACCAATACTTATCTTTTAGTCAACACATTGCAATTATAACCAATAACTCTCACAAAAAAAATTGGGTTTTGTATCCAAAATCTCCAGAGACTTAAATGATACTGAAGTTATGTTAATTTTGTACAAAAGCCTTGTTCGAAGTTATATGCCTCAGTTGTGTGGTCACCTGGAGAAAATTCAGAAAAGATTTCTGATATATGTACCACAACACTCATGACGTATTCACTTAAAATCAGTGTCTTCCATATATGCAACTGCTAAAAGGACTCAAAATAATGTCACTCTCTGTTGGTAGAATACTTGCTGATCAATTTTTCCTTTATAAACTTGTGAATGGTCTGGTATGCAGCGAAGTGGTGGTGGTGGTGGTGCTGGACTTAAGTTGGCTTCTATAGTACTCAAGAGTTCTTTGAATATTTTAGACACCAGATTAAGTAGAGTAAATGATTACATGAGAATAATTTTATGATACTAACGGTTGACAATTCATCTAAGTTTTCTGTATTTGTTGACATTGATACAATTTAATCTGATTATTGCATGCATAATTAATTATGTATTTTCTGCATTTCTAGTTTGTATTGTTTGTACTGTATCTTGAAAAAGTAAATATTTCTGTACAGAAATTAAATGCTAAATAAATAAATAAATAAATAAATAAATAAATAAATAAATAAATAAATAAATAAATAAATAAATAAATAAATAAATAAATAAATAAATAAATAAATAAATAAATAAATAAATAAATAAATAAATAAATAAATAAATAAATAAATAAATAAATAAATAAATAAACAAATAAACAAATAAACAAATAAACAAATAAACAAATAAATAAATAAATAAATAAATAAATAAATAAATAAATAAATAAATAAATAAATAAATAAATAAATAAATAAATAAATAAATAAATAAATAAATAAATAAATAAATAAATAAATAAATAAATAAATAAATAAATAAATAAATAAATAAATAAATAAATAAATAAATAAATAAATAAATAAATAAATAAATAAATAAATAAATAAATAAATAAATAAATAAATAAATAAATAAATAAATAAATAAATAAATAAATAAATAAATAAATAAATAAATAAATAAATAAATAAATAAATAAATAAATAAATAAATAAATAAATAATAAATAAATAAATAAATAAATAAATAAATAAATAAATAAATAAATAAATAAATAAATAAATAAATAAATAAATAAATAAATAAATAAATAAATAAATAAATAAATAAATAAATAAATAAATAAATAAATAAATAAATAAATAAATAAATAAATAAATAAATAAATAAATAAATAAATAAATAAATAAATAATAGGGAAGAATTACCTAGTCAAATCAATTTTAATGCCAGTATTAAAAATTTCAGAAACCGTCAATTGCTCCAGTTTAGAACACCAAGAGCGTCATCGCATAAAATTTCCCTTATTTTAAGGTTATGTGTCGAATACAATGAACTTTCTTCTAGAATAGAACTAGATCATACTTTCTCCTACAAGCAATTTAAGGAACAATTATATACATGAATTAATGGCATGTGATTTTCAATTGTGTTATTTGTTTTATGTTTAATGATAACAGAGTTAAAAATGTCTTGTCTTCGATTATATATTTGTTTTAATCTTAGTTTTTTTTATTCTTGTTTGTTACTCTTTGTATTGCATCTAAATTTATGTATATTTAGTTTCAGTTTTCTATACTCCATTTTGCATTGTCCTTGGTTTTACTTTTATATTTATATTTAAGCATATTTGTAAATTATTGTGTATGTAGCTACCGCAATTGGAGCAGTGCTCTGTTGTAGCACAAATAAATAAATAAACATTTATGTTGAAACCTTTTAATAACTCTTATGTAAGTAAATATTAGGTTATCCCATAAGCAATATCGGTCTTTTTTATTCTGGTGTTTTGGAAACTTTATTGTGGTTCTTTTGTTTAGTAATGGTATTTACAGGAGGCCATGGCTAGTGTTGCGTACATTGCAAGCATATATCAGTCTTCAGTTGTTAATAAACAATCACAACATGGAGATAACAAAGTTTGAACTTAGAGTACTTCTAAAACACTACAAGAAACAAGATTATAAAGTCGCAGTCGCAGCTCGAGGAATAAGTGAAGTGGAAGGAGAAGGTGTCGTTAGTGAGCGTGTGGCACAGCGATGTTTTGTGGAGACGAAAACACTATAGATTTAACACGTTCTAGAAGACCTAAAGTATGGAATAATTATGATGCACGCGAAGTTTTGCGAGAAAATCTGCAAAAAGTACCCAGAGGCTTTCAGAATAACTTATTGAATCAAAATATATCATACATCGCCATATTAAGACACTTGGAAAACCATACTGTAGCTGTAGATCTGTACCTCATGAACTCTCCATAGGGGAGGGGATCCGTCCCCTTCAGCTGCCGTGGTGCGGGCGCTGCGGACCCCTAGCACTCGTGGCACCTCTGACGTTACTAGAGGAACCTCGGGCCGAACATTCGAGCCCCTCCCTGAATGGGAGTTGTTCGGATTGGGTTGGACTCGAGGAGGCAGTGGTTCCCGATACCCGTGGGATATCGGGTACGTCTCTGGACGGGTTGAGGGAAGCCATATATTCCCACGTACTGATGTATTATTTTATCTTGACAGGAATCCTGCCGGTAGGGATCAGTAATAACTGTGGTGGGGAGAGTGCACCTATCGCCAGAATGCGTCACACTCCTAAGATTACGAGATGGGAGGGCACTGCATAAGGTGTCTAACACCAAATTTCATTCTCGAAGCCAGTTTTGCAGCTCTTATAAACTAAGTTGTAATTCTGCCTATGGAAGTAATCTCCACGCTTTTGTTGGATCTTAAATAGTACATAGGCATTTGGAACAAAACCCTGTTCTCCTCCAGCAGGCATGATAAACAACTGTCGGCCTTTCAATATCGCTGCACAGTCCCTGTAACGTATTTCACTCCAGGCACATGGTCCAGAATGTGCTGTATTTATATAAGTTTCATCCATATAAACTATATAAACTTCACTTCGATATCTCCGAATGTTTCGTAAATACTTAAGCTTTTTTGCACGTATGGTGCGATGCTCGATTAAAATTTGTCTGTCACGCTTAGTGTTTTTTTTTTTTTTTTTTTCAAATAATCCTAGCTTCAAAAGAACTCTTCTTAATGTTCAGACACTACCTTGGATGTCAGTAGAATTTTTAGCTTCATAAGCACTTTCTTCAAAGTTGGTCTTTGTTTTTCTGCGTTTTAAAAATTATTCATATTTCGCCTAACTACTTCTGAATTAAAACATCCAAATTAGATTTTGTGCATGTTCTTAATCTTTGTTTACTGGGCATAGAGAATCACGTTGTTGCACTAGCACCAATGGTTTTTCTTTCCTTAATAACTCATAAACGGCTTTCAGACACAACTGTTGCCTCAGATACCCTTCCCCAGATTTTTATAGCTGACCCAGACCATTGTTCCTTTTTTATAAATCTATGGATATTAGTTATTACTTCTCGTGTTTTTAAATGTGGCACTTTATTTCCTAATCTGCTGCTACTCGTAGGAGGCGTCATTTTTAAATACCCTCTTGTAACCAGGAGACAAGCACATTTTGAAACAAGCTGTAGTGTTACCGAGTAGCTCTGCACCTGTTTAGTTGCTCGCAACTGATACAAAACTGACATGCCCTCCCCTCCAGTTGCAACCGTTCTGAGGTGGACTCGTCCAGATACCACTGCGCATCGCTCTGCACTTTTCAAGATAAAAAATACATCTGTACTAGCCTGCAGAGCTAGTAGAAGGTGTGCTAGATCACCAGGCAACCCTAACGCGGTTAATCGGTAGCCTTTTCCATTGGTAAGTGGCGTATCCACTTCCATCCGGTTTTGAATCTACAGGAACGGGTGGGGGGGGGCGGCTTGTTAGTCTCTAGGTCTTGCAATATGGAAAGCCCCACGGAGGCGCTGGGCACCCTTTTGGGACAGCTCTTCTTTTTTTTTTTCTTTTTTTGTAATTTACATCCTCCAACGTTAAGTCATATCGGACGATGAATGGAATGGGAGAAATGATGCTCAAATGAGCCCGGGGTCCAAAGAGCTTAGAGTTACCCGACATTCGTCGTTCAGGATAAGGGAAAAACCCGAAAAAAACGTATCCTGGTAACTCATCTTGACCGAGATTCGAACTCGGGACCTTTTGAACGTGAGGCAGACATGCTACCACCACTCTACCGGGGCGGGCCTGGGACAGCTCAGTAACTCCCTGCTCATTAGAGGGGAGTCAGTCTTCACTCTGTGCGGATTGCTCTGGTAGATACCCTCGAGCTTATATATATCCCATGAACTGACACCTCAACAGGCCGAACGCAGAGTTCAGAATCTGTAGTCAGTTTATCCGTAATCCCATGGATGATAGATTTGTCACACGAATTGTCACTTCTGTCACTTTTGATTAAAAATGAGTTTATTACCAAAATCCTGATGCCTCTAAACAGTAACTTGATCCCCACCAACCTGCCAAAGTCATCGTTAAACAAATCAGATCGGTCTCAAAGTAATGCTGTGTGACTGGTGGAATTTGAAGGTGTGATTCACATAGAGTTTGTTACAAAAGTGCGAGCGATTGATGCAGATTTTTATTCTCAACAACTGTAATGAATTCTTAAAATTTTGAGACGGAGAAATAGTTTTCTATTTCAACAGGACAATGCGACACTCCATACTGCATGAACGACCACGGAAAGATTTCAGAAATGTGTTTATTTTTGTCAAATTTTAATTCAAAAAATCTCTACAAACATTGTCCTGTGCCCGTGACAGAATAAAATAGTTGTTTTTTCCAAGTGTGCTCTTATCGTAGTCCTGGAGGCTTTGCCCTTTGTCAAAGAGCACTTAAAGTTTGTGCAATACTTCAAAGTTTTCACACTCATTTCTATCCAATAAGAATTTGTCTTCACTCAGAAAAAAACACAGACACACGTCGATAATTCAGTTCTCCTCGAACTTAACAAAGTTCGGAGAGGGACAAAAAACTGCTGACTTCTTTAAAACAATACTTCAGCTGAAGTTGAAGACTGTGTCCTTCACAGATAACTACATTTCCTGTTACATCCAACTCTAACACCGACGATCACCAGCTTCCGAAATGACTTAACGTTGGAGGTTTTCTCTTATCCTGAAAGATGAATGTATGTTAACTCTAAGCTCTATGTACCCAGTACTCATTTGAACATCATTTCCTTCATCGTCCGATATGACTTAACGTTGGAGGTTTTCCCTTATCCTGAAAGATGAATGTCTGGAAACTCTAAGCTCTATGTACCCTGTACTCATTTGAACATCATTTCATTCATCGTCGGATATGACTTAAAGTTGGAGGTTTTCTCTTATCCTGAAAGATAAATGTCTGGTAACTCTAAGCTCTATGTACCATGTACTCATTTGAACATCATTTCATTCATCGTTCGATATCACTTAACGTTGGAGGTTTTCTCTTATCCTGAAAGATGAATGTCTGTTACTTCTAACCTCTATGTAGCCTGTACTCATTTGAACATCATTTCATTCATCGTTCGATATCACTTAACGTTGGAGGTTTTCTCTTATCCTGAAAGATGAATGTCTGGTAACTCTAAGCTCTATGTAACCTGTACTCATTTGAACATCGTTTCATACAATGTCCGATATGACTTAACGTGGGAGGTTTTGCGTTATCCTAGTTTCCTTCTTCCCGCTTGTGAGAACCAGGCAAGTTCAGACATGTTCAGTATCGCCTACCGCTGCAATGGAGGTAACATGCAGTTAAAGTTGATGTTAGAGGAAGATCCGGAGTTTCTTTCAAACGTAATCACTGCTTATGGAACTTGGCTACATCATTTTGATCCTGAGAGCAAACAGCAAAGCTCAGCGTGGACATTTCCTTCATCACCAACCACCAAAAAAGCAAAAGTGGTTGCTTCTGCTGGGAAAGCTATGGTCATCTCATTCTGTGATATTCATGGAATGGTTTATCAGCATGTTGTACCTGCACACACATCAGTAACTGGACAATACTACAGGGATGTCCTGAAAACATTGCAAGCCCATATCAGGCGCAAAAGACTACATTTCCGTGAAGCAGGCTGGATGCTGAAGTACGATAATGCGCGGCCGCATATTGCCAATGTTGTTGCTGAATATCCTGCAAAAATCAACGTGAAGTACACCTCTCAACCTTCCAATAGTCCGGATTTAGCCCTATGTGACTTTTTCTATTCCCTAACTTGAAGAAGGAGGCATTGTCCATCATCAGAAGCAGTGGTGAAGGCTGCGGAGGCGATTTTGAAGGATGTTTTAAAAAATTGTTTCCAGCATGTCTATGAAGACTGGCAGAAACGCTGGGAGAAGTACATCGCATTCAGGGAAGACTATTTTGAAAAGGAACATTAAAATTTTGAGGACGAGTAAAGTTACGTTGTCTAAAAAGCATTGTGACCATTCTTTATTGAACAGGCCTGTAAGTATGGATTCTGCACAACCACTTCTAGAATATTTTGCAGCGTTCAACTTTTACGGAATACCTTGCACACTCTCGTGAATCCCATGGGTTCCGCGGTGCTTCAGTTGGGTTACTAGTCTATAATGCCCTAATTAGAAACAAAAGAATAGAAACAAAACTCGTATGAGGAAACCTAAGTCGTACATTTGCCTTTACAGTGAACCTACGAGGGTAATTTTGCCAGTTCAGAGTGAAACAATGGAAACAATTAAGAAACCCTCGGAGATACATGAGGAGGTCGGTCGGTTCATCTTCCACTTCATCTTTGTTCCTCCTTCTCTCCCTCTCCCAGGATTACTAGCTAGTTAGTACCTAACAGGCTCCAGCTGTCTCAACCCAAACGTTCTGTGTAATTGTGCGAGGTCGGATGGACGGACAGACAGACAGGCACACGTAATAACTTCACGGGGCAAAAATTTATGTACCCTTCCTCGGCACCGGCGCGGGGTTTATGTCACATGATGGATCAGTATCTACCCCTGCTTTAAGGGTTGTTTTATAAGACGTGGCAACTAATTTCTCACACGCTCCTTACACAGTATGACGTGACCGTTAACTTAAGTAAAATAACACTCCTTCTCTACTGAAAGCCTAACGAAAAATATATTGTATCCACTATATCCTTATCTCTTCCATAAACACGCATCTGACCCTATACTGTAACATTCTTCTCTGCTTAAATATTTCCAGATCTAATGCTCGTTTCAGTAACTGTGGTGATAGTTATTATATACTGTCTACCCACCACAAGAAGACAAGTGCGGCCTGATGAGGGACAGGGGTTTCAACTGTTTATGTTAGTGGATCTGTTTACTACGAAATAAACGTATGAGAGTACATATGAGTCACTCATGCTGTCAGATCTAATGCTCGTTTCAGAAACTGTAGTGACAGTTATTATGTACTGTCTACCCACCACAAGAAGACAAGTGCGGCCTGATGAGGGACAGGGGTTTCAACTGTTTATGTTAGTGGATCTGTTTACTACGAAATAAACGTATGAGAGTACATATGAGTCACTCATGCTGTCAGATCTAATGCTCGTTTCAGAAACTGTAGTGATAGTTATTATGTACTGTCTACCCACCACAACAAGACAAGTGCGGCCTGATGAGGGACAGGGGTTTCAACTGTTTATGTTAGTGGATCTGTTTACTACGAAATAAACGTATGAGAGTACATATGAGTCACTCATGCTGTCAGATCTAATGCTCGTTTCAGAAACTGTAGTGACAGTTATTATGTACTGTCTACCCACCACAAGAAGACAAGTGCGGCCTGATGAGGGACAGGGGTTTCAACTGTTTATGTTAGTGGATCTGTTTACTACGAAATAAACGTATGAGAGTACATATGAGTCACCCATACTGTCAGATCTAATGCTTGTTTCAGTAAATGCAGTGACAGGTATTATGCACTGTCTACCCACCACAAGAAGACAAGCGGGGCATGAAGAGCGGGAGGGGCTTGAACTGTTTATCTGCTCTGTTAGTGGATCTGTTTACTACGAAATGAGTGTAAAAGAGTACATATGAGTCACACATACTGTCAGATCTAATGCTCGTCTCAGTAACTGTAGTGATAGGTATTATGTACTGTCTACCCACCACAAGAAGGCAAGCGGGGAATGAAGACGGAGAGGAGCTTGAACTGTTTATCTGCTCTGTTAGTGGGTTTGTTTACTACGAAATCAGCGTACGATATAACAGTACATATGAGTCACTCATACTGCCAGATCTAATGCTCGTTTCAGTAACTGCAGTGATAGGTATTATGTACTGTCTACCCACCACAAGAAGGCAAGCGGGGAATGAAGACGGAGAGGAGCTTGAACTGTTTATCTGCTCTGTTAGTGGGTTTGTTTACTACGAAATCAGCGTACGATATAACAGTACATATGAGTCACTCATACTGCCAGATCTAATGCTCGTTTCAGTAACTGCAGTGATAGGTATTATGTACTGTCTACCCACCACAAAAAGACAAGCGGGGCATGAAGAGGGAGAGGAGTTTGAACTGTGTATGTTAGTGGATATGTTTACTACGAAATGAGTGAATGAGGATGCATATGAGTCACCCATGCTGTCAGATCTAATGCTCGTTTCAGTAACTGCAGTGATAGGTATTATGTACTGTCTACCCACCACAAAAAGACAAGCAGGGCATGAAGAGGGAGAGGAGCTTGAACTGTTTATGTTAGTGGATCTGTTTACTACGAAATGAGTGTATGAGAGTACATATGAGTCACCCATACTGTCAGATCTAATGCTCGTTTCAGTAACTGCAGTGATAGGTATTATGTACTGACTACCCACCACAAGAAGGCAAGCGGGGCATGAAAAGGGAGAGGGGTTTCAACTATTTATCTGCTCTGGTAGTGGATCTGTTTACTACGAAATGAGTGTATGAGAGTACATATGAGTCGCCCATGCCACCAGATCTAATGCTCGTTTCAGTAACTGCAGTGATAGGTATTATGTACTGTCTACCCACCACAAGAAGAGAAGCGGGGCGTGAAGAGGGAGAGAAGTTTGAACTGTTTATCTCCTCTGTTAGTGGGTTTGCTTACTACGAAATCAGCGTACGATATAAGAGTACATACAAGTCACCGAGGTGCCAGATCTAATGCTCGTTTCAGTAACTGCAGTGATAGGTATTATGTACTGTCTACCCACCACAAGAAGACAAGCGGGGCATGAAAAGGGAGAGGGGTTTGAACTATTTATCTGCTCTGGTAGTGGATCTGTTTACGACGAAGACAGATAACAGAGGCTATGAACGTGTCACCGCAACGTGTGTGTCACATATTAAATCAACATTTAGACATGAGAAAGCTGTCGGAGTGTTGGGTACCGCGTTTGCTCACGTTAGACCAAAAACGTGTTCGAATGAACATTTGCAACACTCTGCTGACGCAGTTTAGGCGCAATAAATCCAAGTTTTAGCTCCGATGAATTACTGTAGATGAAACTTGGATACCCATTATACGCCCGAAGGAAAACTACAGTCAAGACAGAGAACTGAAAGGGAGAATCCGCTCCAAAAATAGGAAAAACTCGTTTTTTTTTTCGGTTGGGAGAGGGATGGCGACTGGTTTTTAGAATATCATGGAGTTATTTTAATCGATTATCATCTAACAGGAAACAAAAAACATTAAAGGAGCATACTACGCATCGTTACTTGACGAGCTGAAGGCAGAATTTGTAGAAAAACGGACACATTTGCAGAAAAAGAAAGTCCTGTTTCACCAAGACAACGCACCATCTCACACCTCAGCGGTTGCAAAGGCGAAAATCCACGAATTACGGTTTGAACTGCATGACTCACCAGATCTGGCCCCAAGCGACTTCTTTTTGTTCCCTCATCTGAAACCTGCGTTCGGAGGACAGAGATTTTCGTCAACTGAAGAGGCAACCACCTTCATGAACAATTATTTTACAGAGAAAAACGCCTAGTACTATGTGGACGGGTTACAGAGATGGGAACATCGCTGGGAGAAGTATGTAGAGGTAGAAGGAGACTATGTTGAAAAACGATGAGTACTATTTGGACGGGTTTCAGAGATGGAAGCATCGCTGTGAGAAGTGTGTAGAGTCACAAAGATACTATGTTGAAAAACGCCGAGTACTATTTGGACGGGTTACAGCGATAGGAGCGTCGCTGGGAGAGGTGTGTAGAGTTACAAGGAGACTATGTTGAAAAACGCCGAGTACTATTTGGACGGGTTACAGAGATGGGAGCATCGCTGGGAGAAGTGTGTAGGATTACAGGGAGACTATGTTGAAAAACGCCGAGTACTATTTGGACGGGTTACAGAGATGGAAGCATCGCTGGGAGAAGTGTGTAGAGTCACAAGGATACTATGTTGAAAAACGCCGAGTACTATTTGGACGGGTTACAGTGATGGGAGCATCGCTGGGAGAAGTGTGTAGAATTACAGGGAGACTATGTTGAAAAACGCCGAGTGAGAAGTGTTTAGTCACAAGGAGACTATGTTGAAAAACGCCGAGTACTAGTTGGACGGGTTACAGAGATGGGAGCATCGCTGGGAGAAGTGTGTAGAATTACAGGGAGACTATGTTGAAAAACGCCGAGTACTATTTGGACGGGTTACAGAGATGGAAGCATCGCTGGGAGAAGTGTGTAGAGTCACAAGGAGACTATGTTGGACAACGCCGAGTACTATATGGACGGGTTACAGAGATGGGAGCATCGCTGGGAGAAGTGTGTAGAGTTACAATGAGACTATGTTGAAAAAGGCCGAGTACTATTTGGGTGGGTTACAAAGATGGGAGCATCGCTGGGAGAAGTGTGTAGATTTACAAGGAGACTATGTTGAAATCGTTGAGTACTATTTGGACAGGTTACAGAGATGGGAACATCGCTGGGAGAAGTGTGTAGAGTTACAAGGAGACTATGTTGTAAAACGCTGTGTACCATTTGGACGGGTTACAGAGATGGGAGCATCACTGGGAGAAGTGTGTAGAGCTACAAGGAGACTATGTTGTAAAACGCTGTGTACTATTTGGACGGGTTACAGAGATGGGAGCATCGCTGGGAGAAGTATGTAGAGTTACAAGGAGACTATGTTGAAAAACGCCGAGTACTATTTGGACGTGTTACAGAGATGAGAGCATCGCTGGGAGAAGTGTGTAGAATTACAAGGAGACTATGTTGTAAAACGCTGTGTACTATTTGGACGTGTTACAGAGATGGGAGCATCGCTGGGAGAAGTATGTAGAGTTACAAGGAGACTATGTTGAAATCGTTGAGTACTATTTGGACAGGTTACAGAGATGGGAACATCGCTGGGAGAAGTGTGTAGAGTTACAAGGAGACTATGTTGTAAAACGCTGTGTACCATTTGGACGGGTTACAGAGATGGGAGCATCACTGGGAGAAGTGTGTAGAGCTACAAGGAGACTATGTTGTAAAACGCTGTGTACTATTTGGACGGGTTACAGAAATGGTGGCATCGCTGGGAGAAGTGTGTAGAGTTACAAGGAGACTATGTTGTAAAACGCTGTGTACCATTTGGACGGGTTACAGAGATGGGAGCATCACTGGGAGAAGTGTGTAGAGCTACAAGGAGACTATGTTGTAAAACGCTGTGTACTATTTGGACGGGTTACAGAAATGGTGGCATCGCTGCGAGAAGTGTGTAGAGTTACAAGGAGACTATGTTGTAAAACGCTGTGTACTATTTGGACGGTTTACAGAGATGGGAGCATCGCTGGGAGAAGTATGTAGAGTTACAAGGAGACTATGTTGAAAAACGCCGAGTACTATTTGGACGTGTTACAGAGATGAGAGCATCGCTGGGAGAAGTGTGTAGAATTACAAGGAGACTATGTTGTAAAACGCTGTGTACTATTTGGACGGTTTTTAGAGATGGGAGCATCGCTGGGAGAAGTATGTAGAGTTACAAGGAGACTATGTTGAAAAACGCCGAGTACTATTTGGACGGGTTACAGAGATGGGACCATCGCTGGGAGAAGTGTGTAGAATTACAAGGAGAATATGTTGGAAAACGCCGAGTACTATTTGGACGGTTTACAGAGATGAGAACATCGCTGGAACAATTGTGTACAGTTACAAGGAGACTATGGTGAAAACCGCCGAGTACTATTTGGACGTGTTACAGAGATGGGAGCATCGCTGGGAGAAGTGTGTAGTGTTACAAGGAGACTATGTTGAAAAACGCCGAGTACTATTTGGACGGGTTACAGAGATGGGAGCGTCGCTGGGAGAAGTGTGTAGAGTTATAAGGAGACTATCTCTAAGAATAAAAAAATCTGAAAAAGTCTCTTGTATCTTTAATTAGGTCGGAAAATTTTCAGCCCATCCTGGTATTCGCTAACTTCCTGGTGACCACTTTTTCATAGTTTGAATTATTATGTTAGCGCAAATAGTATTTTTAAAGGTGGATTCATTCGACTCTCGTCACGCACTATTTAAAGGCAGATGTAGTTATGACAACATTGCAGAATTTGGATTGGTTATTTACCTAATAGCGTTTCTAAGAATAAAAATCGTTCCAGCTGAATGGGATGGACATGGCCTTCTACTGTTTCTATTATCATTAATTACTGTGTATTTGTTAGTTTTGTGGCCTGTCTGTATCGCCTCTGTAACCGTTGACCTGAAAACCTTGGCGGGATATCTTAATCCTCGGGTTACAGGCGCTAGCTCCACGTGGAATATTGACAATACAGTTTTCCAGATAATATGCTTTCAGCCGGCGTTGTGCGCTAACGAGTTGATAATGCACTCTGCCACTGTTCAGGTCAGCGATAAACACACAGCACTAAATGTCTTATAATGCATTTCAAATTACTCTATTTTCACTCCTCATCATTCAAAGATAAAACCGAAACATATAGAAGTATATTCATACTTTATAATCGCATTCATAAGAGCTGGCCATTTAAAAATGTCGTTTACATCGACATTCTGATATTTTTTGCTTAAAAAAAATTAAGAACAATTTTTGATGGGGAACGTCTTAGAAAAGATACTGAAGTTTGATGTCATATTTAGCATTTAAATTAGTTTTATCTGCTTAATTATACGGTTCACTACATTAGGCAATTTTTAAGATGCTTCTTCTGGAAAGGATTTTTCACGAAACTTTAAAAGATATTCCTGGTCCTTTTTTTTTTTTTTTTTTTTGTTTTTTTTTTTTTTTTTTTTTGTTTTTGTAAAACAAAGTACTTCAGATTTGAGGTAGACTAAAGCAAGAATATGACGATTTAATACATTTTCAGATTTGCTATCACGCCACATTCTTACCAAATGTTTCAGCAAAGTTTAGCTACGTACAAAATTAAGATAGGAAGAATATTTAAGAAGTCATAACTATTCTTCCTGTACATGAACCAGTTACCAAGTGAAACAAAATAGTAGCTATTTAGGATTTTAACTTGGAGGCTTTCCTTTATCCTGTAATATAAAAGTAAAAAATCTAACTTCTATGTACCCTGTACTCATTTGAACATCATCGTTCGATATGACTTAACGTTGGAGATTTTCTCTTATCCTGAAAGATGTATGTCTGGTAACTCTAAGCTCTATGTACCCTGTACTTATTTGAACATCATTTCATTCATCGTCCGATATGACTTAACGTTGGAGATTTTCTCTTATCCTGAAAGATGAATGTCTGGTAACTCTAAGCTCTACGTACCCTGTACTTATTTGAACATCATTTCATTCATCGTCCGATATGACTTAACGTTGGAGATTTTCTCTTATCCTGAAAGATGAATGTCTGGTAACTCTAAGCTCTACGTACCCTGTACTTATTTGAACATCATTTCATTCATCGTCCGATATGACTTAACGTTGGAGATTTTCTCTTATCCTGAAAGATGAATGTCTGGTAACTCTAAGCTCTACGTACCCTGTACTTATTTGAACATCATTTCATTCATCGTCCGATATGACTTAACGTTGGAGGTTTTCTCTTATCCTGAAAGATGAATGTCTTGTAACTCTAAGCTCTATGTATCCTGAACTCATTTGAACATCATTTCATTCATCGTCCGATATGACTTAACGTTGGAGGTTTTCTCTTATCCCAAAAGATGAATGTCTGGTAACTCTAAGCTATATGTACCCTGTACTCATTTGAACATCATTTCATTCATCGTCCGATATGACTTAACTTGGAGGTTTTTTCTTATCCCAAAAGATTAATGTCTGGTAATTCTAAGCTCTATGTACCCTGTACTCATCTGAACATAATTTCATTCATCGTCCGATATGACTTAACGTTGAAGGTTTTCTCTTATCATGAAAGATGAATGTCTCGTAACTCTAAGGTCTATGTACCCTGTACTCATTTGAACATCATTTCATTCATCGTCCGATATGACTTAACGTTGGAGGTTTTCTGTTATCCTGAAACTTGAATGTCTGGTAACTCTAAGCTCTATGAACTCTGTACTCATTTGAACAGCATTTCATTCATCGTCCGATATGACTTAACTTGGAGGTTTTCTCTTATCCCAAAAGATTAATGTCTGGTAATTCTAAGCTCTATGTACCCTGTACTCATCTGAACATAATTTCATTCATCGTCCGATATGACTTAACGTTGAAGGTTTTCTCTTATCATGAATGATGAATGTCTGGTAACTCTAAGCTCTATGTACCCTGTACTCATTTGAACATCATTTCATTCATCGTCCGATATGATTTAACGTTGGAGGTTTTCTCTTATCCTGAAAGATGAATGTCTGGTAACTCTAAGCTCTATGTACCCCGTACTCGTTTCTACATCATTTCGTTCGTCGTCCGACATGACTAAACGTTGGAGGTTTTCTCCTATCCTAAAAGATGATTGTCTGGTAACTCTAAGCTCTATGTATCCTGTACTTATTGGAACATCATTTCATTCATCGTCCGATATCACTTAACGTTGGAGGTTTTCTGTTGTCCTGAAAGATGAATGTCTGGTAACTCTAAGCTCTATGTACCCCGTACTCGTTTGTACATCATTTCGTTCGTCGTCCGACATGACTAAACGTTGGAGGTTTTCTCTTATCCTGAAAGATGAATGTCTGGTAACTCTAAGCTCTATGTACCCTGTACTCATTTGTACATCATTTCATTCATCGTCCGATATGACTTAACGTTGGAGGTTTTCTCTTATCCTGAAAGATGAATGTCTGGTAACTCTAAGCTCTATGTACCCCGTACTCGTTTGTACATCATTTCGTTCGTCGTCCGACATGACTAAACGTTTGAGGTTTTCTCCTATCCTAAAAGATGGTTGTCTGGTAACTCTAAGCTCTATGTATCCTGTACTTATTGGAACATCATTTCATTCATCGTCCTATATGACTTAACGTTGGAGGTTTTCTCTTATCCTGAAAGATGAATGTCTGGTAACTCTAAGCTCTATGTACCCTGTACTCATTTGTACATCATTTCATTCATCGTCCGATATGACTTAACGTTGGAGGTTTTATCTTATCCTGAAAGATGAATGGAATGTATGGTAACTCTATTGAGAGTAGGGAATAAAGCTAATCAGCCGGGAATCGAAAGTAAGATCTCGAGATTAAAGCTCTACTCGCTAACCACTTGACCACGTAAGCTGTCTCTTATAGTTTGCTTATATTGACTTTTTACTATCACTTGATTTTGGAAAATGCATACCATCAAAGCCAGAGAATACTACTTTAATCGGTGGATTAGTCTATCTGGCACATAAAACAAAACACAACCATTTAATACATTCTAACGCATTACACAAATGAACGAAGCACAACTAAAAACAAAACCTATTGGTAATGTGAGAACAATTTCGCAAAGTACTTAAGCTAATTAGTTCTAGGGCAACACATCTCGCTCAAAAGACAATATCAATGCTTTGGTGTTTATTTACAATTGTATTCGCATAACAGACAAAATATAATGCACATATAAATGGGTTTTATTGCAGGTTTTACGTTGCCATAACAACGGTGTGACTTTTCCTTTTTTTTTTTTTTTATTCAATGATCGATCAGCAGTACATGCTTTACAGATCCTTGTTGGCTAATTGAATCTCTATGAACTATATAATAACATGTAAGGAAAGCCAAGTTGGCTCCTATTATCTATTTAACACTGTGAAACAAGAGAAAAATAAGTTAATTAAAACAAACAAGTGATCAAAGAGATAAGAACAACAGTTATTGTGAAACAATATTCATAATTTTTTTTTCAATCAGAGTCACTAAGGAGGAGATCCTGTGGGAGTCGTCTCTTCAGGCGCGTGGGCTGGCGGGTTCGTACGCCGATATCGTACATCACAGCTGCTGGAACATCTGACAGGTTTGAAAAGAAGCGGGAGGCGATCTGACGTATGTACTGGTGAAGAGGAAGGAGACCAAGTTCTTTATGCAGTTGTTGATTTCTTACATACCAAGGGGCATCCGTGGCGATGCGCATAAATCGATTTTGCAGGACCTGTAGCCTTCGGATATGAGTGTTGCTAGCCGAACCCCATACCTGGGAAGCATATGTGATAAGTGGCCGGACAAGAGATTTGTAGAGAAGCAGAGAGCATTCAATCCCAAGAGGAGTGTGTCTGTGAAGTAGCGGGCCAAGTTTTGAAAGTCGTCCTGATGCCAACGAGATGAGTCGATCAATATGGGCTCGCCAAGTAAGTCTAGTGTCCAGCATTACTCCAAGGTATTTGACGGAGGTGGTAGAAGGTAGCCAGGGAATTGATTCATGCTTAATATGCAATTCGGGAGAGTTGGAGATGCGACGTAAGCCAAAAATCTTAGCTACGGTCTTTTGAGTGTTTAGACGTATGCGCCAAGTATCGAACCATTCAACGAGGCAGTCAAGAGAGGTTTGTAGCGTGTGAATAGTTGTAGGGAGATCTGTGCCGGAATGATATAAAACAGTATCATCAGCGTATAAGGCTATGGAGGTAGGGGCCAAGTCAGGAAGATCATAGGTATAGATACTAAATAAGATTGGCGCCAATATGGATCCCTGAGGAACTCCTGCTGCAATATGGCGCTGAGATGACTCCATGCCACCAATGCGAACAGTAAATGTGCGATCTGATAGAAAACTACAAATGGTAGTGAGCAGATACTGTGGAAGTCCAATGCTATACAGTTTGAAGATTAACCCCGCATGCCAAACTTTATCAAAGGCATGTGCTACGTCGAGGAACAGGGCGGTTGTGTACTTTCGTTGCTCAAAACCATGAATTACTGTTTGTGTTAAACGTAGTAGTTGGTGAGAGGTAGAATGTCTAGAACGAAATCCAAATTGGAAGGGTGGAATGATATGGTTTTCAGAGGTATATTTAAGGAGACGGCGAAGGAGAACCTTTTCAAAGAGTTTGGACAAGGTAGGCAGCAAACTTATCGGACGATAGCTTTCGGGGAGACTTTTAGGTTTATTAGGTTTGTGAAACACAATGATTTGAGCCAATTTCCAGGTGTGAGGAAAAAAGCCAAGTCGAAGACAAGCGTTCAGGATTGAAGACAAATGTGCCAGGACCTTCTTTGTCAGGTTTTTTAACACAATATTGGGAATCAAGTCGTGTCCCGGTGATTTCTTAAGAGGAAGAGAGCGAATTAAATGCCTAAGTTCAGCAGGACTAGTGAAGGAGATTCTGCAGGGAACAGTTGGTTGGTGTCGAAAAGCGTCAAGCCGCTGTTCTATACTCGGGGTGGTGGCATGAGGTGCGTTTGGTGTGAACGTGCCTTCAAAGTGATCTGCAAGATCTTCACATTTAGCTTTGACCTCCTTAACAAGAGTGTCAGTGGTACGCAGAGCTGGTATAATAGTTGGCTCTCGCAAAAGTCGTCGAGTGGCATCCCAGAGCGTGTGGTCATGCGGAGAGATGCTCGCCAGTTGTCGTTTGTAGGTCTCAAGTCGATGACGGTCCAATTCGACTTTTACTAGCCGGTTCAATCCATTAAGCTTCCTACGCAGCCAAGGTCGGCGTTCCCTTTGCCACTGACGTCGGATCCTGTGTTTTTCATGTATAAGCTGAAGAATGGGCGCAGGTAAGGAAGAAGCAATAGGAGTCCGCTTGAAGCAGGTAGTTGAATTTCGCACACAGTGGCATATAGTGTCTGTAAAGTGTTTAATGGCAGTCTCTATGTCAGCTTCAGAGCTAAGTGAGTAAGTGTGGAACGCTGAATCCAACTGAGCATGGAACTTATCCCATTGTACATAGCCATTAATAAGTCGTGGTGCTGAGGGAAATATGTTCGGAGTGAGTTGAAAGGTAATTAAGACCGGGCAGTGGTCAGAGTCAAGTTCCGCTAGTGTAGACATATACGCTGGAAGAGGGAGATTCTTGTGAATGCCAATGTCGAGAATGTCAGGAGTATTAAGAGGATTGGTAGGATAATACGTGGGATCTGTAGGTGCCAAGACGGATAAGCCGCAGGTGTTCAATATGTGATAAAGGCGTCGGCCATTGGGATTAGTGGAGTGGCAGCCCCATGACGAGTGTTTGCAGTTTAGATCTCCGAGAACAAGGGTGCTGCTGTTGGCAGGAAAAAGCAAGGAGAAATAAGTAGTATTTAGTTTCCGGTTAGGAGACTTATAGGCGCTGATAACAGTGAGATCATTACCATCGGTTGTAGGGAGTTTAATTCCTACCACTTCAAGTTCGGGAATGCCAGGTAAAAATATAGAGTGGTGAGTAATGTTACGTCGGATCACAATAGCTACACCTCCAGATGCTCTTGGAGCAATCCGATCCTGTCGATGGACTGTGTATCCAGGAACAGTAAAGGTTTCGTTAGGGAGTAAGTGAGTCTCACTGATACAGGCGATGTCAATATTATGCATCGTAAGAAAATGGATGAAAGAAGCGCGTTAAGCGCGTAGTCCATTAGAATTCCAATTTAGAAGAGTGAGCCGTCTAAGAGTTAGCAGATTACGGGTTGCCATCATGAGGTACTTGAGAGAAGAGTGAGCGAGCATATTCGGTTAATTGTGGCAGAAACGGGGTAACAAAGACGCGGAATAGCGAACAAAATTTGCTAATGAGGTCAGTGAGAAACGACCAGAAGGAAGACGATGCGCTAGATTCCTGATTTAGTGAAGGGGGAGAAGACGAAGAACAAGGTTGATGACGAGGAGAGGAAGTAGTAGAAGAAGCAGCAGCAGCAGAGGACCTTACTGCCTGAGAATAGGAACGCTGTTCCGAGGTAGGAGATGATTCTTGTTGCGGAGACTGATGCGGGCGAGGTTGCCTGGATTGGGAGTGTTGTGATGACTGCTGCGGGTGTATTGGTTGGGGTTGCTGACCTGGTCGCATCTGTGAAGCTGCTGCTAGACGGAGAGCACCTTGTGCTTGAGGTCGCTGGGAGATGCGTTGTTTCAGTTCCAGATAATGGGGGCAACCCCGATAATTGGCCGGGTGGTCTTGACCACAGTTGACACATTGAGCAGGCGTAGTAGGTAACTTACTGCACTTAGAGAAATGATGATCACCAGTACATCGTACACAGCGAGGAGTCAGCTGACAGTAATTTTTGGTGTGGCCATATTGCTGACATCGAGTGCACTGCGGCAGGTCGGTATTACGACGTCTGTGTTCAACTGACACAACACTGTACATCAGACGTGTGAGGTTAAGTATTTCCCTACCTCCATCGGTATTTTCTAGCTCAATGGCACATATCGGAATAGGTTGTTTGTTTCTTCCTAGCAGACGTGTAACCTTTTTGACAGGAAAGTTAAGGGCGATGAGTTCATCATAAATTTCCTTATCGCTGAGGGAACAAGGCAGATTGCGGATAATCACTGAGAAAAGTTTGTCAGCTGGGTTCCTGAAAGTGTAAAACTCTTGATTTATTGAAGTAAAGTAGGATGTCAGACGGCGGAAATCGGTTGAAGTAGAGGCAAACACTTTGATAAGAGCACCTCGGAGCTCAGTATGAAAATCTGAGAGTACATACTTTTTAATATCCTGAAGGAACAGCTGGTAATTCTGAACATTGCGCACACAAATTGGTGGAACTTTCTCCTTGGATGTGTTGTTAGGAGCTGAGTCTGTCTGGTCAGAGCTTTCAGATAAAGCATGGAATCGGTTGGATGTTGGGATAGCGTAAGCATAACGGGAGGTATTAGACTGTTCAGAAGATGATGCCATGCAAAGGCGTTTACTTTGAGTTTCGCAGTGAGAAGGCGGCGAGCGCTGCTCTCGACTGTTGCGATTGCCCAATTTGACTATGTCAATGTCCATGTTAGCATCATGCGGTACACTAGAATCGAGTGAGTGAGTTGGCTGTGTCAGCTGAAGCTGAGGTGGCCGAAGAACTGATTTACTTACAGTGTGAACAGTAGTTATACCAGAGCTCGTAGAAGGTGATGAAGCTTGATGAAACGAAGTCTGTGGATTTTGTGGAGGATAAGATGACATAATTTCTAGTGTGGACCTGCTCTCCATCTGTTCTGACGATGAAGACTGTAATGTTGATGATTCGGAGGTAATATCCATATTGTTAACCACATTTAGAGATGTGCGAACTAACTGGCCAGTATCATGTGCCGCGTAGGCCATGACAGCTGGTGAAATTACTAATAAAAACTAGTAGAATGTAGTATAGTCACTCGCAAAACAGCACTATTTGACTGTAAACGGAACGCATGGAGAACGAAGCAAAGATTAGTTGAGGTTATAAATGAACTTCGTTCTTTGACGCACTGACACCACCACAATTCTGGATTATACTTAGCCACTGGTAACACTATTAGTTTATGTTAAACAATGGCGTTTCAGCTTTCTAAATAAGTTCACAATCACTGATAAATTATAAAAATGTCAAGAGACTCGGTAACACGCAAATTACACAAAGTCAAGGCCACCTGGAATCACCTGCAATACTCGTGACTTTCCTGAAATGAAAGAGGTTTTAGAATAATAACAGATAGAAGGGAAGAATGAAAACATGTATAAAGAGGCTAAATTTTCAAATATTGATATTTTCCTTAATTAGACAGCCTTTATTCATTTGTTATTACTTTTTGTATGTTCTGCCTCATGTTTCGTGCACCTCTTAAAAGATTTTGGTGTGATTTAAGTCTACAGTTTTCACATATTCCCCTTTCTAAGAACGTAAGCTATCCAGGCGGTCCGGTTCCATCCCAGGCGATCGCAAAGTGGAATTTGTTTGTTTCTGTTTTTGTAATTTACGTCCTCCAACGGTAAGTCATACCGGACGATGAATGGAAAGGGTGAAATGATGCTCAAATGAGCCTGGGGTCCATGGAGCTTTAGAGTTACCCGACATTCGTCTCTTAGGGTAAGGGAAACCCCCGGAAAAAAACCTTATCCTGGTAACTCACTCTGAGCGAGACTCGAGCTCGGGGCCTCTTGAACGTGAGGCAGACACGCTACCATCTACGCTAGCGAGGTGGGATTTGTTTTGGACAACACGGCGCTGGTGTGGGTTTCCTCCGGGTCTTCCGTTTTCCCCCACCATCATTCCACCAATTACTCCATACTCCATTTCTTCATCATCCCAGACGTTCGGCCGCCCCCTCATGCCCTGGTATCTCAGGTCAAATGGTTCGGCTCCTTCGCTCTGAGGGGCTCCTGAGGAAGTGAGAAACAAATTAAGTTTCATGTCTTAACAGAATATAGACAACGAAGGTAAAGTCTGTTTAGTTAACGCGTGTGCAGTTCGGAGTCAAAGGAACCTGAGCCTCCCGCCCACTAATGACCATAAATCTATCTCCACACTTCAGAAATGGAACACTGTCATTGAGGAGCAATAGCAACTCTGGTTTTCTCGAAGTGACAGTGGCATGTCTACTCCACGCGGAGTCTCAGTTGCCAAAGTTCCAACTTCCAGTTGATCTGTTTCACTACGTTCGTTGTGTGTCACGATGTGGAGACCGTGGGACGGAAATGCAGTGATAAATGCACATGAAGTAGTAGATAACTTTCAGTCAAGTGAAAATAATCAAAGTGATGACAATAGTGTGAATAACTGGGCCGAGTTATATTACTGGAAAAGCCTCAAAAAACAAAGTTATAACGGGAACTGTTTCTAAGCAAATTCAAGCGCTTGTTTTGCACACATATATAAATATGTGCTCACAAATAATCTTGCTAAAGGGTCGTGCAATGAACCTGATGATAAATTCTGGGTATTCACAGAAATACAGTAAGAAATATTGTGACCAAAGGAATACCAAAGACGCCGATCAAGTGTGGAAACAAAAGGAAACGTTTCTCTAAAGTAGATAATTTCACACGCGATTTAATTCGTCGAGAAATTTATAGATTCTATGTAAAAGGGAGAGCGCCCACCTTAGATGAATTGGTTGCACATTTGCAAGAAATTTGTGATTTTGCTTATGGGCACTGCACTTTGCGCCGTCTACTAAAGGAGCTGGGTTTCAAATACCGCACTTCGAATAAGATAAGGGTTATTATGGAATCCAGTAGAATTGTAGCTTGGCGAAATATATATTTGTCAAAAATAAGGAAGTTTCGCAGTAATGGACATAAGATAATTTATTTAGACGAAACCTCGTACGATACCCATAACGTATCGAGAAAGTTGGCAACCTTGTAGAAAGATCTGGGAGAAGGAGGGTCGGGGGTTGTAAAACGATTATAAGGGTTCGTCAAAGGCAGAGGCCGACGTGCACATGCGTTAACTAAACAGACTTTACCACATGAGCACAGCAACCGCCTCCCTCTCAGCCTACAACGGGCGTCAGGGTTTGGGGAGCAGTAGGGAAGTGTGGGACGCAGTTATCGCTCCCATTATGGAAGCTTCACTACCTGAATTTTACTCAGAAAGCAGTTTATTAGCCTTAAAGTTGTTTAAGTGCCGGGAATCATGACACGGAACCTCCGGCTTTACTTCCGAAAATAAATCACAACCTGCGCATACTTCCCATCAGACTCACCTTTAATAAACACCACTTGTTGTAGTTACATAATGTACCGCGTTTGCTGTAGCGACAGTCGCCAGCCTGATACATCAATAACAACGCCAAAACTCCTTGGAGTAGGAATTTGAGATACTCGCGGAAGATGGCGGTGGAAGAGTGGAGATAATGGTCACGAGAGGGTTACCATAACGACCTTGCCACAGTGCAGGGTCTTCCCTATGTGAAACATGCAGATTACAGGACACAGATTCTTTCTCTATAGGATGA
Organism: Mantis religiosa; assembly: GCA_030765055.1. NCBI lineage: Eukaryota > Metazoa > Arthropoda > Insecta > Mantodea > Mantidae > Mantis > Mantis religiosa. The sequence continues at coordinate 5,600,850 of CM060949.1, forward strand.
ACTGGGGGATGTGCCTCATATCTCGGTAGTGGGAGGGTAAGCCCGGCTCAGGGAAATCTTGTTTGTTTTGTAGGGGAGACTTGAAGAAGGGTAGATACAGCAGGGAAGATGTAGCTAACACAAGACGCGCACTTCTGGGCCATAGAGTATATTGTTATATTGTACTCAAACCTTGTAAGATTAAACATCAAACACCGCTTAAAGTTTAAAATAACAAACTAAAGTTAAAGAGATTGGATTATTGGAGATAATTTTTGCATATTTGCATGTTTTATTCCTTGGTAGTTGAGCATATACCAGAGCTGTTCAATAAAGAATGATCATACTTTTTTTACGGTCATAATTTTTCACAGTAAAATTCAATCTTATTATATTCAGTTAGTTTAATGTGAAACAAACACGCCGTAGTAGTTTCATTATTGGTACTCCTGGTTCCCGCCTGTGAGAACCAGGCAAGTTCAGGCATGTTCAGTATCGCCTACCGCTGCAATGGAAGTAACATGCAGTTAAAGTTGATGTTAGAGGAAGATCCGGAGTTTCTTTCAAACGTAATCACTGCTGAGTAAACTTGGCTACATCATTTTGATCCTGAGAGCAAACAGCAAAGCTCAGTGTGGAAATCTCCTTCATCACCAACCCTCAAAAAGCAAAAGTGGTTGCTTCTGCTGGAAAAGTTATGGTCATCTCATTCTTTGATATTCATGGAATGGTTTATCAGCATGTTGTACCTGCACACACATCAGTAACTGGACAATACTACAGGGATGTCCTGAAAACATTGCAAGTACCTATCAGGCGCAAAAGACCACATTTCCGTGAAGCAGGCTGGATGCTGCACCACGATAATGCGCGGCCGCATATTGCCCATGTTGTTGCTGAATATCTTGCAAAAATCAACGTGAAGTGCATCCCTCACCCTCCCTATAGTCCGGATTTAGCCCCATGTGACTTTTTTCTATTCCCTAACTTGAAGAAAAGCCTTCATGGGAGGCATTATCCATCGTCAGAAGCAGTGGTGAAGGCTGCGGAGGCGATTTTGAAGAATCTCTCAAAAATTGGTTTCCAGCATGTCTTTGAAGACTGGCAGAAACGCTGGGACAAGTGCATCGCATTCAGGGGAGACTATTTTGAGAAGGACCATCAAAATTATGAGGATGAGTAAAGGTACGTTCTCAAAAAGAAATTGTGATCATTCTTTATTGGACAGCCCTCGTAATACTGGATACCATGTCTCCATTATAGGTCGCTCTCCAGTTCAACAGACGTGGGTGGTCGGATGAAGCGCAATTTCCTTGACGTGCTCGGTCTTAAATGGACATTTCGTCACACAGTTCTGACCTAAAAGTGTTTGCAGTCATACACCATATTCTGACAGACATTCACAACAATAAAAGGTGAACGTTTGATTCTTGAATTTGTAATCATGTTTATGAAATCCTCTTGGGGTTCCCATTCTTTGTTTCAAATTCCAAAGACAAACATTCTTATCACATTCCATGTAGGAATGGCTGTCTCTGAAGGACAACGAAGAGTTAATGGTGGGATATGTCACAATCATACTGTCTCTTGGCAGAAAGATGACTTACCTGGTTCTTTTCCTATACACCAAAATTTAAACTTTAAAAAACCCCATGACTAACCTCTTTTTTTTTTCATACCTTTAAAAGATGATACTTCCCATGGAGTATCCAATGACATGTCAAACTCATTTAAAAAAAGGCTGCTTTTTCCCCTGGACCCTTCATATGTGACAGAAAAAGAAGTAGACTTGACCCGGAAAGAGCGAAGATGTTAGTATTTTTGAACATAAACTTAAGTGGACTGTGTTTCCTTGAAATGTCTAATGTAGATTTTAAAAATGAGAACACTGATGGTTTTAAGTTTTGTCTCGTTAAATGTGTACACCTATTTAATTCTATTGACATTACACAGTTCTGCATTCAAACTAGAACTACAAATGACGGTATCGAGTTATCAAAGTACCAACTGGTATCGACTCATCCCTAAACAGGAACATAGAGGATGCTGAACTTGTTTATGTTGACATGGCCATCCACCAGCCAGGAATCGAACTACGGACGTCGCTATGCTTTTGTTTGTTTCTTCATTCTGCAGCTCTATCATATAGGGGCTTTGACTGAAATATCTGGTAGAAAAGATTACAGGAGGCGGTGTGCAAAGCTTTTAATTGTGTTATTCAGTGTTATTAAAAGTGTAATATTTCACAACCAGCTGAAATGTAAGTAATTTTCGCTTATAGAAGTTATCATTAAACCTTCAACTTGAAGTGTAAATGTTAGGAACTTCGTGCGCTGCATAAAACGCATTGTTTATTATATATTTAATTTCATTTGGTTAGCTCCCTTCGAAACATTGCTGTTTTGTTAGACAAGCAGAACGTCAGTTGTCTGCAATGCAGACTGTCTTTTGTCTATTTGCCAACATCATGCAATCTAATCAACAAGAACAAACCTTACCAAGTTCAAATTCTATCAATCCTGTGGACATTGCTACTACGTCTCGTTCAGTCGATTCAGATGATAACGCCTCCAAGTCAAATTAAAAAACTGCACACTAGTTTACATGACTTTATTAAGACCACTCCTACTATATGCCTGCCCAGTCCTACCGAAATCAAACGTATCCAGACATTTCAAAACAGGAAATAGTCAACTACATAGAGAAACTGGAATTAACACCATTGAACAGCCAGTTTCTTCACAAGCCGAAAAGTTCTATAGCAACCTAAAACACGTCTCAGGGGCCATTCTCTATTCCCTTGGCAGAAAATCCAGCTTTCTAAACTGCACCAGGAGTCGTCTTATCACTGGACCAGCTCTCACAACAAGGTCTTCTGTAATACTTAAAACAATAATGTACCTACTTATGGGGGGCCCAATTGGGCTTTCCTCATTTCACTGTTATTCATTGTATCGTGTATGTAAATAATGTCTATTATCGATGACCTGTAGAGCGCACATGCGCTGATCGATCAATTAAAAAAAAATATCTGGTACTTCTTTCACTCTTTGAACTTTTAGGTTATGTTACCTCACGTTTCCTTGTTTTTAACTTATTTTAACACGTATATTCACTCTCATAATTATATTTTCAGACTCTATGGAGGATGATGAATAGCCCTAATTGATACCGAAATTAAGGTTTGCCATAAGTAAAGAATCATGATGGATGTCAAAGGAATGTTGGTTCCTTGTTACAACTCGTGCAAGGACAGTTGAGTCGAATAGCAGTTGGGGGGGGGGAAGTTGTTATAACAAAAGCAATGTAAGAAACAGTGTCCTTAGCAGATTTCTAAAGGGGCTCACTTGGCTCGTATGAATAGGATATTCTTTGAACCATTCAGAATGGCATGACAAAACAGCTACAATGGGATCTTTGGTTGAAAAGGAGTTTTCAGAAAGTGAAAGTGATACACCCACGCGCATCTGTGGTCATTCAAACAGTCTTCGGCGTGGAGCCGAATAGAGCACTTCGTGCTTGCAAGCCATTGAGACAGTCTGAGGCGTGAGGGCGATTAGGGCAGTCCTCTTGTTCTGTCTTGGATATTTGTAGGTTCATATATACGTGAGGAACGAATAAAGTTTATCGAGTAATAAACATTCTGCCGTCAGTAACTCTAAACAGGGATATTGGTAACCCTTGGTCGGCAACTTCAATTTCGATGTTCTATAAAAAAAAAAAAAAAAAAAAAAAAAAAAAAAAAAAAAAAAAAAGGCAGTAAATAAATAAGTTGGAAACGGGCATTCCAGTGTCATTAAAATCTCCTTCTCACACACATCCACGCATACCCTGTGACAAACCTCATTGTTTTACCCTGAGCCACACATTATAATAGCTTCAAAGTAGCATCAACGTGGAACGCTTGTCAAACATATTAGTTACAAATTGTCGCGACAACGTGGAACTTTGTTTGATACAAAACTTATCGTATCAAATTGTCGTCCCAACGTGGAATTGTGTGTCACCAATAAACACTTTTTTTTTTTGTATCACAATTAAAGAAATAGTCGTACTCCTCCCCGTAGGGACTCAAACCCGGGACTTCAAGCGCAATTAGTTTTGTTTTCTAACAAAAACGTAATTAAGTGTATTCTCAGGGCTTTTCTTAACAAACCATTACCATTGGACGGGAGGGGGGGGGAGCTTAAAGGTTTATTTCCTTGCTTGGGAAGTTATTACTCCAGTGGAGCCCCAGGTGGTTCCGTTTAGGTATAAAACGTTCCAGGTATTTTCCTGGATTACCAAGGAAGCAAAACACTAAAGCCTCCGTCATTTAGGGAAAATATCAAGGCTAATAACGTGGGATTTGTCCGTGACACATTACTGCTACGTAATCCTTTCATTCGGAATGGAAAACAATTAGACGCTCGATTAATATCGATCCATGACCCTGTCGAACCTACCTTTGTATTGCAGGTTATTGATATTAACAACACATTAACAATAAAGCGTGTCAATAGAGCTAAGTTGGGTTTTCTCTAAGAATTCTTCAAAATAAGTTATTGTAAAATTTTTTATTGTCGTGTTGGAACGAAGAAATTGACTACCTGAGACAGCTGACTGTGTAATACGATTGTGTAATATTTCTCCGTAAACCACGAGTTCTCATGTGCCTATGAGCTTTAAGTCCCGAGCAAGTTGGTCAGAGAATTGAATGTCATACTGGTATGTTGCCCTGGTAGCTCAGTGGTAAATAGCAACCAGACGGATAACAGAAGATCTGTAGTTCAAATCCCGACTATGGCATTACATTTTTCAGTCTAACTGGAGCTTTCCAAACCTTGCTGTACAGAAGGGTAGTGTGAAAGAACAATTTCCATTAAATAGTAAACTCAAAAACGACATAAGTTAATAAAGTCTTTATGTAATGGAATTTGTCTCTTACGCTTTACCAGTTATGCAAAACTCATTCGAAAGGAACTTATTTCCAGAAAATTCAAGATATACATTTCTTTTTATTTCTTCAGTACATCTTGAGATAGAACCTAGATTTTCAGTGCTTTATAATAACCATCTACAGTCTAAAGATTCAATTGGGGAACATAAACAAAATAACCTAACAACTACGTCATGTGTTACTAACAAAAGACTGGGTAAGAAGGCTTTGCTAATGTAGCTTTTCATTTGTTCATATTTCAGTTTATTACTTTTGCTAAATGCCCAATAACATATGAGAAGCAATTTTGATTTATTATTGCTTTTTACGGTATTTTGAGTATTGCAAAAAGTAATTGACTAACCACGAACTGTAAGTTACTTATCAGATATAAATAAATAAGCATTCTATTTTTATTTAGATGTTTTAAAAATAAACAAACATTTCCAGTGGAGTCAAGACATCCAATTTTGGTTTGTGGTAAAATGCCTACTATATACTCTCGATAAGAGAGAGGCTGTAGTGCAGATTTGCTGAACTTCCACTTTCAGAGCATCTAAGGTTTCCCCATTTCTTGGTTTTCTTATTTTCCTTCCCCGGATTTTGGTCGTTTTACCTCTAAGTATAGTCCCAGATTGAAATCAATTATTAAAGCCCACGATTGCTTTTCCTGATAGCAACGCCATCTGCTGGCCTCGGCTCTAGTGTTTTGGAGGGGAACTTGAAAATCTCTCGAGGATTAGTCTACCACCATGACTACTGACGTTTGATGTGGGATTTTCGGACTGCACCAAACCCATTTAGATTTATTTTACCTCTGGTTCATATTTAATACTTTGGGAATCTGCCAGCCAACGAGGTGACCTGTACAGGTTTATACTGGTACACCTGGTGTACTGAGAGCCTATCGGAGAGCTATTGCAGCATCCAGCCTCCACGAGAGATATGAAGTGAAGGAAATACAGGTGCATACTGTAGACCGCCCGGAAAGCCCTGGCTCGAATACCCGTCCTACTACATAAGCGGCTCAAATATGCCAATGTAGGGCCCATACAACCAGACAGCCTTCTACTGTAACTGTCCACCCAAAAAAAAGAAGGCGTATAACATAATTTCATATGCTGTGCTTATGCTCGTCGTTCGGATATAATAAGGAGGTTAGCTTCATCTAACAAACACAGTGTTGTCACATAACCCAGGCATACATAATGCCTATCACTGCAGTTACTGAAACAAGCATTAGATCTGACAGCATGTGTGACTCCTATATACTCTCATACACTCATTTCATAGTAAATAGATCTACTGTCATTGCAGATAAACAGTTCAAGCTCCTCTCCCTCTTCAGGCCTCGCTTGTGTTCTGGAGGGCAGACAGTACATAATACTTATCACTGCAGTTACTGAAACGAGCATTAGATCTGACAGCATGGGTGACTCATATGTATTCCCATATACTCATTTCGTAGTAAACAGATCCACTAACAGAGCAGATAAACAGTTCAAGCTGCTATCCCTCTTCAGGCCCCGCTTGCCTTCTTGTGGTGGGTAGGCAGTACATAATACGTATCACTGCAGTTACTGAAACGAGCATTAGATCTGACAGCATGGGTGACTCATATGTATTCCCATATACTCATTTCGTAGTAAACAGATCCACTAACAGAGCAGATAAACAGTTCAAGCTCCTCTCCCTCTTCAGGCCCCGCTTGTCTTCTTGTGGTGGGTAGACAGTGCATAATACCTATCACTGCAGTTACTGAAACGAGCATTAGATCTGACAGCATGGGTGACTCATATGTATTCCCATATACTCATTTCGTAGTAAACAGATCCACTACCAGAGCAGAAAAACAGTTCAAGCTCCTCTCCCTCTTCAGGCCCCGCTTGTCTTCTTGTGGTGGGTAGACAGTGCATAATACCTATCACTGCAGTTACTGAAACGAGCATTAGATCTGACAGCATGGGTGACTCATATGTATTCCCATATACTCATTTCGTAGTAAACAGATCCACTAACAGAGCAGATAAACAGTTCAAGCTGCTATCCCTCTTCAGGCCCCGCTTGCCTTCTTGTGGTGGGTAGGCAGTACATAATACGTATCACTGCAGTTACTGAAACAGCATTAGATCTGACAGCGTGGGTAACTCATATGAACTCTCATACACTCATTTCGTAGTAAACAGATCCACTAACACAGCAGATAAACAGTTCAAGCTCATCTCCCTCTTCAGACCCCGCTTGTCTTCTTGTGGTGGGTAGACACTACATAATACCTATCACTGCAGTTACTGAAACAGCATTAGATCTGACAGCATGGGTAACTCATATGAACTCTCATACACTCATTTCGTAGTAAACAGATCCACTACCAGAGCAGAAAAACAGTTCAAGCTCCTCTTCCTCTTCAGGCCCCGCTTGTCTTCTTGTGGTGGGTAGACAGTGCATAATACCTATCACTGCAGTTACTGAAACGAGCATTAGATCTGACAGCATGGGTGACTCATATGTATTCCCATATACTCATTTCGTAGTAAACAGATCCACTAACAGAGCAGATAAACAGTTCAAGCTGCTATCCCTCTTCAGGCCCCGCTTGCCTTCTTGTGGTGGGTAGGCAGTACATAATACGTATCACTGCAGTTACTGAAACAGCATTAGATCTGACAGCATGGGTAACTCATATGAACTCTCATACACTCATTTCGTAGTAAACAGATCCACTAACAGAGCAGATAAACAGTTCAAGCTCATCTCCCTCTTCAGACCCCGCTTGTCTTCTTGTGGTGGGCAGACACTACATAATACGTATCACTGCAGTTACTGAAACAGCATTAGATCTGACAGCATGGGTAACTCATATGAACTCTCATACACTCATTTCGTAGTAAACAGATCCACTAACAGAGCAGATAAACAGTTCAAGCTCCTCTCTCTCTTCAGGCCTCGCTTGTCTTCTTGTGGTGGGTAGGCAGTACATAATACCTATCACTACAGTTACTGAAACGAGCATTAGATCTGACAGCATGGGTAACTCATACGCACTCTCATACACTCATTTCGTAGTAAACAGATCCACTAACAGAGCAGATAAACAGTTCAAACTCCTCTCCCTCTTCAGACCCCGCTTGTCTTCTTGTGGTGGGTAGACAGTGCATAATACCTATCACTGCAGTTACTGAAACGAGCATTAGATCTGACAGTTTAGGTGACTCATATGTACTCTCATACACTGATTTCGTAGTAAACATATCCACTAACAGAGCAGAAAAACTATCTACTTCAAGATAAACATTATCTTATTGGGAATACAGTAGACTTTAAGTGTTAGTCAAATACGACGGCTGTTCAATAAAGCATGACAATTTTTTACGGTCATAATTTTCCGCACTAAAATTCAATCTTATTGTATTGTGTTAGCTTAATGTGAAACAAACACGCCGTAGTAGTTCCATTGTTGGTACTCCTGGCCCCCGCCTGTAAGAACCAGGCAATTTCAGACATGTTCAGTATCGCCTACCGCGGCAATGGAGGTAACATGCAGTTAAAGTTGATGCTAGAGAAAGATCCGGAGTTTCTTTCAAACGCAATCACTGCTGATGAAACTTGGCTACATCATTTTGATCCTGAGAGCAAACAGCAAAGCTCAGTGTGGAAATCTCCTTCATCACCAACCCCCGAAAAACAAAAAGTGGTTGCTTCTGCTGGGAAAGTTATGGTCATCTCATTCTTTGATATTCATGGAATGGTTTATCAACATGTTGTACCTACACATACATCAGTAACTGGACAACACTACAGGGATGTCCTGAAAACATTGCAAGTCCATATCAGGTGTCAAAGAACCACATTTCCATGAAGCAGGCTGGATGCTGCACCACGATAATGCGCGGCCGCATATTGCTAATGTTGTTGCTGAATATCTTGCAATAATCAACGTGAAGTGGATCTCTCACCCTCCCTATAGTCCGGATTTAGCTCCATGTGACTTTTTTCTATTCCCTAACTTGAAGAAACGCCTTCGTAGGTGGCATTATCCATCATCAGAAGTAGTGGTGAAGGCTGCGGAGGGTATTTTGAAGGATCTCTCAAAAATGGTCTCCAGCATGTCTTTGAAGACTGGCAGAAACGCTAGAACAAGTGCATCGCATTCAGGGGAGACTATTTTGAGTAGGACCATCAAAATTTTGCGGATGAGTAAAGGTACGTTGTCAAAAAAATTGTGATCATTCTTTATTGAACAGCTCTCGTATTTTGGTCGTTATGTGATGTATACATGACTTTCTCTACTCTTGTACAAACACTTATTGCTCTATCTACTTTAAGATAAACATTCTATTATTGGGAATACAATACTTCTGAATTGTATTAAAAAAACAAGTGTAACGGTTTCACGAAAATGTTTTAAGTAAAGTTTTGGGCTTTCACAAGGTCTGTGCCGCGTTTGTCGACACATGATCAAAAATTGCGAAGAAAGCCTGTTTCTGTTAGGAATTTGGAGTTCTGACGTAGAAATCCCAGGAACTTTTGAGAAGAGCGATGGGTCCGACAAGCCAGTACCGACGAAAGATGTAACCCAGTTGCAAGAATTTCTGAAGGGGGTGGCCGACCAGCTGACTGCAGAGATATTATCCGAGAGTCTGACAGTCATTGGTGCTTAAGTTGCGAGGGTGGACATGCAGTAAAACAATTCAGACTGAACGTCAGTTGCCACAAAAGGATGAATGAGATGTGTCAGTCGAGTCAGAGTCGAACAGAGGGTTCAATCTGACATAAAGAGACAATTGACTGCAGTTAAAGGTTGAGAGCAGTAAAGAATGCAAGTAACTGGGCGTCCAGGCGTTCGGTAGGATTTTCGATAGTCATTTATCAAGTTATTTACTTCTAGAAAACCTGGGAGTGTGTACAAAATCAGCACCGCAACGGGAAAGGGGTACGGTTCAGTAATGTAAATTTAACGTTCGATAAATCCAATGAACAACCGGGCAGCTGGGAGTACTAAATATATAAAACCAGGCGGCGATATTTCAAATAATACAACTATAACCGCTTATAAAAGTAAATACATTTCATACAAGTTATAGCTTTCAATTAGTAGAGTAAATTTACAGTAGCCATATATCCATGATCGATATATCGCGGTACCAATTCTGACTTGCAGTGCATTCGGAATCTGTAACACCGATTTTTGACAGGACTTCCAAACTATTGTTAAAAACACATTCAGAATACCTTCAATAGTAACAGTACACTACCTAGCAAAATGATGAGAAAACGCTAAACACAGATATGGAACACTTGGCAATTATTACAACAAAAATCAAAACTATATATTCCACCCCCCACATTAGCGTGTCTGCCTCAGGTTCAAGAAGTCCCGAGTTCGAATCTTGGTAAGTGCGAGTTACCTAGATGAGGTCCCTCGGGCTTTTCCTTTAGCTGAAAGATCAAAGTCAGGTCTATGCACCCTGCACTCATTTGAACATCATTTCATTCATCGTCCGATATGACTTAACGTTGGAGGTTTTCTCTTATCATCAAAGATGAATGTCTGGTAACTCTAAGCTCTATGTACCCTGTACTTATTTGAACATCATTTCATTCATCGTCCGATATGACTTAACGTTGGAGGTTTTCCCTTATCCTGAAAGATGAATGTCTGGTAACTCTAGGCTCTATGTACCCTGCACTCATTTGAACATCATTTCATTCATCGTCCGATATAACTTAACGTTGGAGGTTTTCTCTTATCATCAAAGATGAATGTCTGGTAACTCTAAGCTCTATGTACCCTGTACTTATTTGAACATCATTTCATTCATCGTCCGATATGACTTAACGTTGGAGGTTTTCCCTTATCCTGAAAGATGAATGTCTGGTAACTCTAGGCTCTATGTACCCTGTACTCATTTGAACATCATTTCATTCATCGTCTGACATGACTTTACGTTGGTTTTCTCTTATCCTGAAAGATGAATGTCAGGTAACTTTAAGCTCTATGTACCCTGTACTTATTTGAACATCATTTCATTCATCGTCCGGTATGACTTAACGTTGGAGGTTTTCTCTTATCCTGAAACTGAATGTCTTCTAACTCTAAGCTCTATGGACCCTGTACTCATTTGAACATCATTTCATTCATCGTCTGACATGACTTTACGTTGGTTTTCTCTTATCCTGAAAGATGAATGTCTGGTAACTCTAAGCTCTATGTACCCTGTACTCATTTGAACATCATTTCATTCATCGTCCGATATGACTTAACGTTGGAGGTTTTCTCTTATCCTGAAAAATGAATGTCTTCTAACTCTAAGCTCTATGTACCCTGTACTCATTTGAACATCATTTCATTCATCGTCCGATATGACTTAACGTTCGAGGTTTTCTCTTATCCTGAAAAATGAATGTCTTCTAACTCTAAGCTCTATGGACCCTGTACTCATTTGAACATCATTTCCTTCATCGTCCGATAGGACTTAACGTTGGAGGTTTTCCCTTATCCTGAAACTGAATGTCTTCTAACTCTAAGCTCTATGGACCCTGTACTCATTTGAACATCATTTCATTCATCGTCCGATATGACTTAACGTTGGAGGTTTTTCCTTAACCTGAAAGATGAATGTCTGGTAACTCTAAGCTCTATTTACTCTGTACTCATTTGAACGTCATTTCATTCATCGTCCTTCCGGATGAAGACAACCTAATGGCATTCCTAATATATAAAATATTATTTGTTGTGTGAATATCTTAAATGATTCTTTTCTATTTTATCAAAATTGTTTGAGTCACTTTTTTTAGAAAATGACGTTTTATTAGAACATACTAGAGAAAATATTTGCGAGCGAGTGTACTTTCTCGAAAACTGCTGCATAGAAAAGCGAAGAATCGCTTCGTGGAATCCACATAAGCTTTAGTGAGTCATTTGTTTCACAGAAATAAGGAGTCGCTCGATCTTCTGCGTGCATGGATTCAGCTTACGGATAACTTGCCCAAGTAAATGCAATAATCTCATCCGTGGAGAAGTTATCGCTGTACCGTTTTCGCATTCCCAGGCCGTAGAATGCAAAACTTGGGTGGCAAACTTGGGAAAAGTCGGTATTAGGTCACACAGCACGCTAAAAGGTTTACCTCCATCCACCTTTGTTCCTCACTGTGATCCAAAGGCAAAATTCGAAACTCAACACGAATTTGCGAAAAATATCTTATACGCAGTAGCGAGGCGTGAATTTTAAAACGAGGGAAGCTCCAAATAATAATTTCCATTAAAATAATAGACGATAATGATTCAAAGAACTAAGGCTACTCTTCAGTACGCTTTCTATTGTAGTCAGACGTAGGTCCAGTAGTAAGGCGTGACCTTTAAGGCCAGGGAAGATACAAATAATAATTTTCATTAAAATAATAGAGAATAATGACTCAAAAAACTAAGGCTATTCTTCAGTACTCTTTCTATTGTACAGTCACACGTAGGTCCAGTAGCGAGGCGTGACTTTCATAACGAGGGAAGCTCCAAATAATAATTTTCATTAAAATAATAGAGAATAATGACTCAAAAAACTAAGGCTATTCTTCAGTACTCTTTCTATTGTACAGTCACACGTAGGTCCAGCAGCAAAGCGTGACTTTCAAAGCGAGGGAAGCTGCAAATAATAATTTTCATTAAAATAAGAGAGAATAATGACTCAAAAAACTAAGGCTATTCTTCAGTACTCTTTCTATTGCACAGTCACACGTAGGTCCAGCAGCAAAGCGTGACTTTCAAAGCGAGGGAAGCTGCAAATAATAATTTTCATTAAAATAAGAGAGAATAATGACTCAAAAAACTAAGGCTATTCTTCAGTACTCTTTCTATTGTACAGTCACACGTAGGTCCAGTAGCGAGGCGTGACTTTCAAAGCGAGGGAAGCTGCAAATAATAATTTTCATTAAAATAAGAGAGAATAATGACTCAAAAAACTAAGGCTATTCTTCAGTACTCTTTCTATTGCACAGTCACACGTAGGTCCAGCAGCAAAGCGTGACTTTCAAAGCGAGGGAAGCTGCAAATAATAATTTTCATTAAAATAAGAGAGAATAATGACTCAAAAAACTAAGGCTATTCTTCAGTACTCTTTCTATTGTACAGTCACACGTAGGTCCAGTAGCGAGGCGCAACTGTCAAAGCGACGGAAGTCCCAAATAATAATTTTCATTAAAATAATAGAGAATAATGACTCAAAAAACTAAGGCTATTCTTCAGGAATCTTTCTATTATACAGTCACATGTAAGCTCTTCTTGCATTGCAAGACAAAATAGCTACAAGCAGACATATTCCTACTTCCCCTCTCCACTCAGAGGTTCGCTGGGCCACACCGTGTGAACTGTTAGACTAACATGGAGAAAGAGTGCATTTAACACAATATTGCAAATAACTTAACAAGAATTTCCTATGAGTCACCACGAAATACCAATCTACGTAAAATGCTACTGCTAATGCTATTGAAACGTACGTACAGTTGTATTATAAAACGCTACATAAAACAACAAATAATCTTTTCTTCAGACACAACAGGGACTTCACGTGTAAAATTCTGTCAGTGCTTCCTAACTATCGAAGGGGCGCAATTTATTCCGGAAGCCTAGGAAGCAGGGTATTCAAGGTTAAGAATGCGTAAATACAGTATTGATTGAGCTCGCGGAACTGGGTATCTGGGTAGCTTGAATTTAGGCAGCTGTGAGTGACTGAAATCCGGTCTTCCTAGTTAGACCACTATTACGTCAATTAATGGAAATGGCATTGAATTTTTCGGTCTGAATCTAGTTTTCAAACGGTATCCTACACACGGCTAGTGTAAAAGAAAGGGTTATTTCCAGTGTCTGTCATTTGTGTGAAAACAAAGAAGTTACGAAAGAGTTGCGCAGGTGTTTAGTGAAGGAATAATACAGAATGATTTTAAATAATAATAGACTGGTATGTATTATGTATTATATTTTCAAGTTGTTCAATAATGTTAGTTTATCTATTTTCAATTTTCTCTTTCCAATCTTCAACTGTCTGCATATCTACATCATTTGCTTCTCTGAGCTACTTCATTGAGCTACTATTGCCAACGTGCTAACATGACATTAAATGCTCCAAGTGACTCGTGTTTTTCCGGTAAACTACTAGTAGCTCAATGGTTTAGAGTGGCTGGATGGAGACCAGAAGAGCCGTGGTTCAAATCCCGGCTATGGCATTGAATTTTACAGTCTAGCTCTACCCTTTCATAGTGCGTCCTACACACGGCTAGTGTGAAAGAACAATTAATTTCCATTATTTGACCTAATAGTGGTTCGAACTATAAACCGCGGTCCTTAAAGTACTTACAGCATAGTAAGTCGTCATTAAGGTAGTTGTCTCATGTGTTTATGAGACCGGGAGAAACACGAGTCAGATGTACCTAATAGTGGTCCGAACTATAAAGCCCGGGCCTTAAAGTACTTACAGCATAGTAAGTCGCCATTAAGGTAGTTGTCTCATGTGTTTATGAGACCGGGAGAAACACGAGTCAGATGTACCTAATAGTGGTCCGAACTATAAAGCCCGGGCCTTAAAGTACTTACAGCATAGTAAGTCGCCATTAAGGTAGTTGTCTCATGTGTTTATGAGAACTCCTAGTGGTTTACCGGAAAAAACACGAGTCAGATGTACCTAATAGTGGTCCGAACTATAAAGCCCGGGCCTTAAAGTACTTACAGCATAGTCAGTCGCCATTAAGGTAGTTGTCTCGTGTGTTTATGAGAACTCCTAGTGGTTTACCGGGAAAAAACACTAGTCAGCTGAGGAATTTAATGTCATATCGGCACGTTGGTCATTGTAGCTCAAAGAGTTAGAGCGGCTGAATGGAGACCAGAAGATCCGTGGTTCAAATCTCGGCTATGGCATTGAATTTTTCAGTCTGGCTCTATCCTTTCATTAAAAGAATGAGTCTAGTGTTTTTAATATTTTTCTAAATAACACTGTTTTTATAAATTAGAAACGGACCTTTTACTGTCTATATTAGTGTTTTCAGTGATCCTCCTGCCCCTTTCCAAAGTTCCAGTGCCCGAATACCTTTTGTCTTAATAATAAACAAGGTTCCTATTCGCTGACTACGCCTAGCGGGAAGCAACTTCATTTATCACCACTAGGAATCAAACCATGGCCTTCCACAGCAAACGCATCTTGTCGAACGGTTTGATGCAGCAAAATGAGTTATCGTGCCCACTTGTAATTTCTTCCCCGGTTGCGGGCACAAAAAGGGCAGAAGATACCCAGAAATGTAATTTATTGTGTTTTCTGGCTCACGCCATTTAATTTATAGGGCGTGGCGGAAACGTAAATCCTTGTCATTTCCGATTTCTTTCTGACTCGTGCACAAAATATCTTTCGGGCAGTCCAAAAAGCCACGCGTTGCCGTCTAATTTCTTATTTCGGGCGTACGCGGTCCTTAGACAAATTAACTTAACAAAGTAGCTTCTGTTTGTCAACAAGAAGTACAACAGGGGTAGCCAAAATGCTCAGCGTCGAGGAGTATATGGACCCATTCCGTCGTTAGACATAAGAATTTTATGCTCAAAAGAACTCTTTAATATGAATCCGTTTATTTACATATTAGTATCATAAAAATGCACATTCACAAGTATTAAGATCAAAGTTTCGAGACAGACTTAATGTCACATATCGTATAATTTGTAAATCATATATGCAGATAAAAAATTATAAACTATACACGTAAAACACACTATATATGCACATTATTTAATAAAATGTATTCTTCCATCCCCTTTCTGTTAGGCATGATAAATATTTCAGGAAATGATTTCAATGGCATTATGTGGGGTAACGGGGCTAGAACGACCGTTAAATATTTAGGAAAAAAACAGGTAGACAAATGAAAGTCTCTGTGGGATAAACCACTAACTACAATATATTGAAAAATTCAAACAAACAATTAACAATTGTTCATGACAGATATTTACACTCAAACTTTTCAAAGGTGGCTATCGCTTCAGGTGACATCAAAATATGTAACTGCAGTATAACTCCGACTATAAATTTTGACTAGAAAATAATGCTTCCTCAGGAAACAATTGGGTAGCAGTATATACCAAAAGGTAAAGAAGAATTGAACTTATAATTCCCTGCATTAGGAAAAGCACTGAACAGAATGGTACACTCCCGAACACAGCCTGCCGTCTCAACAATTTGAATGCCAGGACACTCTGGTGCACTACCCTGTTGCTTCTCGCCAGTATCAGAGCTTGAACACCCCTATAAACCTGCTGTCTTTCAACAAATGTATACAACAATACTTGGCCACCCTTGTAGACTTCATTGCTTTTGGTCACCCCTGTATATTAGCCTGTCTTTGCTCTACAGTAGAACAGCTTGGACATCCCTGTACACTAACCCTGTCTTTGCTCGCCAGTATTGGCTTGGACGCCCCTGTACACAGTCCCTGTCTTTGCTCGCCAGTATCAGATTGCTCACCCCTGTACACTGTCCCTCTCTTTCCACGCCACTACAGCTTGGACATCCCTGTACACTGTCCCTGTCTTTGATCACCAGTACAATAATTTGGATACCCCTGTACACTGCCCATGTCTTTGATCGCCAGTAAAATAATTTGGATACTCCTGTACACTGTCCCTGTATTTGATTTCCAGTACAATAACTTGGATACCCCTGTACACTGTCCCTGTACTTGCTCACCAGTATCAGCTTGGACATCCCTGTACACTGTCCTTGCCTTTGCTCGCCAGTATCAGATTGGACACCCCTGTACACTGTCCCTGTCTTTGCTCACCAGTACACATTGGACACCCCTTCACACTATCCCTTCTTTGCTGGCCAGTACCAGCTTGGACACCCCTGCACACTGTCCCTGTCTTTGCTCACCAGTATCAGCTTGGACAACCCTGTACACTGTCCCTGTCTTTGCTTGCTCACCAGTATCAGATTGGACACCCCTGTACACTGTCCCTGTTTTTGCTTGCCAGAATCAAATTGGACACCCCTGTACACTGTCCCTGTTTTTGCTTGCCAGAATCAAATTGGATACCCCTGTACACTGTACCTGTCTTTGCTCACCAGTATCAGATTGGACACCCCTGAACACTGTGCCTGTCTCTGTTGGCCAGTATCATATTGGACACCCCTGAACACTGTTCCTGTCTTTGCTCGCCAGTTTTTGATTGGACACCCCTGTACACTGTCCCTGTCTTTGATCGCCAGTATCAGATTGGATACCCTTGTACACTGCCTCAGTCTTTGCTCGCCAGTATCATATTGGACACCCCTGTACACTGTCCCTGTCTTTGCTCCCCAGTATCAGATTGGACACCCCTGTACAGTGTCCCAGTCTTTGCTCGCCAGTATCAGATTGGACACCCCTGTACACTGTCCCAGTCTTCGCTCGCCAGTATCAGATTGGACACCCCTGTACACTGTCCCTGTCTTTGCTCGCCAGTATCAGATTGGACACCCCTGTACAGTGTCCCAGTCTTTGCTCGCCAGTATCAGATTGGACACCCCTGTACACTGTCCCTGTTTTTGCTAGGCAGTACCAGCTGGGACACCCCTGTACACTGCCTCAGTCTTTGCTAGGCAGTATCAGATTGGACACCCCTGCACACTATCCCTTTTTTGCTGGCCAGTATCAGCTTGGACACCCCTGCACACTGTGCCTGTCTTTGCTCGCCAGTATCAGATTGGACACCCCTGTACACTGTCCCTGTCTTTGCTCGCCAGTACAACAGTATAAATCGTGGCACTGTAATCATCCGGAGCTTATCATGCGACACGGGTTAGCGTTGCTGCCCCATTATAAATAACGCGTAATCTATGAAAGCGTCAACTGGTAGTGTTTTTTATAACGTGTGTACACACACCCTCGAGTTAACCCCCAGTTGACAGAGAGACGCACTTCTACCCCGCACTGATTTATCGTTACCCTCTTCCTCCTCCCGCGTTCAAAACCAACTAGTATAATTATTTCACACTCCGCCGCATTTTCTCCGGTCGTAATAACCAAGACAACTCTCATTCATTAAATCGGCGTTGGCGGGATTTTCATGGCTCAGTTGGTACGCGTGAAACCGTTCCTCCCTTGCTGACAGAACTACCACATTTTTATTATATATGCATCTCTGCACAATTGCTACGTTTCCTATTTTTGAATGCCGCTTCGAACTTTGTCGTGTTTTATAATCTATAAATTAATAGAGACTCCAGGATGCATTTACATGCAAAAAAGTCTTGCTTTGCTTGGACCATCAATAAATAGCAATAAAATATACAGCGCAGTGTACAGATACTAGCAACAAATCTTGTGTTTGGACTGACTGGTAAATTAGCAGTCATGTATAACGCATTAATTCACCAAGAAGTTTTATGAATTACTTTCTTTAAACAATGCTTTCACACTAGCCGTGTGTATGATGAAAGGGTAGAGCCAGACTGAAAAATTCAATAGCCGGGATTTGAACCACGGATCTTCTGGTTTCCGTCCAGACGCTCTAAACCACTGAGCTACTATGGCCAGTATATAGCGATGGTCAGTGTGTTCTGGGACAGAAAAGGTGTATTGTTGTGCGAGTTTATGCCTACCGACAGAACAATAAACACCACTAGCTACAGTGAGACTAAAAATTGCGACGTGCCATTCAAAATCGAAGGAGAGGAATGCTGACGAAGGGAGTGAGTTTTCATCACGACAACGCTCATCCCCATACTGCACATGATTATCATCGATTTCCTAAGTTGAAGACACACCTGAGTGGAACAGATTTCCAGACCAATGGTGATTTGAAAAACGAGTTTTTTTTTGGGGGGGGCCTTCGGTAAAATCCCATATGGCCATCGTAGGGAAAAATAAGAAAAATAATGTAAGGAAAATTAAGAGGATGGGAGGAGACTAGATCTGTAGATCACTTTCTTTAAGAAATTGTAGAAGAGCTTGGTATACAGGTTTGTGGCATAACTGTAATATGGTGTTGACGCTAGTGGGAAAAGGAACAGACTGCTGAAGTAGGCGGCGGAGGAAGGAAGAACGGTGGGCTCGGTAGCGAGAGCAACTGAACAGGAGATGATTGAGGTCAGCGGTTTCTTTTTTCCGCCTGGGTCATCAGGACATACAGGGGAATCGATGAGACGTAGTCGGTGTAGATGCGCAGGGTAACATCCATGTCCAAGTCGCATTCTAATGATGGAGGTGAGATGTCGACGTGCAATCCTGAAGCTGGAGAACCAAGGGGTCGTGGATAGATGCGTCTGAACGGCGGCGTAGTGTTTGCCTTTGATGGACTGCGAACGAATCCAGGCGTCATTCCAGCGACAGTAGGCGTCACGATGAAGGACCGGGAAGAAATCCGTGTAGGGCAGTTGGATGCCTTGGAAGATGCCTTGAGTGAGTCCCTCTTTTGCCAGGCGATCGGCGACTTCATTGTATCGAATTCCGACATGCCCTCTGATCCAAAGGAAGTAAATTTGATGTCCGGCTATGATAGCGTTGTTCAGCAACGTCAGTATCTCGTAAAGATAACGGTGCATATCTCTCGTCCAGCGGGGAGATGAGAGTCCCTGCAGCACACTCTGCGCATCGGTTAAGATCAGCAGTTTGGGGAAGCCCTGAGAAATCCCATATTGCAAAGCGTCACGAATGGCCAGAAGCTCCGCAGTGAAAAACGAGGTTGAACGCTACCTGCGCAACTTGGCGGGAGAGTGCTATGACAAGGGTATACAAAAACTGCTACAGCGCATGCAAAAGTGCATATATATGCAAATATGATACAGCCCAAATTTTATCAATTTCACTTTGATAGTTTGGAAAATATAGTCAAATTTATTTATTTTTGGTTACGTCGCCTAAAAAGTCCCTTGCGACAAAATAACTTGAATTTTGCTCTAATATTTTAACAACAGGTTCCCAATACATCCATTTTTTGAATTTACCCTAGGTTTCTCTCTGTCTTGATAACTTTAGGCTCCAAAAATTTTTAAAGTTATGAATATAGGTTTTGTTGCCCAATATTTGAAATGTTTGTGTTTTGAAGTAACAAAGTGTGCTTAAATGCATCTCACAACAAAAGCAGGGTAATTTATATTCACAGTGTCTGTATGAACGTGTGTAGCCAGTTTGATTAGTCTAACGCTAAAACTGTGAGACAAAGATCATCTTAAGTGATGAATAATTAGAATTAATATCTAACACTAGCATTCATGTAACTTTCAAACTAGATTTGAGCATTTACAAATGGTTTGCGGATGCTAACTAAGCAATCTTTGGATTCAGGAAGACTTATACTATTTTATAGACTAAAAAGAGGAAAAAGTGATTTTTTGAAAATGTTCACGAAATTTCAGTCTTACATATCCTTAAGGGTATGTATAACTGAAATTTTCAAATTCTGAACTAATAATGCTAGCTTTTTCAAATTTACACCATAGGTGTAGTATAATGTAACCATGTTACAACCTAAATTTACACCATTTTTCTCCAGCAGTTTAGAAATTATGATAAATTTTGTATGTTTTTTGTTACGTCACTATAAAAGTCCCCTGCGACAAAATATTTTGAATTTTGGTCTAATATTTAAACCCTATGTTCATAATACACATACTTTTTGAAATTGCTCTGGGTCTTTCTGTGTCTCCTTTAGTTTAGGTCACAAAATTTTTTAATTTACAAATATTCTTTTTTTGTCTAAAAAAACTGTAAGTTTTGTGTTTGAAAATTAAAAATATATGCTTATATACATTTCACAATAAAACCTAGGGCAATTTCCATTCCCCATGATATTCTGAACCTGTGTAGGAAATTTCATGAATGTAGTACAAAAACTGCATCGCAAGGAGCATTTTACAGGAAGAAAAATGCTGAAAATATGAACATTGAGAAAACAGCGATTAAAGATTTGATTACATAACTCACATTAAAATCCACCAGGCTGATAGGTTGGACCCTCAGATTTCTTTTTCCTCTCCTCTGTTGCTGCTTTTTCCACCTTTTTCTTCTTTAGATGTTGCTTTTCTTCTGCACAACTTCGCTTCTTGCTTTGCAGGATACGAGTCTGATCTCGCTGCACTGAAGTTTTCCTTGCTGAGTCTACTACACTTTCACCTCTGATATTTTGCTGCAGCTCCAATGATTTAAGACTACCCATGTTAAACTCACTGATGCTTTTAATAGCAGCAAGATCCAATTTTTGTTTTGATATGAAAACTTCCATATGACATGATGCAAAGATTCATTGGCATTCTGTGTTTTTCCTGTTTTGCACCTCTCTAGTAATGTTGTAGAAGCCAGCCTCTGATATATTGGCAACATTTTAGGAACTATTTTGTCTTCTAAAGCCTTATTTTTCTTTTCTTGAATTGAAAATTTAAGAACGGAAAACAGACAAAGAATGTGGATGTAGGCAAAAGAGGGCGTGACTCTGACAGAGTTTAAAGGCCACCGACATTTAAATAAGCATTTAAAAATGGCGTTCGGAGGCAAATTATGCATTTTTCACATTCGGGAATGTCTAAATTATTTTATAGAATTAAAAAAAAAGTCGTTATTTTCACGATTTTCATGAAATTTCAGTCATACATACCCTTAAGGAGAGCTGGGAGCCATCGGTCTGTGTAATGCAATTCTTTCTCTGCTTAATAAGAAGTACTTAATAGAGAAAACAATTATTACTCCATCTCAAGTGACCCTTCTTACTGTTGCTATGAGAATCGTTAAAAGAGTTTTGAATCTCAAACTTTGATCCTAAATTGAACATGTCTCCGTTACAAACATTGCTACTTCTGATTTATTTATATCTATAGAGTAACGGTCTGTACCTCTGCGGCCACTTGTATGGGAATTAAAGGTATTTATGACTTCTGATACTCCCAGAGTTTGTATTTATATGTAAATAAATATAGCTAAATATAATAAGAACTAAACAAACGCTGCACGCGTATCACAGGGGGCCATGAATAGGCAGATTTACTGCGCTCTACTGCCCACGGAAATAAACATTCTACCACGGTTGATTATTGACTTGCGAAAATCAAACGTTTTATTACCGTTTTGTGGATATTAACTGCGCTAATTGATCGTACAGTTTTGCAATATAACTGTTCTGAAGTTATTATTACTGATTTCATGCCTCGCATTCCCTAAGTGTCTTTTGTAAGTAATAAATGTGTTTATTTGTTAAATAATTCATAAAACATAACCAACAGTATATCATTTCTAAGACTATACTTGAATGAATAAATCTCGTAAACGGAGATTGCTGAAAACAAACATTTAGTGCATACACATAAATCTATATACGGCTGTAAGAAAAGTTATCATTACATTATTTTAAACCAGTTACAGGCCTCATTATTTGGAACACATTTTGTAACTTTTTCCTGCGGAGATATTTTAGATTTTTCGAGAGCATAAAACAGACATGCTGGCAACACTGCAGGGTTTGCTGACGCTTGGGGAGGTACAGAGGCCGACATAAGTACGACTGTTACAAAATAAACTTGAGTCTTCCATTAAACATATAAACTCATAAACAGCAACTGAATCTAATTTGCACTACAAGGAGAAACAAAAAGGTTAGTTTACAACTGGACACATGTATTCGAACAGAGAACAGCTAGTATTTAGTTATCATCCCCTTTCTTTGAATTACTGCTGATAATCGTTTGGGCATTGTCTGTATGTGTTGTTTAGTGACTGCAGAGTCCATATTTCTCCACTCTGTTTGAAGAAGTTGTGATGCTTTCTCACACGCTCCTCGAGTTCCTTCCAGATGTTCTCTATCTGGAGATGGGGCGATGTCTTCAAGCGTGTGAGGAGTGTTGTACACGAACCAAAGTCTTACAATTTCAGCAGTATGCTTCGGATCATTGTCCTGCTGGAAGTAATAATCATGCCCTAATCCCAGCTTCTCTGCACTCTTTTTAAGATTGTTTTCAAGAATCCTCTTATATTCAAATTTGTCCATGATCCCATGTATGAACACCAGTTCCCCAACGCCAGATGAAGCTATACAGCGCCACACCATCACACTACAGCCACCATGTTTCACTGTAGCTACCATGTTCTTAGGTTCCCCTTCTGTATTTGGCAGTCTCCACACTTCAAGACGCCAGTCACTCTTGTATAAGCAGGACTTGCTCTCGTCCGACCAGAGAACCTTATCCCAGAATGATGTTGGTTTTACCACATACTATTTAGTAAATTCTATACGCTTTTTCTTATTCACCTTATTAACATATGGTTTCCTCCTAGGAACGGGGGCATTGTACCCAGTACTATTTGAAACTAGTTCAACTGTTCTGGTATGAACCACAGTGTCAAAATATTGCTCAAGGCATCCTCTAATCTCAGGTGCAGTGACTCTCTGATTCTGCTTCACCATTTTTATTATTTGCCTCCTGTCTCTGGTGGTGAGTTTAGAAGGAGTGCCATTTCTAGGTTCATTTACAACAGTATTTGTGTCTGTTTGAAGCTTTGAATTATGCAGAATACTGTAGTTTTGCTTCTGTTAATGGTTTTGGCAATTTCAGTGAGAGATTTGTTTTGTTTGTACATATTTATCACGATATTCCTCTCTGTCACCGTTGTCTCCTTACCTTTACGTCCCATATTACCTGTGAGTTCACAATCGGCATAGCATAAACACAACTGCTATGTGGTAGAGACGTGTAGGGTACGTCCAAGCACCTCTCTCTCTCTCTCTCTGTTCGATTTGGTATGTTCGAATACTTATGCCCTCCAGTAAGAGGGACAATAGAATAAATACAGTACAGATTGTGTAATAAATACATGCAAAGTGATATTTTAAATATTGTTTCCGAGACACAAAAGATTAATTTTTACACGTTTAACAATTCAACGCTGTCAAATAAATATTACAGTATTTATAGTACGTGCAATGTTACATGGTATATTATTCAAATACTCCTGTCGGCCTCTGTAAGTCTCCAGAACGTAAATGAGTAAACGTTACGTGTCTGCAGCCTTGTAATAGTTCTATCTGAATTTTACAATTATATATTTTGTAGAATAAACTCAAATTTCGCATACTTTTATCAGCTCGTTCAACATTGAACTCAAATACGTTTTGCAACTGATATTGCTGGAACGTAATCAACAAAACAATTTCTCACATTGACGCTGAAAGCATTCCTTCACTTTTACGCTATTGTATTGACCAATGGCACGTCACTTGTTATTTCACCAAAACATTGAACCACCCTTTCGTCGTGTTTGTTCTATATAAAGGGACATGTGCAAAACAAATCGCTACTCTTGAAAACGATCATAATGTCATTGTTTTTCCTTTAGGACAGACGTATGCTTAATTAATTTTCATCTATCATACAATTTTATTGGCGCAGGAACAGTAATAAATAATAATATAAACACGCAGAAGTGAAAACACAGTTTATACACATTTGAAAAGAGGGCGTAGGACAGATGCACCGCCAAGCTTTTACACATTTAAACGAACTTAAGCTTGATAAACAAACAAAATACTGTCGAAATACGTTATGAACTAAATTACAAACATTCATTTTTTTTTTTTTTTTTTTTAGTTAATTGATGGAAATTAATCACTTCTCCACACTAGCCGTATATAGGCTAAGATATTTGATGGATAGAATCAACATGAAAAATTCAATGCCATGGCCGGGATTAGTTAATTGATGGAAATTAATCACTTCTCCACACTAGCCGTATATAGGCCATGGCACTGAATTTTTCATGTTGATTCTATCCATTCATTTTTTTGCACAGACCTAGCGGACATCTATCCTTAATTAATGACACATTTCCAATCATTTATGTACAAACTGTTGGTTTGCATGGCCTCCTGCGAGTAACTGAGTAGCCACGCAGATGACCAATTAAATTGCAAGTGCGGTCAGGTTATGACGAAGTATGCGGTGGATAAAATGAGGGCCAAGGGACGGATCAGAGTGTGTTATCAGGCATTATCCTTAATGGTCCCGGCGGGATATGAACACGCAGCATCTTGTGAAGATGGCTATGTTCGTGTATGTACCAAGATGGCTACCTATTTGATTATCATTGGATCTCTCTGAGGTGATTCCTTATTAGGATCACGAATGACTTTCATTTACGGTATCTCCATGGAGAAAGCGTGCGAGGTGCTCATGAAAGCTGTAACTAAACCGTGCCGTGCTTATTTTATGTAGTGATGTAAACAAAAGCACGTGTACGTGTGCGACATCATTGGCTGTTTAGCCTTCTTTCTGTCTGCGGTGAAAAATATACTAGGGTGAGTCAAATGAAAAATTTAAATATTTTTAAATATTATTTATTGTGCAGAAGTGGTACAAAGCTGCATCACTTTTTCAACATAATCTCCCCCACGCTTAATGCAAGTCCTCCAACACTTACAAAGTGCATAAATGCCTTTATAAAAAAATTCTTTTGGCAGTCCACGCAACCACTCATGTACCGCGTGGCGTACCTCTTCATCGGAACGGAACTTATTTCCTCCCATTGCGTCTTTGAGAGGTCGAAATGTGTAGTGTTTAACGCCCGCTTTTACTACATACGGCACCGCAGGCGGTGACACTGATGATACATGAGATGAAGATGGAGCACCGGTGGAATGAGATGGCGGGGCAAACCGAAGATCCCGGAGAAAACCCGCCCCAGCGCCGTGTTGTCCACCACAATCTCACTTTGCGGTCGCCTGGGATCGAACCCGGGCCGCCTTGGTGAGAGCCAAGCGGTCTAACCACTGAGCCACGGCGCGGTCTTTTAGCATATCGTTTTTAAAGACTTTACATCCAATGTAAAATGCATAAAAACATCATATTATTATAAATGCAACAGTCAAACAGTGATTAATCTTATTTGGTATACGTAAGCATAATTTGTATGTATTGTCGCGAGCCATTATTGCGATAGCGCAGCCGGCGTGCACAAAGGGACAGAAGAGTAGCGCGGAGATAAAAGGAGAAAAAAAAACAGATAAAGATAGATAACAGAAAGGTTCGTCTTTCGAGTGCCGTCTTAATTGTTACAGAACATTCCATTAATTTCTAGAATAATGAGAAGAGGTATAAAAAGGAAGCCGTGGTCAGTTGTGGGTGAACTTGATTCGTGTGCGCACAGCTGTGTCTTGAAAGTGAACTCTTTTGTTTATTTACATGTACAGAAGCCACGAGAGATTGTATTTATTGTATTTATTGTATCAGGATCATCCACAAACCACCTCCGAAGATTAAACATCTGTTGACACCGGTGAAACACAAACTGGACTTCCAAGTTCCGGGAGTGTACCGCATTCCCTGTGAATGTGGGACACCGTATATAGGACAAACCGGAAGGACCATCGCTACCAGAATAAACGAACATGAACGGAGTATTTGTTTAATGCAACCTGAGAAGTCTGGACTGGCAGAGCATTGCTCTGATAACGACCATAGTGGAGACGACCATCTTGGCAATATCCAACAGTTACTGGGAGCGGAGAATTAAGGAGGCTTTGGCGATTTCCTCCGAGAGGAGCACGCTTAATCGTGATGCTGGATTTCAATTCAGCTCCTCCTGGAAACCGGCATTAAAATGGAATCTCGTCGGCTTAAGAAGCAAAGATCTATCAGTCGCAGCCGAAAGTACAACCAAAGTGTTACCGCCACGCCACTGAAGATGTTCGACACAGTTTCGAACGAAACGTCTGGGTGACTATTTTCCAATAGGCCACGGCCTATAAAGCCCGGATAATCATTATCTACCAAATGATCCGGCCGTGAAAGCCTACGCACTACAAAGATCTATAACGCTTAATCATCAAGTTAAATACGAAGGCTGTTCAATAAAGAATGATCACTATTTTTTTTCACAACGTGCCTTTATTCATCCTCATAATTTTGATGGTTCTTCTCAAAATAGTCTCCCCTGAATGCGATGCAACTGTCCCAGCGTTTCTGCCAATCTTCAAAGACATGCCGGAAACCATTTTTTGAGACATCCTTCAAAATCGCCTCCGCACCCCTCACCACTGCTTCTGATGATGAATAATGCCTCCCACGAAGGCGTTTCTTCAAGTTAGGGAATAGGAAAAAGTCACATGGAGCTAAATCCGGACTATAGGAGGGTGAGGGATGCACTCCACGTTGACTTTTGCATGATATTCAGGAACAACATTGGCAATATGCGACCGCGCATTATCGCGGTGCAGCATCCAGCCTGCTTCACGGAAATGTGGCCTTTTGCGCCTGATATGGACTTGCAATGTTTTCAGGACATCCCTGTAGTATTGTCCAGCTACTGATGTGTGTGCAGGTACAACATGCTGATAAACCATTCCATGAATATCAAAGAATGAGATGACCATAACTTTCCCAGCAGAAGCAACCACTTTTGCTTTTTTGGGGGTTGGTGATGAAAGAGATTTCCACACTGAGCTTTGCTGCTTGCTCTCAGAATCAAAATGACGTAGCCAAGTTTCATCAGCAGTGATTACGTTTCAAAGAAACTCCGGATCTTCCTCTAACATCAACTTTAACTGCATGTTACCTACATTGCAACAGTTGGCGATACTGAATATGTCTGAACTTGTCTGGTTCTCACAGGCGGGAACCAGGAGTACCAACAATGAAACTACTACGGCGTGTTTGTTTCACATTAAGCCAAATGTGAAATGTGTAGTGTTTAACGCCCGCTTTTACTTCATACGGCACCGCAGGCGATGACATTGCTGATACATGAGATGAAGATGGAGCACCGGTGGAATGAGATGGCGGGGGAAACCGGAGATCCCGGAGAAAACCTGCCCCAGCGCCGTGTTGTCCACCACAAATCACACTTTGCGGTCGTATGGGATCGAACCCGGGCCGCCTTGGTGAGAGCCAAGCGGTCTAACCACTGAGCCACGGCGCGGCCTACATTAATCTAATAGAATATAACAAGATTGAATAACAAGAATATAACAAAAGACCTCGAAGAAATAAATACTCTATTCTGCAAGCAATGAAGGGACCACATGCCACCATGTACAATAGTCACGAAATTAGAACTTTAGAACTTTAAAATAGTGTTTCGCTTTTCGTTATATGTGCCTTCAATGGGTAGCGACCCGCTTTTAAAACATCAACAGTCCCCTGTACATACACGAAACGTACAATGAAACTATTTCTGTAAGTAGAATTAAGAAAGGAACTATGTCCAAAAATGCGTTATTGTATATAACTCAGAATTGATGAAACTCGCATGCGCAATACGTAATCGCGTTTTTACGCATGCGCTGCGCCTTTGGCAGCAATCAATGGATTACTACTGACATGTGAGTGCATAATTACTCCACAATTACATTGGAGCGTGTGATGTGTTGAGCTGACAGGCGTCCATTATCTCCTGAGGGTGTTCAAACATACCTCCGAGATATTCTGCAGAACTTCTGATCAGAATTAAATAATATCTTCATATTTATCATACAAAAGTACTGATACAGAAGCTCAAAATTCTGTCCATCGGGGCATATCACAATATACGAGGGCTGTTCAATAAATAATGACCATAATTTTTTTACGGTCATAATTTTGCGCACTAAAATTCAATCTTATTATATTCTGTTAGTTTAATGTGAAACAAACACGCCGCAGTAGTTTCATTGTTGGTATTCCTGGTTCCTGTCTGTAAGAACTAGGCAAGTCCAGACATGTTCAGTATCACCTACCGCTGGAATGGAGGTAACACGCGAGGAACAATATGCGGCTTTGAAATTCTGCTTTCGTCTCAACAAATCTTCAGTTGAGGCCTATACAATGTTACAGGAGACCTATGGAGAGTCTGTTCTTCCCTACAGCACAGCTCGAAGATGGTTTAAAATGTTTAAAGAAGGGAGACAAATAATTTCTAAGGAAAGTGGACCTGGTACTCCAGTTACTGCTCTTACGGAAGAAAACATCAACACTGCTACTGCACAGTCTCAAAACATAAGCAAGGTGATCGTCTCTGATCTTGCTGCGATACTCACTTTTAATATAGTTCATCTTTTTTCGTGTGTGTGTGTGTGTGTGTGTGTGTGTGTGTGTGTGTGTGTGTGTGTGTGTGTGTGTGTGTGTAATTTACGTCTTCCAACGTTAAATCATATCGGACGGTGAATGAACTGGATGAAATGGAGCTCAAATGAGTCCAGGGTCCATGGAGCTACCTGACATTCGTCCTGAAGGATAAGGGAAAACACCGGAAAAAACCTTATCCAGGTAAATCACCCTGACCGAGATTCGAACTCGGAACCTCTTGAACGTGAGGCAGACACGCTACCATCTACGCTACCGAGGCGGGCAAGTTCATCTTTGAAAAGGTTTATTCGTAGATATATGTACAGTCAGACACTGCCATTAAATTAGATGCAAACAAACGTAAACTCTGATAATCACTGCAGGGCAAATATATAAATAGTTTCCATCCTTTCTTCTCAGAACATTTGACTGTCGTGGAATTTTGTAGTAAAAGTAGTTCCATTTGTAACTCGTGTGGGACCTCACTATATGGAAACTTCAAAGTAGTGCAAAATAATTGGATATTTGTTTGAATTTGTTTATATCTTCAAATTGCGAAGGGAATATGTCATGCAGTTGCTTTGGAAGTTCTGCATACTTTTGCAGAAGTATGAGGTGAACAAGGAACGCAAGCAAGAGAAATGGTATAATACTGCAACTACCTGTTGTCCTTCCCACAGTCGCAGTTGTGGCATAAATAAGATATTTAATTCATTATCAACTCCCCTCAAATTAACCCCGCCTCCTCAGATCTGTCCACCGATTCGTGCAGGGCTAGAGAAAAGCATGTTAGTGACCTTATTTTGTCCTTTAATTACCTTTCCAAATCACAACACAGTTCTTCTATACATCTCGTTACTGTACCACCTCGAGAGAGACTGACTGATGCAAATAAATCGACTAATCCTTGTTTCACATAAGCTTGCCCCGTATCTTTAAACGGTCACGTGACCTTATCCCCTCTCTTGGCTGCTATTGTAGTATAGACTGTTGTGTGGTAAAATTAGTTCGTTATTTAACATGGTGATATATCTTTATATGTTGGAAGAGAATTGTCAAATTTATATTTTCGTAACGGTTTGAATTAAATATATTACTCAACAGAGTTGATTTATCTGAAATGCATGTTAATTCTTAAACGAAGTAAAGAGGAGGTTCCCTTGCTCTCAGCACATGGCACGATAGCACGTGATTTAGCGGTAGTGATGACATATTTGTTTATATGACTTTTATCACTGACCTTGTTTTGAACTGGATTACTCATATATCACCATTCGAAGGTGTGCCGTGCCGAGTGCGAGAGCTAAATTATTTTATTGATCGTTTATTGCTCGTGTACTCATATGTATAATGGCAGAGTCTACCGCCAGTTTTTCGCTGAAGCATCGCAAGGGTAAAACCTTTACAAAGCGGCGAAAAAAGAATTGTGGTGCTTGTGTTTAATGCACTCACAGAGAAGAATCCGTCTTTGTCAGTGAGAGAAGTCGAACAGCTGTGCCCTGAACTTACAGGTGTGAGTGTTAGATGCGTAGGAACATCGCGACATGAAATTGAGACAACAGGAAAACTTACCACTCCAGGGGCGATATTGCTGTGTGGCGAAGACGTTATTTAAGGACAATCAGACTGTACCAGCATACAAGTCGCAATATATACTACCTTGACGAGACTTGGGTGAATGAAGGACACACACAAGTATGGCGTGACACGACTTTTAAGACTGAAAGACAAGCATTGTTGCAAGGTATGTGTGCTGGTTTAAAAAATTCCAGTGGAAAAGACCGAAGGCCTTTCATTATAAACTTGTTTCAGTTTCATTGCTCATTCATTCCGTTTCAACTTGCTCAGTTCATTATAAACTTGTATTTTTGCATGCCTTCATATTCTTATTTGTATGATTTTTCTATCTTCCTGGCAATTATTATGACGTTTACTGCAAGTTTAAATGTGACGGGAAGGCACCGCCTATGGCCTATGGCGCGTAAGTATTAGCCAATTAGGGTGAGGGTGAAGGTAGTTGCACGCGGAGTGATACATGTCAGCGGGGCAAGGTTATATGAAACCGAGACAAAATTACTTCGCGGCAACTAGCAAGTTTTGTTTCATAAATTCGCCTTCACTAAATGGTTTCATATTTTTTCCAATATGTTCCGCCAGTTTATAAGAAAGCTGTACCACATTTTCATCATTAGGGTAATATTTAACAAGTGCTTTCATTTCTTCCAGTTTTTGTGATCTGGCTTCACCTAGAACAAAGATAAGCTAAACGTTAGCAGCAACGCCTCTGACTGCTATCTCTGTCTCTCGCTGTCTTGGTTACTGGTGTAGGGAAAACAACATGTGTAGGGGAAGGAAGCGTGTGCTGTACAATTGAGCACGCCTGCTCTATGTTTTTCTTTCTTCTTTCCTTCTCTGAGAAAGTAACTATTTAGAATTTCTTTCTAAAGAAATATTATTCGTTTGTTTCAGTATGGAATCATCTAACAATTCTCGAAAAAGACAACCTGTGAATGTGGATGATATCTGAATGGCTGGACGAATGTGAATCTAGTGAGGCTTCGGAAGATGAAACTGACCCTGAATACAGTCCTATGAGGTTCTATTTTCAATATTCGGATTCAGAGATGATAATAAATATTGTGATAATGTTTTGTTTTATCCAAGTAATCTCCAACTTAGCCATTTTTTGTATTTGCATTCCTTACGTATGCTGATTTTCATTGTATTTCACCAATGTGCAATTCCTAGTTTTATAAATGTTAAATATAAGCTCTTATACAACAAAAATAATAAAATATTAAATTCAAACTTATTTCACCGAAAGCAATTTCAAAACATTTTCTTTAGCGCTTTAATAATTTAAACTACAAATATGTTTTATAATAGTGTATTTACAACATATTTTCACAATAAACGCAGTATTTGTCAATTCCACTTAATTTAATAATTATCATGGTAGCCTTGTGTTCCTATAAGAGGCAAAGCAATATTAGCTTTCAACTACAAATATTTCTTATGCTGGCTTCTTTGCTAAAAGAAATAAAGCCGAAATAAAGTTTATTTCAGTGTAAAAGAAATCAGTGTCTCGAACCAGAAGTTCCTCGCTTTTTTTGGGCTTTCCAATCCGCAGCATCCTAAATCTCCCGTGGTGCTGTCTGTTGGCGATAGGGTAACCAATTGCCATACTGCAATGTGGAATAAATAATACAGCACATAGCAAACAAGAAAGCAGCGGGTCTCGATAGAATCCACAATGAACACATTCAGAGTACAATGGACACGTTTATAAAATTATTAACAAATGCTTAGAAAGATGAGATATGCCTGAAATATGGAGGAAATGCAAAGTCAAAATGTTGCATGAAGGCAAAGAATGCACAAGATATTCAGCTGCGCACAGAGGCATAGCCTTAGAGAGTAATTTGTTCGAATAATTCAAACGGTTGACGTAGCATCTAACAGATATGAGCGCTGTCCAATAAAGAATGATCATAATTTTTACGGCCATAATTTGTCGCACTAAAATTCAATCTTACTATGAAACAAACACGCCGTAGTAGTTTCATTGTCGGTACTCCTATTTCCCGTCTGTGAGAACCAGGAAAGTTCAGACATGTTCAGTATTGCCTACCGCTGCAATGGAGGTAACATGCGAGGAACAGAAAGCGACTTTGAAATTCTGCTTTCATCTCAACAAATCTTCAGTTGAGGTCTATAAAATGTTAAAGGAGGCCTATGGAAAGTCTGTTCTTCCCTACAGCACAGCTCGAAGGAGGTTTAAAATGTTCAAAGAGGGGAGACAATCAATTTCAAAGGAAGCTGGATCCGGTGCTCCAGTTACTGCTCTTACGGAAGTAAACATCTGCCATTGTGAGAGAGGATCGACGAATTACCTTAAGATCACTTTCTGAAATACTCAACATTTCATTGGGTGCCACCCACACGTTGGTAACAGAAACATTACACATGAGACTTGTTTGTGCGCGATGTGTTCCGAGACTTGATTCCCGAACAAAAGGACACTCGCATGCAGGTCTGCATGCAGTTAAAGTTGGTGTTAGAGGAAGATCCGGAGATTTATTTCAAACGTAATCACTGCTGATGAAATTTGGCTACATCATTTTGATCCTGAGAGCAAACAGCAAAGCTCAGTGTGGAAATATCCTTCATTACCAACCCTCCAAAAAGCAAAAGTTGTTGCTTCTGCTGGGAAAGTTATGGTCATCTCATTGTTTGATATTCATGGAATGGTTTATCAGCATGTTACACCTGCACACACATCAGTAACTGGACAATACTACAGGGATATCCTGAAAACATTGCAAGTCCATATCAGGCGCAAAACACCACATTTTCGTGAAGGAGGCTGGATGCTGCACCACAAAAATGCGTGACCACATACTGCCAATGTTGTTACTGAATATCTTACAAAAATCAACGTGAAGTGCATCCCTCACCCTCCCTATAGTCCGGATTTAGCTCCATGTGACCCTTTTGTATTCCCTAACTTGAAGAAACGTCTTCGTGGGAGGCATTATCCATCATCAGAAGCAGTGGTGAATGCTGCGGAGGCTATTTTGAAGGATATCTCAAAAAATGGTTTCCAGCATGTCTTTGAAGACTGGCAGAAACGCTGGGACAAGTACATCGCAATCAGGGGAGACTATTTTGAGAAGGACCATCAAAATTATGAGGATGAGTAAAGATACGTTGTCAAAAAAAGATTCGCTCATTCTTTATTGAACAGCCCTTGTGCTGTTTCAGAAAACAAAACACCAGATGAACTATTTGGATTTCGCCGAGGATGATCGAAGCTGCACGCAGTACAAAACCTACTGGACAGCATAGACGACAAACTTAGATATCCAAAGCAAAAATACTGTACACTGTTTATAGATTACAAGGTTTTCGACTACCTAAACATAAGGGTGCTAGTCACGAGTGCAGATCAAATATAAACGGCAATTGTAATATAACGCTAATGTTGGTAATAATTTTGAGGAGAGACTTTTTCAGTAGGAGGCTGGGGATATCTCGAGAAATGGTGCCCGCCTCGGTAGCGAGTCTGCCTCACGTTCAGGAGGTCCCGAGTTCGAATCTCGGTAAGGGTGAGTTACCTAAATAAGGGTTTTTCCAGGGTTTTTCCTTATACTGAAAGACAATTGTCGGGTAACTCTAAGCTCTATGGACCCTGGGCTCATTTGAGCATCATTGCACCCATTTTATGCATCGTCTGATATGACTTAAGGTTGGTGGAAGTAAATTACAAAAGAGAGAGAGAGAGAGAGAGAGGAGGGGGGGGGGTATTGCGCGTGCACATGCCGTGGGGAAGGGGGCTGTATCAGTACGTCATGAGTAAGAGGTGCACACCTCTGTTGCGAAAGATATCAATTTCTTGCCCACCTCGGTAGCGTAGGTGGTAGCGTGTCTGCCTCACGTTCAAGAGGTCCCGAGTTCGAATCTCGATAAGGGTGAGTTACCTAGATAAGTATTTTCCGGGGTTTTATCTTATCCTGAAAGACAAGTGTTGGGTAACTCTAAGCTCCATGGACACCGGACTCATTGGAGCATCATTTCACCCATTTTATGCATCGTCCGATATGACTAAATGTTGGAGGAAGTAAATTACACAGAAGAAAATCAGATTTCTTGCAAAAAATGCCCCAAACCGTCGGAAAAATTGAGACAGCTCCGCGCACAGTTTGGGGATGAAACACATTCGAAGACTGGAGTGCATGACTTGGCTAAAATATTTGTGGCGGAAGAGAAGCTGCAGAAAATGAACCTCACAGGAGGAGATCGTGGACAAGCATTACTGCAGACATTGTTGTCATTCTTGACATTATGACCCCCCAGGGGCCTACTTCGGTAGGTACGGGTTTGGCACACCCGGGGTCCCGAGCCAACAGTCTCCCTCGTGTGGGCTCCTCTTCGTGGTTGAGGGAGACTGTCAACAGGCCCACCCACGTGTAGGTCGTGCGTGGAGACTCGTGGAGAAGGTTTTTAGATTCTTGTCTAGTTTAGAGTTTAGTATTTACTGAACGAAATTTTTAGTAGGTTTTGATTGATGTTTTTTATGTACGTGTATTTTTAATAGGTTTTGTTACACTTGTATAGTTTTTAGAAAGTTTTATATCTGGCTTTTGTCATGATTAGTTTTTTAAAGGGCGCTGATTACCGCCGTAGTTGAGCGCCCTTATATATATTGACATTATGAAGAAGATCAACGCAAAGAATTATCCAATTTCCCCCCCCCCAAGCATAATTTACGGAAGAGTTCAAACAATCATCCGAGATGAACTCCATTAAAGAAAATTGTCTGACAAGGAGGTTCCTCGTCTATCAACCAGGAACAAAAAACGTTACGCCAGGATGTTTGTCAGAGACACCTGCATCGCAAAGAGAAGAGAGAAGATTTCTTGAATAGTATTATGATTTTCGATGAAACGTGGGTGCATCATTACACCCCAGAGTCAAAGCAAGCAAGCATGGAGTGGCGGCGAGGAGATGAAGCAGGTTCGGTCTAGTTTAGAATATGCCCATCTGATGGAAGTATGCTTGCAACCGTTTTCTGGGAGTCTTCTTCTTCTTCCTTCACGGGTTAGGCTTAAGCCTGTTCCGGTCTCACATTTCCTGAAGCCATCTCTTTAGGGGGCGTCCTATTGATCTTCGTCCTCTTGGTTTATAATTGAAGGCTTGTTTTGGTATTCTTTCTCTTGGCATGTGATTAAGGTGTTCGACCCATTTGGATTTCTTTGGATTTCTTTGGATTTCTTCTGCTGGGGGAAGACGTGCTTTCAGTTTTTGAAAGTTCTGACGTATTGGATAGAATTTATTGTGCATCCCTGCTCAAAAAAATCAATCAAAAGCACACCCTCTGCATCCCAAGACACTGTCGCCATAACTTTCCCTGCCGACCGCTGAATTTTGAAAAAAAAAAAATTTTTCTTCGGTGACGTTGTGAGATGCCATTCTATTGACTGCCTTTATGATTCAGGTTAAAAAAAATGAATCCACGTTTCGTCTCCAGTAACAATTTTTTTCAGAAACTCCTCTCCCTCCAGAATGAAGCGCTGCAAGTGTTCGGAGGCTATTGTTTTCCTTGTTTCTTTGTTTTGGGCGATTAACATTCTTGGTACCCAACGCGAACAAACTTTTGAGTAACCCAGTTGTTGAATAATTGGCATCAACCTGCCTTTACTGAGGGAGGCAATGCGACACAATTCACCTGTTGTTACCCAGCGATCACCACGAATGATATCATTGACTCTCTGAATGTTGCTTGGAGTCACTGCAGTCACCGGCCTGCCGCTTCGCTTTTCAACTGCCAGTGGTGTTAACCCTTCAGCTTCGTTACAGCGACGAATCCATCGTCTAACAGTGCTGACATCCACCGTTGCATCACCATACACATTTTTTAGCCTTTCGTGAATGCGAATTGGCGTTTCACCTTCCGCAGTCAAAAATTCAATCACAGAACGCTGTCTAATACGAATGTCGATGTCAATCATTTTGCAAGAGGATGCAGTGCTGCCACCTGTTGACTTAGGAAGTTACTACTGCAGGGGATTGGAGAAGAAGGTTTGAGGAATTGCGCCAAATTCAAAGTTTTCGCATAACTTATTTAAGGAAAAAAATAAGAGGCATTACTTTTTGACCCACCCTCGTACCCATCTTTTCCTGGGTCTTCCTCTTCTCCTTCTGCCATCCAGCTTTCCTATGTATATCTTCTTAACTACACTGGTTTCCGGCATTCTCTGCACATGGCCAATCTACCTTATTCTTCCTCGTTTAATTTTCACTACTATATTTGGTTGTCCAAATAGACACTGTAACTCCAAGTTAGTCCGCATTCTCCATCCGCCCAAGTCCCTTATCACTCCAAATATATTTCTCAAAATATTCCTTTCCCACCGTAATAACCACTATCAGCATCCCGCTTTCTGAAGCATACATTGTTATTGGTCTCAGTACTGTTGTAATTATTGTAATTTTAGTATTCCTACTGACGTTCCTTGATTTAAACATGTTCTGAAAGGCATAGAATCATCTGTTATTAACAAGATAATTCCCGTTTTTATTTGATCTGCCCGTGTACTAAGCTAGCAGCAATACTGGGAGAACGTAATCATTTGGTTATCATAACCAACAACATCCTTGCCTCAAAAACCATCGTGATCAATGATGCAACCACTTAACCAAACAATATTATCCAGAGAAATGGAGTCTTACAGGGACATCCGATAGTACAGGGAAATTGGTCATATACAAATCTCATATAAAAGGGGATTCGAAATTATTGTTGTCGCTAAGCTGGTACATCTTTCCTCCATACTGTCACCCAATTATCGGAAGGCGCGACCAACTGGCGGCTGGGTGAGGGTCGGGAGGCATTCGCCCACGCCTACCCATTTGTCTTATAGTGCTACCGAAGGGATGGTTGAAAAACATCACTGGCCGTCTCTTTCCCCTCCCCCTGCCGTCTGGAACCTTCGGGGTGATTCACTGAAACGCGAGACTTCCAGAAACAGCGATATTCCTATAAAAAGGAGCTGCAGTTTGGGCGTCAGTTCAGATCTTGGCGAGCAGCTGTGAGGAGCGCCGAGTACTGAAACGTGAGACTTCCAGAAACAGCGATATTCCTATAAAAAGGAGCTGCAGTTGGGGAGTCAGTTCATCCGGACAAAAGCCACGCCATACTTTTCACAAAGCGCCACACCCCCGCAGACTGCCCCAACTTCAGCTACCGAGGTCAAAGGATAGAGTGGTCTAACTCTGTCCAGTACCTAGGAGTAAACTTGGATAGAGGCTTAACTTTTCGCCGGCACATCAGGGACCTTTCGGCGAAGGTACAGGGAGCAATTGCTTCCCTGTACCCAATGCTGGGGTCTACCTCGATGCCAGTCCGCATGAAGTTGTACCTCTTCCGAGCGCTGGTAATCCTGATGATGCTATATGCCTGCGAGATCTGGGGCATGGCAGCAGACAGCTGTTTAGCATGGCTTCAACGTGCACAGAATAAAGGACTGCGGTCTATTTATTCTGTGGGACGTTATTTCCCTAC
Source organism: Mantis religiosa (assembly GCA_030765055.1). Taxonomy (NCBI): domain Eukaryota; kingdom Metazoa; phylum Arthropoda; class Insecta; order Mantodea; family Mantidae; genus Mantis; species Mantis religiosa. The sequence continues at coordinate 5,638,840 of CM060949.1, forward strand.
CAGGTTGCTCCACGAAGCATCGGGTCTTCCATACGTGGAGGATGAAATTAGGCGCCGGGCTTCAAAATTATACGCAAGTTTACCATCTCACAGAAGCGCCCTTGTCAGATCATTGGGAAATTATGACCCCACTAGACGCCGATCTAGACTGCATCGGGTCCCCCGTATGGCATGCGGGCACCCTAGATAACCCAGGAGCTGAACCTATCAGCAGCTAAAGCTGAGCTCCTCATAATTCTTCCAAGCTGTTTGGTATCTAAATTTCTCCCCAACCAAAATAAAAAATATTTAAAACAAAAAAATGGGTGCTAAGTACTGCATCCTCCCCTTCAACCCGAAGGTACTTTGGTAACCTCAAAAATTAACTCCCAATCAAAAACCTACACCTTCATCCTACATCTTTCAAAAATCCTACCTGCGGTAAAACCCTTAATGGGTGGGCACGCAGCAAAAACCTTCTGGCTGTATACAGCCAGCCAGCACGAGCGAGCGAGCGAGTCAGTTCAGTTCTTGGCGAGCAGCTGTGAGGAGCGCCGAGTGAGCAAACGGACTGGAAGACGGTGTACGTGTATCAGAGGAGTTGTACGTGATTGTGAGCGTGCAGTGGACCTGTGGCAGACGAACTGACCAATTGTAATTGTGTGCATTACGTAATTCTGTGTAATCGGCAAGTGTTCCAACCGTAATTCGGTGGAAATAAAGAACATTTTGACTTTGTGCAATTGGACTTTTAATTTCACGAACCCGCAAAGTCACAATACCCATGCGGAGTTTGATTGTCATTTGTAATCTACTTTGTTTACAAGGCGCAATTTTGTTAGTGCATCTCATAAGTATGTAGCGATTTTATAATGAATAAAAATATTGAACAAAGAATTTGTCTCAAATTTTGCATTGCAAATGCTATTTCATGCGCCAAAACGCTGAAAATGTTACAGAGGGCTTGAGGTAAATCGACGTTATCAAAAACACGGGCGTATTAGTGGTACAGTGAACTCAAAAGTAGTCGAGATGTGGTGGAAGATTGGTCTTGCTCTGGTCGGCCATCAACTGCTTCAACTGAACATCGCTAAAGTGAAGGAAATGGTGTCTGAAAATCGTCATTTAGGTCTGAAAGAGATTGGCACTGAACTTTCTGTGTCTCTTGAATCGATTCGTACCATTTTGAACAATTGTTTGGGCAAAAAAGGCAGATTTGTGGAAACACAACTCAGACATTCTGTACCACGTTAACGCCCCAGCTCACATGGCTATCATTATGAAACATTTCTGGCCAAAAAGTCAACAAATCTCATTGAAAAACCAGCGTACTCATCTATTCTGGCTCTAGCTTACTTCTTTCTCTTTCCAAAACTCAAGTTAATACTTCGAGACACCCGTTTTCAGTCGATAGAAGACATACAGGAGAATTTGCGGCCACAACTGACAAAGAATCCGAAAAATGCATGGCAAGCTGTTTTGATAATTGGATTATTCCTTCGCATAAATGTATAATTTCAAGAGGTGCCTACATTGTAGGGATAAAATACAACTGGGTGAATAATGCTTATTTTGTCACGGAACTTTCTTTGGTCAATAGTAACACAAGGGATTATTATTAGGAATATTTCTGTCATTGTTCCCCAATACTTATAGCTATTTTGACATCCTCCCTTTCTAACCTGACAGAAAACAATATTAATTTTTACGGACACGAAATGCCTTACAATGACTTCTTTTGAACAGAATGTAAAGATAATGTAAAATTCTTCTTAAATAAAAGAAATTAATGTATTAGACCAATGCGTTCTCTAGCTCTCAATAATTCCACAAAGTAGCGTTCTCATACTGCCTTGGCGCTATCTATCGAGAGTTGTGTAACTACATGACTCCATTCGCTCCTACCGCCAGAATAAATGTAGAAACAACGCAGACAGCTAAATATGCCGCTTTTTTATTCAGTAGGTCTCAAATAAATAAACATATATCCTTGATATTTTGATAATTTTACCTCCTAGATAAATGGCAAGAGTAACATTTTAATATTGCAATTTTCCATTCAGCAGACGATTTATTTCACCCTATTTTAAAAACTGAAGAGTAGCCTTAGTTCTTTCAGCCATTATTCTCTCTTATTGTAACGAAAATTATTATTTGGAGCTTCCCTCTCTTTGAAACTCGAGCCTCGCTGCTGGAACCACTTGTGATTGTACAATAGAAAGAATACTGAAGTGTAGTCTGAGTTCTTTGAGCCATTATTCTCTCTTATTTTAATGAAAATTATTATTTGGAGCTTCCCTCGCTTTGAAAGTCACGCCTCGCTACTGGACCTACGTGTGACTGTACAATAGAAAGAGTACTGAAGAGTAGTCTTAGTTCTTTGAGCCATTATTCTCTCTTATTTTAATGAAAATTATTATTTGGAGCTTACGTCGCTTTGAAAGTCACGCCTCGCTACTGGACCTACGTGTGACTGTACAATAGAAAGAGTACTTAAATGTGACCTTAGTTCTTTGAGTCATTATTCTTTCTTATTTTAATGAAAATGATCATTTGGATTTTCGATCGCTTTGAAAGTCACGCCTCGCTACTGGACCTACGTGTGACTGTACAATAGAAAGAGTACTGAAGTGTAGCTTTAGTTCTTTGAGTCATTATTCTTTCTTATTTTAATGAAAATGATCATTTGAATTTTCGATCGCTTTGGAAGTCACGCCTCGCTACTGGACCTACGTGAGACTGTACAATAGAAAGAGTACTGAAGAGTAGCCTTAGTTCTTTGAGTCATTATTCTCTCTTATTTTAATGAAAATGTTCATTTGGAAGTTCGATCGCTTTGAAAGTCACGCCTCGCTACTGGACGTACGTGTGACTGTACAATAGAAAGAGTACTGAGGGGTAGCCTTATTTCTTTGAGTCATTATTCTCCCTTATTTTAATGAAAATTATTATTTGGAGCTTCCCTCGCTTTGAAATTCACGCCCCGCTACTGGACCTACGTGTGCCTGTTCAATAGAAAGATTACTGAAGAGTAGCCTTAGTTCTTTGAGCCATTATTCTCTCTTATTTTAATGACAATTATAATTTGGAGTTTCCCTCACTTTGAAAGTCACGAATGGCCATTGTCTGTAATGCGGCTGGTATCTAAGCAACAAGCATGGTCCTCGATGCCGTGCTTGGCATAACTTCCATAACCTCCCGTGATGAACTAGAAATTGCTTTTGCTTTGTGTTTCTTGTCTCGGCTTTGTTTAGTCATAGCTCGCTCGCATCCCTTAAAGCCTCGGCACTCAGTCGGATTCCTACGCATTTAAGCGACCGAGCGGTGTTTGCGTTTTTTGCCGCTTGGAGCTGTCAAAGCTGACCCCTAAGTGGCCTTGCCGACATTTAGTTTTGTGGTGACAGTTGAACAAATTTTATGGTCTCAAATTAGTATTGAAAGTGAATTTCACATGAAGTGCTGTTGACACCAATCTAAAGTAAGCGAACAAGAAAACTGGGTATAAATAAGAGATAATATAAGTAATCATAAGTATGAGCACAACATGCCATTGTTTATTATTATTACTTTTACTGTTGTGCCGTAAATGGTGGCAGTTCATTATCTTAGAAGGTAGATTTTCCATGACAGCTTTATAATACAAAAATTTACAATAGACAGCACTATATTTCCGTTTTTCCGAAGTCCAGGTCTCCGAACCATACATAACAGTACTCCAAATGTAAGAATTACGTATTATATTATATTATTTTATCATCATTATCATCATTATAATCATCATTATAACAGCAGTAATAGCAATAATTACAACAAACAGCATAGCAGCAATTATGAGCTCAATACTTTATATTTCAGATGGTGTATTGTTGCGTACCCTTCTGTAAAAGTAAGAAAGGAACATCAAAAGGAATCAGTTTCCATGAATTTCCAGTAGAAGAACTACGTAACCAATGGCTAAAAGCTATATCGCGCTCTAATTTCGTGGTAAATGATAAATCTAATTCAACAGTCGTGTGCAGTTTGCATTTTACTGAGGACGACTGCGCTGCAATTCAGATTGAGGAAGACATAATTTCCAAATTAAAGAGATTGGAAAGAGAGAGTAACTCCTTGAGATGTAAATTATGGGGAACAAATAAAAGAACAAACAAAGAATAAACAAAGAATTTGTAAACAAGCAGCAAACAAATGAACAAAGACTACTTTATTATGAAACCAATAATTTTCATAAATCAATTCAATTATTGATTAAAGACACCATTGTACACTGCAACACAGCTTCCAGGCACAATAATCGTAATATTGGGCGAATTGAATAACATTAAAGGTAATGTGAATTTCCATCTTATAAGACCTACTAACGTATATTGTTAAACTGCTTTTAACTGTTTACTTACTTAGTCATTTTTTTTTCGTTTCTTCCTAGACAGCCTCGTTTCATGCAACTGTCCACTTATCACTGGCATATATAGGAGGTTTTATAGTTAAAAAATACCGGCCGAATTCTCTTGTGCCATCTACACTCTTGGAAATGGAAATAAGAACACATTGTCGCCGGTGTGTCAGACCCACCATACTTGCTCCGGACACTGCGAGAGAGCTATACAAGCAATGATCACACTCACGGCACAGCGGACACACCAGGAACCGCGGTGTTGGCCGTCGAATGGCGTTAGCTGCGCAGCGTTTGGGCACCGCCGCCGTCAGTGTCAGCCAGTTTGCCGTGGCATACGAAGCTCTATCGCAGTGTTTAACACTGGTAGCATGCCGCGACAGCGTGGACGTGAACCGTATGTGCAGTTGACGGACTTTGAGCGAGGGCTTATAGTGGACATGCGGGAGGCCGGGTGGACGTACCGCCGAATTGCTCAACACGTGGGGCGTGAGGTCTCCACAGTACATCGATGTTGTCGCCAGTGATTGGCGGAAGGTGCACGTGCCCGTCGACCTGGGACCGGACCACAGCGACGCACGGATGCACGCCAAGACCGTCGGATCCTACGCAATGCCGTAGGGGACCGCACCGCCACTTCCCAGCAAATTAGGGACACTGTTGCTCCTGGGGTATCGGCGAGGACCATTCGCAACCGTCTCCATGAAGCTGGTCTACGGTCCCGCGCACCGCGAGTCCGTCTTCCGCTCACGCCCCAACATCGTGCAGCCCGCCTCCAGTGGTGTCGCGACAGGCGTGAATGGAGGGACGAATGGAGACGTGTCGTCTTCAGTCGCTTCTACCTTGGTGCCAAATATGGTCGTATGTGTGTTTGGTGCCGTGCAGGTGAGCGCCACAATCAGGACTACATACGACCGAGGCACACAGGGCCAACACCCGGCATCATGGTGTGGGGAGCGATCTCCTGTACTGGCCGTACACCTCTGGTGATCGTCGAGGGGACACTGAATAGTGCACGGTACATCCAAACCGTCATCGAACCCATCGTTCTACCATTCCTAGACCGGCAAGGTAACTTGCTGTTCCAACAAGACAATGCACGTCCGCATGTATCCCGTGCCACCCAATGTGCTCTAGAAGGTGTAAGACAACTACCCTGGCCAGCAAGATTTCCGGATCTGTCCCCCATTGAGCATGTTTGGGACTGGATGAAACGTCGTCTCACGCGGTCTGCACATCCAGCAGGAACGCGGGTCCAACTGAGGCGCCAGCTGGAAATGGCATGGCAAGGCGTTCCACAGCACTACATCCAGCATCTCTACGATCGTCTCCATGTGAGAATAGCAGCCTGCATTGCCGCGAAAGATGGATATGCACGGTACTAGTGCCGACATTGTGCATGCTCTGTTGCCTGTGTCTATGTGCCTACGGTTCTGTCAGTGTGATCATGTGATGTATCTGACCCCAGGAATGTGTCAATAAAGTTTCCTCTTCCTGGGACAATGAATTCACGGTGTTCTTATTTCAATTTCCAGGAGTGTATCTTACTAAAGTGTCTACCGCCAAGTGTACAGCATCCCTTGTAAATCTAATATTCAAAAAGGACGAAAACTCCACGTTCTATTACCCATCTGCAGAGTTTGTTTCTCTTTTGGCAGTTATAGAGAAATTTATAACAACTGCTGTACCTAAGCTACCTAAAGCATGTGTGAGAAAAAGCCTAGAGGAAGACATAATGCCAGCAATGCAACATTGTTCTTATCTCGTGTGGGCAGAGAACTGAAAGCATTCAGAACTGCTAAGTGAACTGATATGCAAACATATTTCTGTGATATTAAGGTGCACTGCTTCTGCGACAACGGAAGTGTTTGAAAAACGTAAATTCCTAAACTGTAAACCACCGCTTCGGAAAGTTCTGCGTTTGTAATGTCAACACATTGCAGCTGTAAGCTGGAACAGGATTGCAGAGGGGTCATCAGCCAGCGCCATACGGTGGGTAGTGGAGAAATCTGTAACGTTTAGTCATAACACTCTAGCTGGCGAGTGCCGAGGCTTAAAGAAATGTGAGCGGGCTATGGTTCAGTTGTCCAGATTTCCCTCTCATGGTTTATTATTGCCTTGCATCTCTCACTTTCCGCAGTTTATTTGCCATGTTTTTTATTCGTAATGTTTTTGGAGCGGGTCCAGCATACGTCAGTTGTTCAGACACAGCAGACGGGTGGCGCTGCCCATCAGCACGGCACAGTGACGAAACTGCAATTAAAAACAAACGCTACTACAAAAAAAGGAAAATAGTCACATGTTCTAGATGCAGCTCATTCTCTTTTCGGTTATTGTAACTGCAGCGGGGAGCTACTTGTTGGTAAATTTATATAACGCGAGGTACAAGCTTGAAAATTATCACCTGCGTTTTTCATCTTGATGCAATCACCTTTTTTTCTTTAAAAAATAGTGCTTTAAAAGCGACGACTGTTTTATTTAAAATTACGACCCAGGTTTCTGTCCAGAATGCCAGTGTTAATAATTTTTGTTGATGGTTTCAAATCCCTTTCGTATTTTTTGTCTGTACTGGACACGTGCTCTAGGCACCTAATAAAGCAGTGAACCGTAGGCATTACAAAGGGTTGATGTGTCTACGCTCGCACGACATTCTCGTTTAATTTTATATAGCTTCTACAAACTATTTGTACCAGACCATATTTTTTTCGCATTAGTTTTTTCAAAATCTCCTCCATAGTAGACGATAATATACCAGGGGGTACTGTAAAGTTTTAATTATTGCCCTTTAAAATGTGATAGAGGGTTCCAGATTTACACATTTTTCCCAGAGTTTCTTGACCTTCCGCATACCTTGATTGTAGAAGTCTGCAGAATTTGCTTTAAAACACTCTTTCACTTAATTGATGACGTCATTTGTGTTGGAAAGTAATTGTTCTTTCACACCGGCCGTGTGTAGGCTAAAGTATGAAAAGATAGAGTCAGACTAAAAAGTTCAATGCCATAGCCGGGATTTGAATCACGGAATTTCTGGTTGCCGCCCAGCCGCTCTAACCATTGAGCTACTATGTCCAACGTGCCAACATGTATGTATGTATGTATTTATTCACTGCAATTGGGTACTACCCAGTGGCAGAGTTAAGAATACAGATCAAATTACAATACTAGATTTACAACAATAACACAATTAACAATACAAACATGATATTATTTTACTTTAGTCACTTAAAACATATCTAATTACTTCTCCATTTACATATTATATACCATAATTTAAAAGTTAAACTATAAACCATCTAGATTTTTTCTAAATTTCTTCAGCGACAGGGGACAGCCCTGAAAGACTGCTACAGGCAATCCATTCCATTCTTCAATGGTTCTATTAACAAAAGAAAATTTTCCTACGTCGGTTCTGTATCTTCTAACCTTAATGTTATACCTATGATCGTTTCGTCCATAATAATCCGGATTATCTAACCTTACACTAACGTCCACCCATGCCTTTACACCAGCATTAGCTTTGAATAATGCTACCAACCTATGTTTTTTACGCCTAATTCTTAATTCCTCCCATTTAGTCTCATCTACTTTTATAGGCCCAAAATACTTGCCTCTTTTTATGAATTTTATTGCCCTCTTCTGTATTTTTTCTAATGGATCGATTTGGTTAGCTCTATACGGGTCCCAGCATGCTACTCCATATTCCATAACCGGCCGCACTAAGGCCTTGTAGGCAATTTCCCTGGACCTAGCGCTCCCCTTTTTCAATATTCTCATTACGAAATGTAATGCCTTCCACGCATTCCTAGATGTGAAATTTACTTGTTCGTCTCATCCAGCATTACTTGCCAGGTATTTGCAACTGTCCACCTGTAGAATTTGCACCCCTCCCATGTGATAGTTAACAATAATTTTGCCCTTAGTTCTACTAAAAACAATGGACTTACTTTTCTTGGCATTAATTGACATTTTGTTAGCCGCAGCCCAATTACAGATTTCATTTAAATCATCCTGAAGAGCGGTTTCATGCACTGTATTCCGAATTTTATTATAAATGATACAATCGTCTGCAAACTACCTTATCTGGCAGTTAATATTAACAGCAATGTCATTAACAAAAACGAGAAACAGTAAAGGTCCTAGTACTGAGCCTTGCGGCACACCCGAACTTACGGTTCCCCTATCGGACAGCTCTTTACCTACTTTAACTTTTTGCGTTCTCCCTTTCAAAAAATGTTTAACCCATAATACTACGCGTTTGTCAATTTCACATGGCATCAGATTCTCCAACTGACTCGTGTTTTTCCCGGTAAACCACTTAGGAGTTGTCATAAACACATGAAGAACTACCTTAATGGCGACCAACAACGTGTAAGTGCTGGACGGAGACCAGACGATCCGTGCTTCAAATCCCAGCTATGGCAATGAATTTTTCAGTCTGAATCTATCTTTCCATACTTTAGCCTATACACGGCCAGTGTGAAAGAACAATTACTTTCCATAAATTGTACCTATAGTGGTTAAAGTCTGTCTAGTGAACGGGAGTGCAGTTGGCCGCTCAAAGGAAACTACACTCCCGCCCACTAATGACCGTCATAAATCTATCTCCACGCTTCAGAAATGGAACACTGTCGTTGAGGACCAATAGCAACCCTGATTTTCTCGAAGTGACAGCCGCATGTCTACTCCTCCTGGAGTCTCAGTTGCCAAAGTTCCAACTTCCAATTTATCTGTTTCATTACGTGCAGAAATTCCTTGTGTGTCACGATGTGAAGACCATGGGAGGGAAATGCAGTAGTAAATGCAGATGAAGTAGTAGATAACTTTCAGCCAAGTGAAAATAATCAAAGTCAAGGCAATAGCGTGAATAACTGGGCCGAGTTATATTACTGGAAAAGCCTCAGAAAACAAAGTTATAACGGGAAATGTTTCTAAGCAAATTCAAGCGCTTGTTCTGAACACATATAAATATGTACTGACAAATAATCTTGGTAAGTGGTCGTGCAATGAACCTGATGATAAATTCTGGGTAATCACAGAAATACAGTAAGAAGTATTGTGACGAAAGGAATACCAAAGACGCCGATCAAGTGTGAAAACAAAAGGAAACGTTTCTCTAAAGTAGATAATTTCACATGCGTTTTAATTCGTCGAGAAATTTATAGATTCTATGCAAAAGGGAGAGTGCTCACCTTAGACGAATTGGTTGCACATTTGCAAGAAATTTGTGATTTTCCTTATGGGCGCTGCACTTAGCGCGGTCTCCTAAAGGAGCTGGGTTTCAAATACCGCACGTTGAATAAGATAAGAGTTATCATGGAATCCAGTAGAATTGTATATTTGTCAAAACTAAGGAAGTTTTGCAGTAATGGACATAAGATAATTTATTTAGACGAAACCTCGTACGATACCCATGACGTATCAAGAAAGGTGGCAACCTTGCAGAAAGATATGGAAGAAGGAGGGTCGGTGTTGTAAAACAATTATAAGGGTTCGTCAAAGGCAGCGGCCGACGTGCACACGCGTTAACTAAACAGACTTTAACTATAAAACCCGGGCCTTAAAGTACTTACACGTTGTAATTCGCCATTAAGGTAGTTGTTCATGTGTTTATGAGAACTCCTAGTGGTTTACCGGGAAAAACATGGGTCAGTTGGAGAATCTGATGTAATGTCGGCACATTGGCCATAGTAGCTCAAGGGTTAGAGCGGCTGGACGGAGACCAGAAGATCCATGGTTCAAATCCCGGCTATGGGATTGAATTTTGCAGTCTATCTTTCCAGTCATTTGTGTTGTCAAATCCCGGGAACAAGAAAAACTCACTTGGTACGAGATCGAGCGAATAAGGCGGGTGCTGTAGGGTCTCAAAGCCACATTCCCTTGTTTTGGCTATTGCAACTTGAGATGAATGAGCTGGTGCATTGTCAGACAGAAGACGAACAACTTTGGAGAGCATACCGCGTCGTTTCTTAATCAGAGCTGCTCGTCACTTGTCCAGAAGTTTGCAGTAGTATCTGCCAGTGATGATTTGACCCTTGGCAAGATAATCTGTAAGGATGACCCCAGGACAGTCCCAGAAAACGAAAAGCATGACCTTCGCAGCTGAATTTGCACCTTTGCCTTTTTGGGAGTGGGAATCGACATGTTTCCATTCCATGCTCATGGCTTTTGTCTCTGGATCATACTGATAGATCCAGGATTCATCCATGGTTACCAGAGGATCAAAAAAATCATCTTCATGCTTTTCCAGTAGCATAAAAATATATCTTGAAAGCTCACGCCGTGTTAGCTTTTGGAAAGAGGTTAGCAAACGTGGAACCCACCGTGCAGACACCTTAGACATGTACAGTTCGTCATGAATAATTTTCCACACACTACCATAACTAAGATGTGTCTCATTCATGATCATTTGGATGGTTGCTCGTCTGTCTTCCAGTATTAAACACTCCACTTTCTTCACTGAGACAGCTGACGGTCTACCAGCTCTTGGCTCATCTGTCAGGGACATGTAACCAGTATCAAAATTCCTTTTCATATTGTACTTAAACTTTATAGTTCGTGGTAGTGGCAAAATTCTTAGTGCTAGCTAGTCTAGTGGCAATTAGATACGTGAACGTCTGACGTTTTGTTTATATTTTGTTCTGCTGTGAGAATATGGAGTGTACCAGGAATTAGGAGATGCGTGAATAAGCTAGTCTATATCTACCTGGCCCAAGAGTCAAGGGGGTTAAAAGAGTTAAAAATGCTGCCTTATTTGACCCACAAAAAGTTATGTTGCCACCGGTACATATCAAACTGGGAATCGTTAAGCAGTTTGTTAAGGCTTAGACAAAATCAGCCTCTGTTTTCAGTATATCGCAAGCAAGTTTCCACAAATATCAGGTGCAAAAATCAAGGAAGGCATTTTTGATCGGTCACAAATTAGAAAACTGCTGAAAGATCCAAGCTTTGAACAGATGAAGTGTACCGTGGAATTTGCTGCATGGATTGCAATGAGAGGCGTTATGATGAAATTCTTAGGAAAGGGTGAACAGTATGAGACAGTAATGAAAACGATTTTGGATCTCCAGAAGGAGTTGGGGTGTACAATGAGCCTGAAACTGCACTTCTTTCATTCTCATCTCGATCACTTTCCTGAAAACCTTGTTGCTGTTAGTGAAGAGATGGGAGAGAGCTTTAACCAAGACATTAAGGAGGCAGAAAGAAGATACCAGGGCAGGTGGGATGTACCCACGATGGACAATTACTGCTAGTGTTTGAAAGGGATGGCAAACATTCTGCGGCCGGATGCTAGGCAGCAAAACCGTCAGCCAAAGGGGACATCTAGGACTTGGCACTGAAGTGGTCCACGAGTACTTGTATCTAATGCTTAAAAAATGCCCGCCTCGGCAGCGTAGATGGTAGCATGTCTGCCTCACGTTCAAGAGGTCCCGAGTTCGAATCTCGGTCGGGGTGAGTTACCTGGATAAGGTTTGTCCGGGGTTTTCCCTTATCCGTACAGACGAATGTCGGGTAGCTCTAAGCTCCATGGACCCTGGACACATTTGAGCATCATTTCACCCATTTCATTCACCGTCCGATATGACTTAACGTTGGGGGACGTAAAATTACCACAAAAAATGCTTAAAAAGTGTTGCGACGTTTTGTTATGCGGATAAAGGACCTTATGTTACATACACTTTAACGAGAAATGAAGCATAGAAAGCAAATGAAGTGCGATATGCCAGTTCAAAAGTTAATAAATTAACTGGAGATATCATTCGATCTCGGCTGGCCTAGTGCAATGACACGTACCTTATTAAACATTTATTTCAGTTGAAATGGCGAGCTTATAGAATATTTAGTGATCATTCATAATGAACTTCCCTCGGGACACGAGCTGCAATGTTCGAAATAGCTTCACTCAAGTGTTTTAAGACAAAGCCGACGGCAAGATGTAGGGATTTATGATTTCTCTTAGAACTCTTAACAACTGAAACTTGTGTCGGAGTTACATAATGTAACAATGTAACCACGAAATCAATAATGCTAAATGCTTATCTTATTGGAAATTAATCGCGGCAGATATATCTATAGCAGTTTTCAAGTCACGAAGGCAGAATGGGCTCTTAAGGATCATGCTTTTCTTATGGAAGAATCAAGTGCTCCGTTGTTTTCGGAGGCGACTGAGATAAAATAGGAACGTGCATTTCAATATGATATGTTCAACAATACGATGGTATGGCACGAAATATCTTTTTTGCTATACTTGATTTGTAAGTTAACATGTATTTGGTTGTGTAAGCTAAATTTACAATTCATTTGTCAACTGTCATGGCAACAATAATGAAACAGATCATCTATACTTAAACTATGGTGGCCTGAAAAGTTCCCGACCTCAACATGAAGAGGGCGCACTCATAAATAAAAGCTTGGGAATTTCGTTGTTCATTTGTTGACAGTTACTCACCAAAGTTTCAGCCATTTTGGAAGCTCAGTTTTTATGTAACAGCCGTTTGAGTGAGTTGATGTGGGATTTTTTATGAAAATGGAGTATCGAACTGTCATTACATATTTGTTTTTGGAAGGCAATATGCCTATGAAAATCAAAGATGAGTTGGATTCTGTGTATAGGGACTCTGCACCATCATTTACTACAATGTTAGCGAGGGTATCTATCACGACAGTTCACACAAGGTGAATGACCCCCCTCTCTACAAGGGAGGATTACCGAGCTGTCCCCGAAAGTCGCCCGGCACCTCCGTCGGGCGTTCCATAGGGCAAGACCTAGGCTACTAACAAGGCCCCCCATCTGGTCCGAGGTTCTCAAGACGGGATGGAAGTAGATACACCACTTACACGCACCAACCCCAGAAGGGAAGATTACCGATTAACCTCGGTGGGGCCGCCTGGTGATCTAGCACACCTTCTACTAGCTATGCAAGCTAGCGCGCGGGAATATATGGTGTAACCGCAGTATCAGACAGCGATTAGGAGGTGGCGAATTAATCGAAATCACGAGAATTAAAAAAGAAGATAAATTAATAAAAATGCTTTGCTAAACTAATGTAAAATATTGTTATATTAATATGAAATTAGAATGAAATTAGAGTAATGATTAAAATAGCGGTTTAATTAAAAATAAGATGGGAAGAATATAATTTAAGACAACTAACATGCTAGAATCCATGTAAGGGAGAGAAAATATTTCTGTAAAATCTGAACACAAGTCGGAGAGACAGGAAGAGGTGACCGTTAGCCTCCTTGTTTAAGGAAAGGTTCAATGTCTGAGAACTATAGCCAGGAATATGTAGGAACAATAAGGTTTTCAAGATGCGGTCAAGCATAAGACCTAAAAGGATTTACTTTGCTGAGGTGATAACGATGTATACCGTTACAAAGAGCCCAGGGTAGGCGTGACCCAACTCACGGTGGGATGTAACGTCAATGAGTTCGATGAGTTTTGCTAACCAATAAAGAAAAATCGAAATAAAATGAGAAACCAATAATAATGTAAGATTTGAGAAATGGGGAGAAGGGTGAGTTATTTTGGTCATGTGATAAGAGTTAGAGTGGGGATCAGAATAAGGTACGAACTGAATCGCGGAGTAGACGAAAACTCACTTCAACAGTCATACTACGAGGGGAAAGATGTGTTAGTGCGCGTGAAGAAGAAGTAGTAAAGATTTCTAAGTCCGAAATGTAGGGAAGTCAAGAATAACGCAACCAGCGTAAGAGAAGCAGCAGAAGAAGTTTATAATAGCAAAGTATTCGCCGTATAAAGAAGTAAGAGAATTCTGTTAGGAAGTTTAGTAACAGGTGGTCGCCGCTACAAATCAATCTGAATCAACGAACTTAGTGAGAATTAAATTAAATCATTTTTGCAACGAACCAGTGTATTATTGAGACAACTGAGCAGCCAACAAACAACAAATCCATTTCCTACAACCATTCACCTGAGGATAAGAGATCTCATAGCTCCAATTAGAACCCAAATCAAAAGTAAACACCAACCAATTGAAATCTGACATGCGGGTATGCCGCAATGGCTTCCCTCAACCCTGTCCAGACACGTACCCGAATCTTCCACGGGTATCGAGAACCACTGCCCCGTCGAGTCCAACCCAATCCGAACAACTCCCCTATGGGAGGGGCTCGGTAGTTCGCCCCGAGGTTCCTCTAGTAACGTCAGAGGTACCACGAGTGTTAGGGGTCCGCAGCGCCCGCACCTTGGCTTGGACAGCTGCGTTTAAACGTGGCCGTAAGAGCTTGGGAGACGATGAACGTTCGGGACGTCCAAAACCTACAACTGCCGACGAAAACATGGCCAAAGCTAACCAAATGGTGCTAGACGACCGCCGAGTTAAAGTGAGAGAGATAGCAGAGGCTATGAACATGTCAAAAGAACGTGTTTGTCACATAAATTTTCTCATAGTTTTCCCTGTGTTTGAAATATATTGTCTTCTTTAATTTTTTGATAATATGCTGATATGGTTATTCTTTTGATAGAGTGATAACTTAGTGGTTCAAATGAGTCTGAGGTAATTTTACTGCAATTTTAGCTAGATAGTCAGCTGTTTCATTACTATGAATTCCAGAATGTGCTGGTACCCAATGAAGTATTAAATTAACTGTTTTGTGATTTTAAGACACACTGCAATATTTAGGTTTTTGGATGTTATATCTGCTTTAGAGTCATATAATAATACACATTTTTAAATTTTTTATGCGATATAGAAGATTTTGTAACCTTTGTAGGATTGTCGAAATTTCTCCATCAAAATTTGTAGAATTTAAACTTAATATTTTGTAGCAAGAGAAGAGTAGACATATTGTACCAGCGCCAGTACCTCCATTACTTGGTAAGCTAAACCGTCAGTGTAAACATGTGGCCATTCATTGACAGGATATTTTAAATTTTTTTATTTCTAGTGTCATTTGTTTCAGAAGAGGTTTCAGATTTTGTAACTTCTACAGCTAAGTGTAGATAGCGTTCAATATCAAACAATTATAAAGGGTTAATACTTCTTTGTAAGTTTTTTTTTTTTAGCAAAGAAGATTTAATGTTTTATTTTATTTCTTTGACTTTAGTCAGAAAACTTTGTTGAGTTTTGAAGTTGCATGCAATGTTTAAGTTTCTAAACAATGGAAAAAGTCATAGCTGACTAAATTTTGTTCTAAAACTCCACGGGAAAACTTCCAAGGACAAAGTTATCGAGGAAATAATGAAATAATTTTTTATGTATACAGAGAACATCTCCAGAACCAAGGCAGATGTTTGCAGCGCGCAAGACACAAACCTGGTCGTCGTGTCTTGAAGATGATAAAAACCAGATGTGGTATGACAGTCCAAAGGGGATCGTAATTCACGCACACATGATGAAGGGATAGAAGATGATGTGTGGAGAACAAGCTGAAGGTTGATATCCGATTAAGGCAAAATTTAGTTTATCATATTTATTTCAAAACAAATGATAGTGAACTGGTGAATGTAAGCAGATCGTCATATTTTTCTGTGGAAACTGATGTTTTGATACCGGAATTTCGTGGGGCTGGAAGATTTTCGATAATTTCCAATAGGTAGGTAGGTAGGATGGGTAGCAGGGGTTTGCTGCCAATCAGAAATGTCGGGCGCAGACATGCAGCAAACAAAACTTGCCATAAATCACGATTTACCGCCGTTCCACTGACGCAGGTATTATGGAAGGAACCCATACGGAATGTCAAATATATATAACTCTTCACTGCACAATGAAAAGACGTGCACCCAAGCACAAAATATAGAAACACGCAGCCTAAACCTAACACAATTGCCATTTATATAGTCGTGAGCCTTATAGTTTAGCTACCGCTAGTGTAGGTAGAGGATGTACTTTATTTCATCAAAAAATATTTTAAGGGAGTTTACTGGACATGTGTATAAACACCAAATATAAATAAATACCAACAATTTGAAAGATAAAATAACTAAAAAAACATTTTAAGTATTAATGCAAAAGTTTGTAAACAAAAACCAGCCTAAAACGGACCCATTTATGCTGGAAACCTGGAAACACAGGCTCTCTCAACTGTCTTCCAACACACGTGGTAAGGATTCAACTGTTTTGTAGTGTGTTCATTCTCAGTTTAGTTGCTATAACTGATCAAGTACGAGTGGAAGAAAACTGTGAACTTTGGTGATTTTTAAAAACATTGTATGTGTACAGAAATTCTGCAAAATCAGTTATAAACATAAGACATTATCACTGGAGGGAAAAATTAAGGTTCTTGAAGAATATGAAAAGAACAAACGTCCTGCTAAACAATTAACTGTGTTTTTTAATGTGGGAAAAGCTCAGATTTATTACGGGAGCTATTCAATAAAGAATGATCATAATTTGTTTACGGTCATAATTTTTCGCATTAAAATTCAATCTTGTTATATTCTGTTAGCTTAATTTGAAACAAGCACGCCGTAGTAGTTTCATTGTTGGTACTCCTGGTTCCCACCTGTGAGAACCAGGCAAGTACAGACGTGTTCAGTATCGCCTACCGCTGCAATGAAGGTAACATGCAGTTAAAGTTGATGTTAGAGGAAGATCCGGAGTTTCTTTCAAACGTAGTCACTGCTGATGAAACTTGCCTACATCATTTTGATCATTTATTCATTAATATCATGATGGTGGGGGCGATGCACACTCGCGAAACGTCGAGCTTGGCTTGACTTGTTTCCAGAAAAGATCTTGAACATATGAGTTGAAATTAGTTAATACTGTCACCTAATTATAGGAAGGCCCGACAAGCTAGTGGCTGTGTGGGCGACAGGAGGCATTCAGCCCACGCCTACCCATTTATCTTGTAGCGCTAACGAGGGGATGGTTTGAAAAACATCACTAGCCATCTCCTTCCCCTTCCCCTGACGTCTGCAACAGTCGGGATGATTCATTGAATCGCGAGGCTTCCAGAAACAGCGATCTCCCTATAAAAGGGGCTGCAGTTGGCGAGTCAGTTCAGTTCTTGGCGAGCAGTCGTGAGGAGCGCCGTGCCAGTGAACGGACTGGAAGTCTGTGTACGTGTATCAGAGGAGTTGTATGTAACTGTGAGTGTGGAGTGGACCCGTGACAAACTGGTGAATTGTAATTGTTTGCGCTACGTAATTCTATGTAATCGGCAAGTGTTCCAACTATAATTCGGTGGAAATAAAGAACATTTTGAGTTTGTGCAATTGGACTTTTAATTTCAAGAACCCAAAAACTCACAATACTATCCGTCTGGAAGAAACTTTCAATAGGCTTCCATGGTATTCGTCAAAGACATATATAAAACTTATTTTTGATTAAATAAATTAAGTAAATTCAAGCTAGCAGATATTCTGAGTAAAGCACCCTTTTCGATTAACTCAATTAACTGAACAAACAATAAATTTACACGAAGGAGGAATGTTTTTAATGGGAAGGTAGGTAATTGGTCAGTCTGTCAGTTTGTGAATGTTCCAGAACCGCAGTCAAAGTCACATTTAATTAAAAGCTGTAGGTGTATGACCACGACAAACTCACTTATACAATAAACACACATTTGACAATTGAACAAACGTTCGTCCCTGCGGAATACCTTTGAGTATCTCAAACACAAACTAAGAGGAACAGCAATTATAAACACATTTCACTCCTCGTTATTTATTTACATTGGTATATTACAAATTACTCGTAGAAAACTAAATTTTAGTGGGTAAACTAAGTGTTTTAGTTCATACAAAAACTTATGTACGAGGACTGTTCAATAAAAAATGATCACAAGTTTTTTGACAACGTACCTGTGCTTATCCTCATAATTTTGATAGTCCTTCTCAAAATAGTCTCTCCTGAATGCGATGCACTTGTCCCAGCGTTTCTGCCAGTCTTCAAAGACATGCTGGAAACCATCTTTTGAGATCCTTCAAAATCGCCTCCGCAGCCTTCACCACTGCTTCTGATGATGGATAATACCTCCCACGAAGGAATTTCTTCATGTTAGGGAATAGAAAAGAGTTTCATAGGGCTAAATCCGGACTATAGGGAGGGTGAGGGATGCACTTCACGTTGATTTTTGCAAGATATTCAGCAACAACATTGGCCGCGCATTATCGTGTGCAGCATCCAGCTTGCTTAACGGAAATGTGGTCATTTGCGCCTGACATGAAATGTTTAATCAGTATGTTGTACCTGCACACACATCAGTAACTGCACAATACTACAGGGATGTCCTGAAAACATTGCAAGTCCATATCAGGCGCATATCATTCGTGAAGCAGGCTGGAAGCTGCACCACGATAATGCGCGGCCGTATATTGTCAATGTTCTTGCTGAATATCTGGCAAAAGTCAACGTGAAGTACATCCCTCACCCTCCCTATACTCCGGATTTAGCCCCATGTGACTTTTTCCTATTCCCTAACTTGAAGAAACGCCTTCGTGGGAGGCATTATTCATCATCAGAAGCAGTGGTGAAGGCTGCGGAGGCGATTTTGAAGGATCTCTCAAAAATTGGTTTCCAGCATGTCTTTGAAGACTGGCAGAAACGCTGGTAAAAGTGCATCGCATTCAGGGGAGACTATTTTGAGAAGGACCATGAAAATTATGAGGATGAGTAAAGATACGTTGTCAAAAATAACAAAAAAATGTGATCATTGTTTATTGAACAGCCCTCGTATTTTTGGAGTATAAGTAAAGTAGAAGACTGTTTTTAGATAGATTAGATGAGTAGATGTGTAAGGTTACTGGAATCCGGTAATCTGTAGGTTTAGTTGGTTCGTTAAGGTAACAAGTAGATTATATCTGCAAAATTTGTAAAAGGTTTTATGTAATTTGATTTAAAAATGAATACAGATAAAACTAAATTTTGCATAATTGTACCTGTTTTTTTTTTTTTTTTTTTTTTCCAACAAATACATAACAATTCTGGCACAGTTTTGAAGTCAATAACTCCGTGGAACTGCATGACTTAAATGTGTTTAAGGAAACCAGTGAATCGAAATATTGGAAAAGCAGTCATCACCTGAAATAATAATACATTGTTACATAAATCATGCTGTTCCAGCTATTTAGAAATTCTTTCGTATTTCAGTTACAATACTCTCTTAAAGCATTTCTAGAAGATTTCGCTGTTTTCTTCCGTTACTTTCTGATTCAGATGTCTTTCAGTTTTCGCAGACCAAAGGATGCTATGTCATCTGTCACGCAACAGAAATTGGGGACGTCTGCTTGCTGGAGTGTGAACATTTCGCGATAAGGTCGAATTTTTATTTTTGTTGGAAGCTTTTCATCTTAACACAGCCTCCAAACACTTCAACTCTTAAACGTATATCTTACCTTTTGTAAGAAAACTTAGCCTGTTAATTCAGTAGTAAATGAGGATGCCTCACCTGCAATAAAAAGAGAAATATGTTTAATACCACTGCACTGTAATAACATGGAGATGTTCAGAAGAGTGTGAAATTTCAGCTATTCTACATATCTAACCATAAAGGTAAATGAGAACTTTGAACCAAATTTTTCCACCAACCTGTAAAATTACCAGAATTTGTTGGCTAAGGAAGTTAGGCGTCACGCCCATATTTAACAGAAACTATATTACATTCGCCACATAGGGAAAGAAAAAAAGAGCATCAATACTCGATACTTTTGTTACTGAAAAGTAGACCTTTTACTGTTAGACATGAATAATCTCTGTAAGGAGTCGAATTATCTCTACCAGAGTCAATATGAGACTAAAACACATCATTACGTGATACTTTTGTTAATGAAAAGTAGACCTTTTACTGTTAGACATGAATAATCTCTGTAAAGAGTCGAATTATCTCTATCAGAGTCAATATGAGACAAAAACACATCATTACGCGATACTTTTGTTACTGAAAAGTAGGTCTTTTTCTGTTAGACATGAGTAATCTCTGTAAAGAGTCGAATTATCTCTACCAGAGTCAATATGAGACAAAAACACATCATTACGCGACACTTTTGTTACTGAAAAGTAGGCCTTTTACTGTTAGACATGAATAATCTCTGCAAAGAGTCGAATTATCTCTACCAGAGTCAATATGAGACAAAAACACATCATTACGCGACACTTTTGTTACTGAAAAGTAGGCCTTTTACTGTTAGACATGAATAATCTCTGCAAAGAGTCGAATTATCTCTACCAGAGTCAACATGAGACAAAAACACATCATTACGTGATACCTTTGTTACTGAAAAGTAGGCCTTTTACTGTTAGACATAAATAATCTCTGCAAAGAGTCGAATTATCTCTACCAGAGTCAACATGAGACAAAAACACATCATTACGTGATACCTTTGTTACTGAAAAGTAGGCCTTTTACTGTTAGACATGAATAATCTCTGTTAAGAGTCGAATTATCTCTACCAGAGTCAATATGAGACAAAAACACATCATTACGCGATCCTTTTGTTACTGAAAAGTAGGCATTTTACTGTTAGATATGAATAATCTCTGTAAAGAGTCGAATTATCTCTACCAGATTCAATATGAGACAAAAACACATCATTACGTGATACTTTTGTTACTGAAAAATAGGCATTTTACTGTTAGACATAAATAAACTCTGTAAATAGTCCAGTTATCTCTACCAGAGAAAATATAGCAGGCCAAGCAGAAGAATAAAGTTATAACATGCCAGACAAAAACATAACGCCTACTCTAGTACCTCGCAGATGGCTTAAACTGATTTTCAATTTTCCTTTAGCTATCTGAAAAGCAAGGGAAAAAAAAGCAAGGAACTTCTACATCTGTAATTTGTCTAAAAAGTATGCTAAAATCACTTCCTGGCAAATATTCTAAACACTTTATCAACTGCAGCATTTATTAAAACATAAATGTTCTTTGTCATAAAATGAAGATGAGTTTTGTGGCAGCAAACTAAGATTAGCAATTCTGGCTTCTTCTTGAATTTCTTCAGGTATAGAACTTTCGTTGCCTGAATCACTCATTTTGATATACAGTTTAGCATTTCTTATTTTTGTATCATCATAATTACGATTCTTTGCTATTCAAAGCCTCCAATATCATCTTAAAGTTATTAAAAACTTAGATTCTAAATATTTTATAAAACAATTTTTGATATTTTTATAATTGAAGTCGATTTTTTCTTAGGTAACGGATAAAATTACATATGGAACTAGCGAATTTTGATGTTTATCATGCTCTCGGCGCTGACGCCTCGCGTGTTAGATTTTCTCACTCGCTAATAAACATCATCTTACCTCGCAAGTCCCATAAATAACTATTACATACATTTATCCAACACTTACTTGTAAAGTTGTATTTTACTAATATTAATTAACGTACTAAAGTAACACTTTAATATTAAGGATGCATGAAATTTCACTTTAACCATTATATAAATAAAAGACAATCTCTAGGCCTACTAGAAACAACTAGCCAACATCGATTGTCTCATATTAGGTATTAGCCAGTCGACCTTGGTCTAAATAACTCTATATTGCAGAAAATAACATTACTAATAATTGTCCTGTATTATTACAGTTTAATTTAAAACGCTTTTTAATGACTAGGATATTTGTTAGATAAAACTACCATAAATAATCATTAAACACGGAATTTTTGTTTACGTTTTCTAAATTTTTAAATGATAATCACCATTCTTTTGTCTCCTTTGTCATGGGAAGTCAAATTTCAAATTTAGTATTAAATACCCAACCTAAATACTTCAGTATAACTTCAACCTCTATATTGCTGTTATTTAATGCATGTTTATGCTAATTAACATGAAGTAATACTAATTTTTGGTTAGATAAACCCAGAACTCTAGCACTCAACTTGACATTTGTAATTCAAGAAATGTTTCCCCCACTTATTATTAATATTGGGGTTATTAGTGGCGGGCGCAGTACGATTCCCTGGGGATGCCACTTCCATCCAGGCATTAACCATGTCCATATAACAAGCAAGCTCGTAAAACAGGCGCACTGCGAACCGATAAATGATTCATCAACGCGCGTCATTCCTCGCTCTACACCGGAACATCAAAACGTCTTCCGTCCTTTTTAATGATAATAAAATTGTTATTTTGTACCGAAGCCACACATGATCGAACCTGCGGCTTCACGAGGTATTTGCAGCGGGGCGATTCCCAGTCTATAGCGTCACATTTCCTGTGCCTACCCAAGGATGTGCTATGTGGGACCGATGACCCATATTGGAAAGTTACCTGCGAAATAATAAGCTTCTTTTAGCAACGTTAGGAACCTTAAATTCTCTTCGACTAGAGGAAAGCATTCTCCGAGTAGGCCAAAGATATGACCAGTTCTTCAGTTTGGAATCATTTAGAAGGCATATGATTTGAACCAATGCGTGCACACGGTGGCTGCACTGTTGCCATCTAATGCGTCTGAGAGCGAAAGATAGGGGGAGGGAACGAGGAAAGTATTGTCGTCTGACAAATTGACTGAACACAAACTTACAGAGCAAAGGATAATTATGATAGCATTATAAACTGTAACATTGAATATTAACAGCTTATTTACTGAAAATAACGTACCTGGATTTCTGAAAACGACTTACTGTAGAGGAGTTTCAGATTACATACAATAAATAAAGGTTCGCCAATTTCAGTGGTAGAAGTTTTGCCCTTTTTCATATTACGCGACACAGTAAGTACACTCGCATCGCACGCTCTGGTCATGAGCTCCTGGCTTTGTGAAAAATTGATCCGGTCACGCACTTTCCTAGACGACAATTTCTTAAATATATTGTACACTTTAAAAATACAAGGGCCGTTCAATAAAGAATGATCTTTTTTTTGACAACGTACCTTTACTCATCCTCATAATTTTGATGGTCCTTCTCAAAATAGTCTCCCCTGAATGCGATGCACTTGTCCCAGTACTTCTGCCAGTCTTCAAAGACATGCTGCAAACCATTTTTGAGAGATCCTTCAAAATCGCCTCCGCAGCCTTCATCACTGCTTCTGATGATGGACAATGCCTCCCACGAAGGCGTTTCTTCAACTTAGGGAATAGAAAAATGTCACATGGAACTAAATCCGGACTATCGGGAGGGTGAGGGATGCACTTCACGTTGGTTTTTGCAAGATGTTCAGCAACAACATTGGCAATATGAGGTCGCGCATTATCGTGGTGCAACATCCAGCCTGCTTCGCGGAAATGTGGCACCCAATGAAACGTGCACTATTTCAGAAAGTGGTCTTAAGGTAATTCGTCGATCCTCTCTCACAATGGCAGCGGCAGTGTTGATGTTTTCTTCCGTAAGAGCAGTAACTGGAGCACCGGGTCCACCTTCCTTTGAAATCGATTGTCTCCCCTCTTTAAAGATTTTAAACCACCTTTGAGCTGTGCTGTAGGGAAGAACAGACTCTCCATAGGCCTCCTGTAACATTGTATAGGCCTCAACTGAACATTTGTTGAGACGAAAGAAGAATTTCAAAGCCGCATATTGTTCCTCGCCTGTTACCTCCATTGCAGCGGTAGGCGATACTAAACATGTCTGAACTTGCCTGGTTCTCACAGGCGGGAACCAAGAGTACCGACAATGAAACTACAAAGGCGTGTTTGTTTCACATTAAGCTTAGAGAACACAAAAAGATTGAATTTTAGTACGAAAAATTATGAACGTAAAAAATTATGACCATTCTTTATTGAACAGCACTCGCAATATAGCTGGCCTGGGAGCGGAGTACTTCACCCTTACGAACCTGCGCCACTGCTACGAGGCATTTAAAGTGGCTATGTTATCAGTTCATAAAACACAATGTAAACATGTGAATGCTTATTGTCACAGTTACACAAAACTTTGCGTGTCTTGAAACCGAACTTCAAGGACACGCGCGCGCTCTTCTGCACTACAGTGATCTGTGATCAGTTAATTTATTAACTAAATAAGTACAATTCCAAATTACTCTTCGCAAATAAATTTTGTATAAACCGTAAAAGATATGTCATAACTAATAAGTGATAAATTATTCTGATTCTCAAAGCGTTACCCTGGCTTTATCTTTGTTAATAGAAACCTTTCAAATAACGCACTGATTACACTGGGCAACAATGAAAACGTTTCGGGCTTAAAAATAGTGAATTTATATGTATTTCCATCAGCTGAATTCAAAAATCACCATAAAAATGATAGATTAGCTCTTTTATTGAAGATAAAGTGACATTTCGTATTTTAGAGTAAAGATTTTAAATTTGGGGGAATTTATTGGGAGTTGGCACACCTGTGAAATAACATCAGAGAGAACATTTGGAAAATAAGTGATGCAAAAGCTAAGGAAGGCATTTTGGTCAGACCACAAATAAGAGAACTTGTAAAGGATCCTGCATTTGAACAAATTTTGGAGGGGAAAGAAAAGGAAGCTTGGGAAGCCTTCAAGGGTGTTGTTCATGGACTTTTAGGCAACAATAGAGATAAAAACTGCAAGCATTTGGTGACAGTGCTCCTGCAAAAATACCGTAACCTTGGATGCAACATGTCCCTTAAGATCCATTTTCTGCTCTCCCACCTAGACTATCTCCCTCCTAGTTGTGGAGCTGTTAGTGAAGAACATGGGGAGAGATTCCATCAGGACATTTCTGTTATGGAACAAAGATATCAGGGTCGTTGGAATGAAGTAATGCTTGCGGATTACTGTTGGTCTTTGTATAGGGATTCTGCGAAACTCCATCACAAGAGGCAAGCTAAAAGACGACGAGGTCAATAGGCCACCGCATGATTCTCTTCAGACACGACTATCTGCGAAGTATTTTTCCAGCAATTTAGAACTCTTAGCATGTAATTACCAGTTAAAAAAATCAAATGCACTTTCATTGCTGTTAGCATGTTGTGTAGTGCACCCAGGTTTCATCGCTAGTGACAACTGAATCCAACAATTCCTCGCCCTGTTCTGCATAGCGCTCCAGGAATCGGTGGGCCGCTTCAAAACATTGCCGTTTATGGTTTTCGATGAGCATTTTGGGGACCCACCTCGCACACACCTTGCGATAATGCAAATGTTCGGTCAAAATCTTGTCAATCGTAGTCTTACTGGCTTCAGGGATAAGTTCGCACAGCTCGCGAACTGTCACACGCCGATCTTTAAGCATTTCTTGCTCCACTTTTGCAATTGTTTCGGCTCAAACCGAAGGCCGACCAGAACGCTGTTCGACATGGACGTCTGTACGTCCGTCTTTGAACTCTCTGACCCACTTTCGCACATTTTTGACGTCCATACACTGTGGCCCATAGACTTCGCATAACTGACGATGAATTTCATTGGGGGTAATGCCCTTGGCAATCAAAAAACAAATCACTGCACTCAACTCGCACTTGGAGCTGGAAGTGATAGGAAGCTCCATTGCAAATGGCTGCCCAGCCAAAACTAATGGTTGCAGCGGGTTCGTTGTCATGGGGATTTTAAGGGGGTGAAACCAAGCTACATGCCGGTGTTGCCGGAAAGCGTAATAGCTTTCCTCACGGCTGCAAAGCTTTGGAAACCTTATTTTAAGGGCACGTCTCGTATAAGCACCATAATGTATTTGGATTCAATAAAGTTTATCGACAATTTTAAAAATGCAAAATTGAATGTTGGGAGAAATGTACGTTGACTTTGATATCAAGAGGAACTGTGGATAACAAAGCTGAATCGACAACAGTAATTTTTTAATTAAGAACACTCATCAGTAGTTGATAGCTGTCTGGAACACAAAGAGATAGATTTTAAAATCCACAAATGAAACATCTCCCGAAGGCGGTGTCTTTCATGTTTTCGACAGTACAGTTTAGCTAAAGCGAGAATAAATAGTTTTTGTTGTCAATTTCTTTTGTTTCACCTGGAGGTGGATAATGTAGGCTTCCAGCCTGATTGTATACAAAGCCTTGGATTTTAAAACTGGGTTTCTCTATTGTTTCTTATTTAATAACAGGCTCTTGTTTCACATTCTTGATTACTTTGTTCCTTTTCCGCCCTATCCTTTGGTGGAATAAAGCGAATTAGACAAATAGAAATTATAGCATAATTTTCTTCTGGACTATAAAATCGTTCAAATGAGTACAGGATACATAGAGCTTAGAGTTAGCAGACATTCATCTTTCAGGATAAGAGAAAACCTCCAACGTTAAGTCACATCGGACGATGAATGAAATGATGTTCAAATGAGTACAAGGTACATAGAGCTTAGAGTGAGCAGACATTCATCTTTCAGGAGAAGAGAAAACCTCCAACGTTAAGTCATATCGGACGATGAATGAAATAATGTTCAAATGAGTACAGGGTACATAGAGCTTAGTTTTACCAGATATTCATCTTTCAGGATAAGAGAAAAGCTCCAACGCTAAGTCATATCGGACGATGAATGAAATAATGTTCAAATGAGTACAGGGTACATAGAGCTTAATTTTACCAGACATTCATCTTTGAGGACAAGAGAAAAGCTCCAACGTTAAGTCATATCGGACCATGAATGAAATGATGCTCAAATAAGTCCAGGGTACATAGAGCTTAGAGTTACCAGACATTCATCTTTCAGGATAAGAGAAAACCTCCAACGTTAAGTCATATCGGACGATGAATGAGTTGATGTTCAAATGAGTACAGGGTATATAGAGCTTAGAGTTACCAAACATTCATCTTTCAGGATAAGAGAAAACCTCCAACGTTAAGTCATATCGGACGATGAATGAGTTGATGTTCAAATGAGTACAGGGTACATAGAGCTTAGAGTTACCAGACATTCATCTTTCAGGATAGGAGAAAACCTTCAACGTTAAGTCATATCGGACGATGAATGAATTGATGTTCAAATGAGTACAGGGTACATAGAGCTTAGAGTTACCAGACGTTCATCTTTCAGGATAAGAGAAAACCTGCAACGTTAAGTCATATCGGACGATGAATGAATTGATGTTCAAATGAGTACAGGGTTCATAGATCTTAGAGTTATTAGACATTCATCTTTCAGGATAAGGGAAAACCTACAACGTTAAGTCATATCGGACGATGAATGAAATGATGTTCAAATGAGTACAGGGTACATAGAGCTGAGAGTTACCAGACGTTCATCTTTCAGGATAAGAGAAAACCTGCAACGTTAAGTCATATCGGACGATGAATGAATTGATGTTCAAATGAGTACAGGGTTCATAGATCTTAGAGTTATTAGACATTCATCTTTCAGGATAAGAGAAAACCTACAACGTTAAGTCATATCGGACGATGAATGAAATGATGTTCAAATGAGTACGGGGTACATAGATCTTAGAGTTATTAGACATTCATCTTTCAGGATAAGAGAAAACCTACAACGTTAAGTCATATCGGACGATGAATGAAATGATGTTCAAATGAGTAAAGGGTACATAGATCTTAGAGTTATTAGACATTCATCTTTCAGGATAAGAGAAAACCTCCAACGTTAAGTCATATCGGACGATGAATGAAATGATGTTAAAATGAGTACAGAGCACATAGAGCTTAGAGTTAGCAGACATTCATCTTTCAGGATAAGAGAAAACCTCCAACGTTAAGTCATATCGGACAATAAATGTAATGATGTTCAAATGAGTACAGGGTACATAGAGCTTAGAGTTATCAGATATTTATCTTTCATGATAAGAGAAAACCTCCAACGGTAAGTCATATCGGACGATGAATGAAATGAGGTACAAATGAGTACAGGGTACACAGAGCTTAGAGTTACCAGACATTCATCTTTCAGAATAAGAGAAAACCTACAACGTTAAGTCATATCGGACGATATATGAAATGATGTTCAAATGAGTACAGGGTACATAGAGCTTAGAGTTACCAGAAATTCATCTTTCAAGAAAAGAGAAAACCTCCAAGGTTAAGTCATATCGGACGATAAATGAAATGATGTTCAAATGAGTACAGAGTACAGAGAGCTTAGGGTTACCAAACATTCATCTTTCAGGAAAAGAGAAAACCTCCAACGTTAAGTCATATCGGACAATGAATGAAATGATGTTCAATTGAGTACAGGGTACATAAAGCTTTGAGTTACCAGACATTCATCTTTCAGGATAAGAGAAAACCTCCAACGTTAAGTCATATCGGACGATGAATGAGTTGAGGTTCAAATGAGTACAGGGTATATAGAGCTTAGAGTTACCAAACATTCATCTTTCAGGATAAGAGAAAACCTCCAACGTTAAGTCATATCGGACGATGAATGAGTTGAAGTTCAAATGAGTACAGGGTACATAGAGCTTAGGGTTAGCAGACATTCATCTTTCAGGATAGGAGAAAACCTTCAACGTTAAGTCATATCAGACGATGAATGAAATGATGTTCAAATGAGTACAGGGTACATAGAGCTTATAGTTACCAGACATTCATCTTTCAGTATAAGAGAAAACCTCCAACGTTAAGTCATTTCGGAGGATGAATGAAATGATGTTCAATGAAATGATGATGATTCTTTCTTAAATCCTTTCTAGTATGGCAAAAACACATATTAAACCAGAGAACATCAATACCTAAGCCATATAGGGATTTTATTGCAGTCCAGTGAAAGGGGGTTATGTTCGTGATGATGGAATAAACACGCAGATGAGCTCTGGGCGATCATAACACTATACGACATTCTTTAGTACTTTGGCCCAATTCCTCTGCCCATTGACGTACAGATATCACGCTATGACGTCACAGATACCAACATGGGACTATAAAAACAAGTCGTAAACTAGCCAAAGTGTGATTTTATAAGAAGAGGAATAGAGCATTTAGGGTTCGAATGCGAAAGGACAGAGTGTAGCCGAAACTAAATCCAGGAAACTAGAGGAATTCCACTTACGCTGGCTGTCTCATTGCCATATGGGCTACACCCACTTGCACTGCTTGAATGTTGTCAGAATTTCTTTCACGTAGAAAACGGGCCACGGATCGAGAAAGGTGATAATCTGAAACTAAAATAAATACCTCTTTTTACTTGTAGCAATGTTTTACCACTTAGTTTTGCTAGACAATTGGGAGTATAAATATTTCTAGGTAGCTAATTAAAAAAGACAGTAGGTGAGTTTAATTGAATTTCCAGTGATATATCAGCTGTTACGTGTGGTAGAAGGCGTAGCGAGATAAGATGCTGCTGCGAGAAGCCAATTAATATTTCCTGTAGCAATGATACACATAAATAAGGCGAGATGCCAAACAGCGAGTTTGCTTCAATTTATCGCCCGCCTTCCTTTGACAACGTTATTTATTACCACGCATTCACAGTTCACAAGGTCAAGTCGATGTCGTTTTGTTTTTACTCACGCGCTCGTCTTTTCTTAAACAATTTGCAACTGCATTCCCTAGGACCCAAAACAACGTACGAACCAATGCGTCCATTATGCCAGTAAGAGAATGCATACTCTAATCACCAATTAATTAATTTAACACCTCCATTCTTCATTAAATACTGTACAGTGAGCTAAAAGAAGGGTTGCCAAACATTCCAACTGTCAGAGAAGAAGGCTCACCTCGGTAGCGTAGTGTTTTCCTCAAGTGCACGAAATGCTGAGTTCAAATCCAGGTCAGGGTGAGTTATACAAATAAGGTTATTTTCCAGGGTTTTTCCCTTATCCTGAAAGATTAATTTTAGTCAACTCATAGCTCTATGTACTTCGTACTCATTTGAGCATAATTTCAGACTTAACGTTGGAGGTGTTCTCTTTTCCTGAAAGATAAATGTCTGGTAACTCTAACCTCTATGTACCCTGGACTCATTTGAACATCATTTCATTCATCGTCCGATATGACTTAACGTTGGAGGTTTTCTCTTTTCCTGAAAGATAAATGTCTGGTAACTCTAAGCTCTATGAACCCTTAAATCATTTCAACATTATTTCTATGTACACTTGAATTATGCCCCAAAGATATTTAAATTTCGAAACTCATTAAATTTTTTTATATCTGGTTTCCATGTATTTAGTTACACATCTATTGAACGAAATATACCTATTCAGTTTTTTCGATAGACATCTGAAGACTAACTTTCGCTACAGTTTCTTTTAATGATTCAGTCTGATTTTCAGCTGTTTTTATGTCAAGGATTAAGACTGCTAGAACATCTGCATACGCTAGGCAACCTATATACTCTAAAGCTGATATACTGTTTTCATTTTTGACACCTGCTTTTGTTTACTTTAGTTTACATTCCAGTTTCCTGGATTATTTTCCCAAGATATTAAAATGTGAAACTCTTTGTATTGATCTATATTTGGTTTCCATAAATTTTGATATTTGTCTATTGCACGGAAGATGTTCACTTTTTTCGAAAGAAATCTGAAGATCAACTTTCTCTGTAGTTTCCTTTAATAATTCAAATGTTTCTGAGCTGTAATGATGTCAGGGGTTAAGATTGCTAGATTATCTGCATACGCTAGGCAATCTATCTTTATTAGTTCTCTCCCTAGTATGATTGGTTGATTAATTTTGAGAATTATTTTATGTTTACGTCATTCTTGTATTACATGTCTTACTCTTGTTTAAACATTCAGAAATGTCCCTCATAAATTTAATTTTAGCCTTTGTATCTGTTAGTGTCTCCCTAATAAGTGCAAGAGTATTATTATTATTATTATTATTATTATTATTATTATTATTATTATTATTATTATTATTATTATTATTATTATTATTATTATTATTATTATTATTATTATTATTATTATTATTATTATTATTATTATTATTATTATTATTATTATTATTATTATTATTATTATTATTATTATTATTATTATTATTATTATTATTATTATTATTATTATTATTATTATTATTATTATTATTATTATTATTATTATTATTATTATTATTATTATTATTATTATTATTATTATTATTATTATTATTATTATTATTACTATTATTATTAATATTATTATTATTATTAATTTGGGGCTGGTGTTGATGACACGTGAGGGAAGGCAACTTTATTGCCTGTCATTCACAGGCCCCCCAGTGAAACATGTGGAAGGCGTTGTATGTCATCATCTGAGTCGTGTTTGCCAACACATGTTCTGGTCCATCAGTTTTCTTTCATGAGGGAGGTGGGCGCGTGGTGCAGGCTTCATCACATACACCAGTTAGCTCTCTTCTTCACACTCTCAACCCTGTTTACTTTCTACATTCCGTGCTTGTCCCACTTATATGCCGCATTTATGGTCATAGCCTTAGCAACCATTGCTCGACACCGTGATGTTCATTTTTTTACGGTTTTGTTGAGTGATTTATATAGAATTGATATATTTCTTTCTTTAATTATTCCATGGGAAATTCATCCACTCACCCAATTTTAGCAGAAAATTAAGCAGAATATTCTGGAGTTTTTATTCCTTGTCACTAGATGCGCAGATGTTTGTTTTATACTTAATTGCTATTGTTGCCAGTTATTTTCGACATTTTGTTCTAGTCAGCGTGAAAATTGCAGTACACATTAAATCAACGACTCTTCCTTGTAAAGCTATACTGGATTACGAATTCAATTACAGCCACTCAAAGGACATACCAGAGAGAATTTGGTGTTCGCAATCCTCCCAAAAGAAATACAATACTGAGACTAGTAAACAAATTGGAAGCAACTGAATCTCTGGTGAATAAAAAAGGCAAACATCGTTCATCTAGGCTTCCCACGGTTGTTGTTGACGTAAGAGCACGACTGGAGAAATAACCCCAAAACTCATTAAGACATTTGTCTCAGGAGACAGCGTACATCTACTCAATGTGTCAGAGAACTGCGAAAAGTGCAGGGCTAAAGCCATATAGGGTTACGGCTGTTCATCAGCTACAGAAATCAGATAAGAATAAATGATTGAATTATTGTCGTTGGTTTCACACGTTCATTGGGCAAAATCCTGCCATATTGTCCATCACGTGTTTCACAGATGAAGCATGGTTCCATTTATCCGGTTATATCAACTCACAGAGCTCACGCAATTGGATCATCGAAAATCCTCATGTCATCCATGAATAATTCTTCTATATTTTAGGTAAAATAAGTTGTGCTAGCACAATTCGTTTTCAAAATAAAAGAAATGTACAAATTCTACATAAATCACTCTGTATTTGGCCTTGTATTAGCTTTGGTTATTACATTAAATTAAAACATACCACAAAAACACACAAACACCTTCACACCTAAGGGAGCATTCATCTTCAATTTCTAGCATTTTGTTACCAGGGCCGTTGAATAAAGAATGATCACAATTTATTTTGACAACGTACCTTTACTCATCCTCATAATTTTGATGGTCGTTCTCAACATAGTCTCCCCTGAATGCAATGTACTTGTCGCAGCGTTTCTGCCAGTCTTCAAAGACATGCTGCACACCATTTTTGAGAGATTCTTCAAAATCGCCTACGCAGCCTTCACCATTGCTTCTGATGATGGATAATGCCTCCCACGAAGGCGTTTCTTCAAGTTAGAGAATAGAAAAGAGTCACATGGGGCTAAAACCGGACAATAGGGAGGGTGAGGGATGCACTTCACGTTGATTTTTGCAAGATATTCAGCAACAACATTGGCAATATGCAGGCGCGCATTATCGTGGTGCAGCATCCAGCCTGCTTCACGGGAATGTGACAGCCAGTGAAATGTTCAGTATTTCAGAAAGTGATCTTAAGGTAATTCGTCGATCCTCTCTCACAATGGCAGCAGCAGTGTTGATGTTTTCTTCCGTAAGAGAAGTAACTGGAGCACCGGTTCCTCCTTCCTTTGAAATTGATTGTCTCCTCTCTTTAAACATTTTAAACCACCTTTGAGCTGTGCTGTAGAGAAGAACAGACTCTCCATAGGCCTCCTGTAACATTGTATGGGCCTTATATAATATAATTCTTTTTTTTTTTTTTAATTGTATGGGCCATGTCCTGTAACAAAATGAAAAAATTCTTTTCCAATGTTAGCCTCTCTATAATGTACTCTTCTTCCTACGTGTGCATTATCCCACTATTCTTGCCATTCTTGTAATAAATCTATTTATAATTGTAATCTAGAATGTCGAGGCTTTAGTGTAAGGTAAAAGCTTTCATATTTACGTGACAAACAGGGCTGTTGTAAAAGATTTTAAAAATATTGATCCAATTGCCCCGTGTTGTGGAACGCGGATTTCTGACTGGCTGACGTAGAGCGTCCACGACTGTAGGGAACGACCTGCCGATTTCTGTTTTGCCGCTGAGCTTGTCCCTCGAAAATTTCTCACCCAGAGCGTAATTGTGTTCCGACTGGGTACTCGGCCGTACCAATCAATATTGTTCGAACAATACAACCCTAAGCCCCTATCACAAAGGCAGTCCACTGAAATGACACACTTCCTCAAGTGGAATGAAATCCACGGAATAAATGCGTAAAGATGTGAAGCTGATAGGGGAAAATAGTTATTTATGGAACTTGGGAGGTATGTTGATAATTATAAACAAGTGAGCGCCGAGGGTTAAAAATTTCAAGAGCACGATAAACATCAAACCTCGCTAGTCCCATAAGTAAATCTATCCGTTACCTAACAAAAAATCCATTTGAATTATAAAAAATATTAAAATTGTTTTACAAAAGATTTAGAATCGATACTTTTACTAGGTGTATGAAGATTTTAGAGACTTTGAATAGCGGAGAATAGTAACTATGGTGATGCAAAAATAACAAATGATAAACTGTATGTCAAAATGCATGATTCAAGCGACGAAAGTTTTAGACCTGCATGCGAATGTCTTTTTGTTCGGGAATCAACAGTCTTGGAACACATCGCGCACAAACACGTCTCATGTGTAATGTTTCTGTCTCCAACGTGTGGGTGGCACCCTATGAAATGTTCAGTATTTCAGAAAGTGATCTTAAAGTAATTCGTCGATCCTCTCTCATAATGGCAGCAGCAGTGTTAATGTTTTCTTCCGTAAGAGTAATAACTGGTGCACCGGGTCCACCTTCCTTTGAAATGGATTGTCTCTCCTCTTTAAACATTTTAAACCACTCTCGAGCTGTGTTGTAGAGAAGAACAGACTCTCCACAGGCCTCCTGTAACATTGTTTAGGCCTCAAGTGAAGTTTTATTGAGACGAAAGCAGAATTTCAAAGTCGCATATTACATCCTGGCGTGTTACCTACATTGCAGCGGTAGGCGATACGGAACATGTCTGAACTTGTCTGGTTCTCACAGACTTAAACCAGGAGTACCAACAATGAAACTACTATGGCGTGTTTGTTTCACATTAAGCTAATAATAATAATAATAATAATAATAATAATAATAATAATAATAATAATAATAATAATAATAATAATAATAATAATAATAATAATAATAATAATAATAATAATAATAATAATAATAATAATAATAATAATAATAATAATAATAATAATAATAATAATAATAATAATAATAATAATAATAATAATAATAATAATAATAATAATAATAATAATATTGAATTTTAGTGCGAAAAATTATGACCGTAAAAAAATTATGATCATTCTTTATTGAACAGCAACCGTACATACAAATTATGTTTTTAAAAATCGCTAATGTTCGCAGTTTTCTTCCACTCGTACTTGACCACTTGTAGCAACGAAACTGAGAATGAACACACTACAAAACAGCTGAACCCTTACCATGTGTGTTGGAAGTTGAGAGAGCTAATGGTTTGTTTTCTTTTTTCCTCGAAGAATTACAGTTTATGACTTTTTGGTTCATAGAACTTCGGTGCAAGAGCTGTCGCTCACAAAATCAATTTAGTTTTGAGTATACGTACGTTGTAACCCATTACATATAAAGTAATCCGGTTTGTTCCCGAAAAATATGGCGTTAGGCAGTTTTCCATTCGGAAATTTATGTTCCGTTTTTCCAGGCATAGAGGAGATCATTTTAGGCAGGTTTCACTATATTTCACAAATGATATTTATATACATTAAAAAAATCGGAAATGTTGGTTTGCTCTAAAACTAAGCCGCAGTGTCGCTTGAGCAAATGTTCTAATGCTGTATCTTTATTTTGCAGTTTAAATTTTTATTTGAACAGAAAACATTAATAGCAACATATTTCGCTTAACTGTAATTTTCGAAACTCATTAAACATGGATTACTGGTTGTAGAAAAATGAGACTGTGACAGTTAAGGCCTTTAAGGATATTTCGTGCTATATAACATTTTCGAAAAGTAACTAAGATCAAAGAAAATGTCCATTGCGAGGTTGTGGCGTTTCTGTGTACATATTTCCTTCTGTTTTAGCACTACACAAACTGAGGATATAGAAATAAAAAAGCTGATGCTCATTTGAAATTACTTTACCTCAGATTTTAAACGCCACTGAGGCGACACCAAACTCTTCGTGGGACAAATAAAAACTTGACACAAACAGAAATATGCGAACACCTTAAATCTCCCCCAATATTATGGAAATCATTTTCCTGCAAGATGTAGCTACATCCCATTTCCAGGATTATGACCCATCATTAAACAATGAAATCGCGTTTACATCCGGAAGTAACGTCATCTGGTTTTGAGATTGTTTTAGGAAACGCGGTTTTATTGCTCCGCAGTCGTTTCAGCCACTTTCTTCCTATGTTTATTTCTTTCAGTAAAATTTTAATGTTATTCTTGTTTTCCATCTTACAGTCTTCCTTCTACTTCTTCTAGAGCCTCCTTTATATTTTTTCTCCAAAATAGCTACAGCGGTTTCGTTCTTATTAAAACAGCAGTTGTTTCAGATGTTTACTTGTTCACTTGGGTGAATTTTGTCTTTTTATAGCACTATATAGAATCGAGATATTCGTTGCTCTTATTTTCAGTCTCCTAATGTTTATTATTCTGTGCTAGATTACCATTCATTTGTTTCTCATGCTGTCATTTAAAGACTATGGTATCTTAAAGCCAGCATATTGCAAGTACTTATACAAACAGTTTTATGAAACTATCCCTCATTTCGGTTTACTATTTATATGATAAGCAAAACTCAAACTTCGCATAAAAGTTTTTGCCTAAAATACATTATGTTTCGTATTATATGATAAAATATAAGTCTTACATTGAGGTGAATAGTAAAAATTACTTCATACTCAATGACTTTTATATAAATCAGAAATCACAAAATAAACACAAAAATTCGAAAAAAAAGACGATCTTTTCAAAACAGAAACACTTTACTAGAACCATTTTCGTAACATTACGCGCTTTCGAATGTTTCACACTCCAGTTTTATAACATTTTAAAAATTCCTGTCTTTCATACAAGGCAAGGGCTCGTCACAACGAAAATAAATATTTGAAATATAATCCCCATGTTAAAATAAATTCTAGATAAAACTATATTGTAACATCACAAGAGTAACACAATCCCCACACCTTTTTTTTAAGTTTACGTCCTCCAACGTTGTCATATTGGACGATGAATGATACAGGTGAAATGATGCTCCAACGAGCTTAGAGTTACCCGACATTCGTCTTTCAGAATAAGCAAAAAAAAAAAACAAAAAACAAAAAAAAAAAAACCGGAAAAAACCTTATCCAAGTAACTCACCCTGACCCAGATTCGAACTCGGGATCTCTTTAACATGAGGCAGACATGCTACCACCACGCAGGCTCCCTTTTTTTGTATAAAAGGTGTAACATATAAATAATATATGTGACTCTCGTGCATACAGACAAAGAGCAAAAAGCCCACCTCCAAAGTTAAGTCATATCGGACGATGAATGAAATAATGTTCAAATGAGTACAGGGTACATAGAGCTTAGAGCTACCAGGCATTCATCTTTCAGGATAAGAGAAAACCTCCAACGTTAAGTGATATCGGACGATAAATGAAATGATGTTCAAATGAGTACAGGGTACATAGAGCTTAGAGTTACCAGACATTTATCTTTCAGAATAAGAGAAAAGCTCCAACGATAAGTCATATCGGATGATGAATGAAAGGATGTTCAAATGAGTACAGGATCATAGAGCTCAGAGTAACCAGACATTCATCTTTCAGGACAAGAGAAAACCTCCAACGTTAAGCCATATCGGACGATGAATGAAATGATGATTAAATGAGTACAGGGTACATAGAGCTTAGAGTTACCAGACATTCATATTTCAGGATAAGAGAAAACCTCCAACGTTAAGTCATATCGGACGATGAATGAAATGATGTTCAAATGAGTACACGGTACAGACAGCTTAGAGTTACCAGACATTCATCTTTCAGGATAAGAGAAAACCTCCAACGTTAAGTCATATCGGACGATGAATGAAATGATGTTCAAATGAGTACAGGGTACATAGAGCTTAGAGTTACCAGACATTCATCTTTCAGGATAAGGGAAAACCTCCAACGTTAAGTCATATCGGACGATGAATGAAATGATGTTCAAATGAGTACAGGGTACATAGAGCTTAGAGTTACCAGACATTCATCTTTCAGGATAAGAGAAAACTCCAACGTTAAGTCATATCGGACGATGAATGAAATGATCTTCAAATGAGTACAGGGTACATAGAGCTTAGAGTTACCAGACATTCATCTTTCAGGATAAGAGAAAACCTCCAACGTTAAATCATATCGGACGATAAATGAAATGATGTTCAAATGAGTACAGGGTACATAGAGCTTAGAGTTACCAGACATCCATCTTTCAGGATAAGAGAAAACCTCCAACGTTGTCATATCGGACGATGAATGAAATGATGTTCAAATGAGTACACGGTACATAGAGCTTAGAGTTATCAGACATTTATCTTTCAGGATAAGAGAAAACCTCCAACGTTGTCATATCGGACCTTGAATGAAATGATGTTCAAATGAGTACAGGGTACATAGAGCTTAGAGTTACCAGACATTCATCTTTCAGGATAAGAGAAAACCTCCAACGTTAAGTCATATCGGACGATGAATGAAATGATGTTCAAATGAGTACAGGGTACATAGAGCTTAAAGCTACCAAATATTCAACTCTCAGGATAAGAGAAATACTCCCACGTAAAGTTATATTGGACGATAAATGAAATGATGTTGGAATGAGTACAGGGTACATAGAGCTTAGAGCTACTAGACATTCATCTTTCAGGATAAGAGAAAACCTCCAACGTTAAGTCATATCGGACGATGAATGAAATGATGTTCAAATGAGTACAGGGTACATAGAGCTTAAAGCTACCAAATATTCAACTCTCAGGATAAGAGAAATACTCCCACGTAAAGTTATATTGGACGATAAATGAAATGATGTTGGAATGAGTACAGGGTACATAGAGCTTAGAGTTACCAGACATTTGTCTTGCAGGGTAAGGGGAAACCGCGAAAAATCTTATCAACGTAAGCGAGATTAGAACTCGGGACCTCTTAAACGTGAGGCAGACATGTTATCATCTACGCTACAGGGACCGGCAATTTTGATACAGACCTTTTGTTTGGTGTTAAATACCTTTCCTATAAGTTTAGGAATTAGAGAAAGCAAAAAGTAATTAACATTAAAATTCACATTCCTGGAAATCTATTACAATTGGTTTTAAGGATGACAAATATAAAAAGGGAGCTTATTTTCTGTTTCGTGGCTTAAAGCAATCTGCGGTACAGAGCCGTGATAGTTTAGCGGGGGACGACCGACTATAGCTGAAGTTTCAAAACAATTGGATTGCCGCACAGTTAACAAAACACTATCGGATAATTGCGCGAAAGGCTGCGAGGTGTCTACCTTGTCAAAGTTATTTGTGTAACTCCAGGGCAAACCTCGCCCAGTCCCCGGATTTTGTTTAAAAAAAAAATAAATGATATAGTTAGATCCACAAAGGAATTTAAAAATGTAACAAGCTGGCCGGCGGAGATTTTGATTATGATATTGCAGCTTTTCGAGATAAATCCACGATTCGTAATTAATTAAGGGGCTAATGAAAACGTGGCAATCTCTCGGGCTTTATTGAGCGCTCGTTACACAAATTTCAAATATGTGCTCGCCGTATTTTGTTCGCTGCAATTAAAATTGCATCACACAGTTTTTTTTAAACGAAATCCTAGAAAAAGCACGAAATTGTCGACCAGTCCTAGTTTTATATTTATGTGCTTCCTTTACTCTCTGAGGTCATGCCTTAAAAACAAATATAATCCAATTATCTTAGGATGGCAGCTGAATAAAGATGAACATTAAATAAAATAGTACATTATCAATCATCGTTAATGATAACCAATTAACAAATTTCGAACCTCCAGGGGGCAATCGAATCACAGGTCTTCCTGAATTGTTTTTCATGTCGTTCCATTATGAATTATTGTTACAAATGCTTACGAGGGCAGTCTGAAAAGTTTCCGTCCCCAACATGAAGATGGCAGCACTATTAAATAAAAGCTAGTGTATTTCGTTATCCATCTGTTATGTTATCTGTTATCTGTTATGTTGACAGTTACTCATCAAAGTTTCAGCCAGTTTAGACGCCCAGTTGTTATGTAACAGTCGATTGAGTGAGTTGATGTGAGTTTTCTTTATGAAAATAGACAAACCGAGTATTGAGTTTTCTTTATATATTTGTTTTTGAAAGGCAATACGCCTACGCAAACCAAGATGAGCTGGATTCTGTGTATGGGGACTCTGCAACATCATTTACTGCAGGAACATTTTGGGCAGTTGAATTTAAACGTGGCCGTAAGAGCCTGGGAAACGATGAACGTTCGGGATGTCCAAAAACTGCAACTACCGACGAAAACATCGCCAAAGTTCAAAGTTCACCAAATGGTGCTATACGACCGCCGAATTAAAGTGAGAGAGATAGCAGAGGCTATGAACATGTCAAAAGAACGTATTTGTCACATATTAAATCAACATTGAGATATGAGAAAGCTGTCCGTGCGTTGGGTGCTGCGTTTGCTCATGTTAGACCAAAAACGTGTTCGAAAGAACATTTCCAACGCTCTGTTGTCGCCGTTTAGGTGCCATAAATCCGAGGTTTGGCGCCGATTAATTACCGTAGATGAAACTTGGATACACCATTATACGTCCGAAACAAAAATACAGTTCAAACAGTGGACTGCAAAGAGGGAACCGGCTCCAAAAAAGCAAAAACTATTTTTTCGGCTTGGAAAGTGATGGCGACTGTTTTTTTTTTTGGGGGGGGGGAGGGATAGTCATGGAGTTATTTTAATCGATTACTTTCAAAAAGGGAAAACCATTACAATAGCATACTACGCATCATTACTTGACAAGCTGAGGCAGAACTTGCGGAAAAACGACCACATTTGCAGAAAAACAAAATCCTGTTTCACAGGACAACGCACCGTCTCACAACCTTAGCTGTTTGAATGGCGAAAATTCACGAATTACCGTTTGAACTGCTTGACTCACCAGATCTAGCCCCAAGCGACTTCTTTTTGTTCGCTCATCTAAAAACTGCTCTCGGAGGACAGAATTTTCGTCAAATGAAGAGGCAAACACCTCATAATCACCTCATAAGAGGCCATAATTTTTTTGCACTAAAATTCAATCTTATTACATTCTGTTAGCTTAATGTGTAACAAACACGCCGTAGTACTTTCACTGTTGGTACTCCTGGTTCCCGCCTGTGAGGACCTGGCAAGTTCAGACATGTTCATTATCGCCTACCGCTGCAATAGAGGTAACACTCGAGGAACAATATGCGGCTTTGAAATTCTGCTTTTAACTCAACAAATCTTCAGATGAGGCCTACACAATGTTACGGGAGGCCTATGGAGAGTCTGTTCTTCCCTACAGCACAGCTCGAAGGTGGTTTAAAATGTTTAAAGGGGGGAGACAATCAATTTCAAATGAAGGTGCACCCGGCGCACCAGTTACTTTCCTTACGGAAGAAAACATAAACATTGCTGCGCCATTGTGAGAGAGGATCGACGAATTACTTTAAGATCACTTTCTGAAATACTGAACGTTTAATTGGGTGCCACCCACACGTTGGTGACGTGTTTGTGCGCGAGGGGTTCCAAGGCTGTTGATTCCCGAGCAAAAGGACATTCGCATTCAGGTCTGCATGCAGTTAAAGTTGATGTTAGAGGAATATCCGGGGTTTCTTTCAAACGTAATCACTGCTGATGAAACTTGGCTATATCATTTTAAATGCTGAGAGCAAACAGACACAATTAGTGTGGAAATCTCCTTCACTTCCAACCCCCAAAAAAGCAAAAGTGGTTACTTCTGCTGGGAAAGTTATGGTCATCTCATTCTTTGATATTCATGGAATGGTTTATCAGCATGTTGTACCTGCACACACATCAGTAACTGGACAATACTACAGGGATGTCCTGAAAACAATGCAAGTTCATACCAGGCGCAAAAGACCACATTTCCGTGAAGCAGGCTGGATGCTGCACCAATATAATGCGCGGCCGCATATTGCCAATGTTATTTCTGAATATTTTGCAAAAATCAACATGAAGTGCATCCCTCACCCTCCCTATAGTCCGGATTTAGCCCCATGTGACTCTTTTCTATTCTCTAACTTGAAGAAACGCCTTCGTGGAAGGCATTATCCATCATCAGAAGCAGTGGTGAAAGATGCGGAGGCGATTTTGAAGGATCTCTCAAAAATGGTTTCCAGCATGTCTTTGAAGACTGGCAGAAACACTGGGACAAGTGCATCGCATTCAGGGGAGACTATTTTGAGAAGGACCATCAAAATTATGAGGATGAGTAAAATTACGTTGTCAAAACAAAACAAAAAATTGTGATCATTCTTTATTGAACAGCCCCTTATTACCAAAAAATTGGATTGAGATAATCTTCTCTGAGTGCAGCTAAAATGTTTTTGCTCTCGAACCAGAGAAGTGCAAATGGTAGGCAAGTGTCAATCTATTTGCCAAATACTCATTAGTGTAGCGAAACAAAACACACACTGCAACGTTTACACGTTGATAAAAACACATTTACACGAGAAATATTTTCTCTACAAGTTTGTCAACTGGAATTCAGTATTATTTCGACCTAAAAACACGCTTTAATCAACAAATATTTCGCCAAGCTTAAAGTTACCGTACTATATCGCAATATATTTTATATTTTTCGTTTAGAACAGCTGAAATATTACACTGCATTCAGATATTCCACGGCCAATATATGTACTGACATCAAAGAACGCTTGGTCATGCATGACCACGAGCAAATTCTCATCTTTACCTTCATTCATCTCGCTGAATTTGTCACTTATTATTTTCTTTGATACAGCTGCTACTAAAAGCTTTCTTACAATAGTTATTTATGGTAGTAGTGAACCAAGACGTATTTTCGTCACGATTGGAGGGTTTGAGTGCATAAATACGTCTTGATTCACAAGTACCATACAGGTTTTTATCCAGCACTTACTTTAATCATTAAAAAGGCTTACTATGCTTTTTAATTAAAATATAATAAAATATTTTCTACAATATAGGGTTATTTAAACCAAGGCCGGCTGGCTAATATCTAATATTAGACAATCAACGTTGGCTAGTCGTTTCTAGTAGGCCTAGTGATTGTCTTTTATTTATACAATGTTTAGAGTGAAATTTTATCTATTAAAGTGTCACTTCAGGAGGTTAATTTCTGATAATAAAGCACAACTTTACAAGTCAGTGTTAGATAAAAGTTTATTTTTACATATATTTAATGTTAAAATTCCATACTCAGTGGCGTATATTATGTGATATCAAAGCTATCACCGAAGCCCATATATAAAATAAACTAGAAATGAATAAGCAATATTAATCTTCTTCTTCTTCTTCTTCTTCTTCTTCTTCTTCTTCTTCTTCTTCTTCTTCACTTCATGGCATAGGCAATCAAGTGCCTGTTCCGCCTTCGGAGTCCTCCAGTCATCGTTTCCTGGGTCTGCCCACCGATCTCTTACCTTTAGGATGATACTGTAATATTTCTGGCATTCTTTCAACATGTTCCTTTCATTTTTGTTTGAAATTAATAATATTAATTTAGCAATATTAATAATAATTGAATTACCAGCCAGTTTTCCCAATAAAGAATTAGTGTATAGGGTGGAATATCTATCGTCCCCTATCAGAGAACAGAGGGGCAAACAGAGCTTCGGTAGCTACTGTTACGGCCTTCTCTATGGCACAGGGCAGTGAGGGACACGGGGGAGGAATGCAGAATTCAACACGTCAAGGCTTCGGAACCTTACATCGCTACACTCATACGAGCCTCTCCAAAATGTACCGTACGGACATGGCTGCATAGCACGTGGAGTTAAAGGCAAGAAAGAGCATGTTTCCAATTATTGCGTGATTGTTACGGTCCTCAACAGCCGTATTAGTATTGTTTATTTAATACTGTGCAGTGTACCAAGACAGTTGCTATCGTTAATTCTTCGAAATGGGTGAAGAATGTGTAATTAAACAATTAGTACAAAGACATTCTCGCAGTTTAAATACCAGGATAAGTTATTGTAAATAAAACAGGGAAGGCCTACTCCAGCTCTTCCGCACTTGCAGTGTGAACAGAAGGGAAAAAATAAGAACCCTTATAAATGGTATTTTAGTATAAGTAATTATGATACGTATGAGTGGCTGTCTGGCTCATTCGAACTAAATAAACTTTATTGCTGGCCATGCTTGTTTGCAACTGAGAAAACACCCTGGAATACTACGAGTTTTGCATATTTAGCTTATTTAATCACAACTTTGGATAAACATAAAAGATCAACAACACATATAAAATCTTTCACGGCATTAGAAACTTTGGGCACTCAACGGGTAGACAAATGCATTGAATTACCAAAGCAAACTTGCTGACAGTTTGCACAATGAAAAGGTTAAGGAAAATAGAAATGTATTGAAAAGACGATTGATGCAGTGGTGCTTCTTGCAA
This sequence comes from Mantis religiosa, assembly GCA_030765055.1. Classification (NCBI taxonomy): domain Eukaryota; kingdom Metazoa; phylum Arthropoda; class Insecta; order Mantodea; family Mantidae; genus Mantis; species Mantis religiosa. Next base: position 5,682,959 of record CM060949.1, read on the forward strand.
AACAGGAATGTTTGTTTAGAGGTCACGATGAAAGTTAGGAGCCATTAAATAAAGACATATACAGAATTGCTACAGTTTCTAGCTAATAATGATGCCTAATGATAGCCCGAGTCACAATCCCAGCATACGCTACTGTCCATACTGCTTCCACAATATCCTGATAAACAACTGAATAACGATGCTTTAAAACAAAAAGCATTGAACATCTAAATAACAGCAGGGGCTTTTGCTTATTATTTACGGTTTAAGTCTACGCCTCCGCTATTTTCGTCGCACCTGGAAGTTTGCCCATAAGACCAATAAACCCAAACACCTCTCCGAAAGCTATCGTCCTATAACTCTGTTGCCGACCCTCTCCAAGCTGTTTCAAAAAGTAATTCATCGCCGTTTTCTGTCTTACCTTAATCATAACCATGTTCTTCTGCCTTATCAATTTGGATTTCGTCACAAACATTCCACTACCCATCAGCTTTTACGATTCACTCAGTCAACTGTTCACGGCTTCGAGGCCCATCAGTATACCTCGGCTGTCTCCCTTGATGTGGCACAGGCATTCGACAGGGTTTGGCATGATGGTTTGCTCCTTAAGCTCTACCGCATCGGTCTTCCTAATTACTTATCACATCGAATCCACAGTTTCCTCTACGACCGCAGCTTTTCAGTACGCATTGCTGGAAAGCTTTCATCTCCACGTAATATTACCGCAGGTGTCCCACAGGGTTCTATCTTGGCCCCGACTCTATTTAATATATACATTTCTGATATTCCTGACTTAGCTCCGACTTCTTTAGCTCTTTACGCTGATGACACAGTACTATATTATTCTCATGTTAATCTCCAGCACGCACAACAAGTAGTACAGCTCTCTTTAGATCGCCTAACTCATTGGTTCAGCACTTGGCGGATCTCACTGAACCCTCAGAAAACCGAAGCTAAAATCTTCACTCTTAGCCGATATACTCCGCTTACTCCGTTGTGACTCTACAGGAACGATGTCCCTTGGCTCCCCACTACAACTCCCGTTAAATACCTTGGAGTGCTTTTGGACTCTTGACTGACCTAGCGTGCTCATATCGATCGTCTTATATCACTGGCCTCAGGGCGACTTTCAAAACTCTCACCTCTGTTGCATCGCCATTCCAGCCTCGGCCTACAGTCTTCATTGTTACTCTACAAATCACTCGTTCGTCCGCTTATTACATATGCCTGCCAAGTGGAGTGGGCCGCACACACATGTCATGTGCGTCGTCTTCAGGTCATACAGAATCGCTTCATGCGCATCGCTACCAACGCTCCATGGTTCATCCGTAATCAGCAGCTCCATTACGAACTAGGACTGTTACCTCTTCACGACTACATTCGCAGGAGCGCTCGTCGTTTCTTTTCCACGCTGCAAGAAGTTCCAGGAGCTGTGTATTATAACATAGGCGTCCGCACGCGCCAACCCTCACGCTTGAAGAGGAGACTGCCACAGGACCTGCTTCTAAGTGATACATCTGATTCGAGTGATTCTAGTGCTTGATGTCTGTCTTACATCTTCAATATTGACATAATTTATCAGAGAGTATTATTGGAGTTCTAACTTAATGTAGTTAGGGGGCGGCCTGCTAGCCTACCCCTGAGTGTTATTGTGCTTATTGTACTGTTACCTTCTTTTCACTCTGATCTGTAAAGCATTGTACTGCTGATCGATCAATAAAAAATTATAAAAAATACCGTTTAACAGATGCCGGTTTAGGTGGGTCATCCGGTCAGACGCTGGCTTACTGATCCCAAAGTCACGGGTTCAAATCTGTGATTTTAAGTGTGTTTAATACTTACAACCGTACCTCAGTGTAACAGAACTCCTGTAAGACAAAATTCTACCACACCGGTGGCAACTGACAGTGTCTGTGATACATTATGTAATACATATTAACAGTGTCAAGACAGAATGGCGTGTGTAGCGTAGTCACCAAAACCAAACTTATTTTGAACATTCTTTCAGCAATGAAAAGCAGTAATCTTTCTGGCGGAAATGGGATTATAATTTGAAAGAGTAGAGTCAGACTGAAAAATTCAATACCATAGCCGGGACTTGAACCACGGGTCTCCCGCTCTCCGTCCGGTTGCTCTAAACCACTGAGCTATTATGGCCAACGTGCCGACATTACATTAAATTTTCCAACTGACTCGTATGTTTCCCGGTAGAGCACTAGGGGTTCTCATATGGTATGAGACACGCACCTTTTGTAGCGACTTTCTATGCTGTAAGTACCTAAGTCCCAGGCTTGATAGTTAAACCACTATGTTATCAGGTAAATTGATGGAAATAATCATTTTTTCCTCACTAGCCATGTGTAGGCTAAGGTTGGAAAGAGTAGAGCCAGACTGAAAAATTGTCATTTAATGTCTTGCCGGCATGTTGACCACAGTAGCTCAGTGGTTCAAATCCCAGCTATGGCATTGAATTTTTCAGTCTGACTGTACTCTTTCAAACTTAGCCTACACACGGCTAGTGAGGAAGAATTATTATTTCCAAGGGATTATAATGATTTACAAAGCTTGAAAACGAAAACATTTGAATTATAACACTTTTGGGAAGAAGGCTTTGAATTTTAGTTGAAAATATCATGGAAAAGCAACCAGCACTAAACTAAATGAAATAAACAGTTAACCACTGGCGCAACAGCCCCACGAGGGCCAAAGCATACCAATCTGACTGCCGTCTTCACGCCCACTTAGGCAACGTAGAGGTTGGCGATCATCAAACCGACACGGGGAGGAATTTGTAGTGTTTAACGCCCGCTTTTACTACATACGGCACACTGATGATACATGAGATGAAGATGGAGCACCGGTGGAATGAGATGGCGGGGGAAACCGGAGATCCCGGAGAAAACCCACCCCAGCGCCGTGTTGTCCACCACAAATCTCACTTTGCGATCGCCTGGGATCGAACCCGGGCCGCCTTGGTGAGAACCAAGCGGTCTCTCCACTGAGCCACGGCGCGGCCAACACGGGGAGGAGATGTAGTCAGCATCTCGGCATCCCCCAGCCGGAAAGTTGGTTTTCGTGGCCAGGGCCGCTTACCTAGTGTAAGCTCCTCACTTTCCTCATGATGCTGAGTGGGCAGCGGCCCTATACCCGGGACTTAAAATCCGCACCCCATGAGGGAATCGAACCCGGGCCGCTTTCCATGGTCAGGGACCAAGGCATGCTGTCTTAGACCGCTACGCCACGGCGCAGGACACTAAATGAAATACATCTTCATCATCATGTTCAAGGATTGGGCCCTGTGACCCGTTCCGTTCTCTTCAAGAGCCTACTGATCTTTACAGCGTAGAGCTGGGCGTCCCACATCTCTCTTTTCCTTCGACATATAATCTAAAACTCTTCTTGGAAGTCGTTCCGCGTCCATTCTTAAAATATGACATTTCCATTCATTTTTATTCTTTATTATTTTACTGTTTAAATTAAAAATCCCAAGCTCTTCTCTTATTTTTTCGTTTCTTACGTGGTCTATTCTTTTATAACCTGCCACGCTTCTCAGAAATCTCATCTCTGCCGATTCTAGCTGTTTGCGTTGGTCCATATTTCGGAACCGTATGTTAACGTTGGGACTGCCATTATCTTATAAAACTTCATCTGTTTCCTTTCGTGTGTACCTGTTCAGCGTTCTTATTATAGTCCCACACATTTGATTGAATCTGTTTAATTTCACCTCCATATCCTTGTTGTTATTTGCCACTGCTACTGTGTAGCCTAGATAGTCAAAACTATTAACCTATTCTATTATTTTATTGTTTATAACTATTTTTGCTCTTATGTTGTTCTTTCCCCTAAAAGCCATTACTTTAGTTTTGGGTTCTGAGGTTGAAAGATTATATGTTTCCGCTATGTTGTTTAAACTATATACTGCTCTTTGCATGTCATCTTCTGAGTGGGATATTATCACTCGATCATCAGCAAATAATGTTGTTGATGAAGTACAAACTTATAAATTCAGTCACATCGATTAGAAATTTAGAAAACCAAACCAGCTAATAGCCGCATTTCAATTACTATTTAATAAACTGCCTGTATATTTGAAGAATGTTAACTAACTTTTACACATTCAGGAAAGAATTAAAGAAACTTGGCCTAATTGGAGCTACATTGCTTATGTCAGTCGTATTTTATAGCATAAGCTGTAACAAAGTTTAATAAGTGATGCAACATTGCAAATATATTATTTTAAAATCTGTGTATGAATATATTAATGTGATATTGTTTGGCATATATTTCTGAGTATGTGTACATGTGTAGATTATTAGCTTGACAGGAAGTTTAGTTAAAACAAACCAAACATTTCACTATACGTGCGCCATTTTATAACCCTGTGGATAAGTAAACCGCAGGGCAATGGTGTTGCAACACCAACTCCAATACTCAGACCATAATACAGATTCCAAGATGGCGCCCGTCGAAGCCCAGCGACTCTGGTTACGCAGAATAGAAAACTATACACAATGGACATAATATAATCCATATTAACGGAGCAGCGAGGTAACTCCTAAGCATTTATCACTTTATACTTTCAACTAAAACGTGTAATAACATAAATAAAGAGCATCATGACAAATCCTAAGAGCTTATCACATTATATAGTAGCATGACATGCATTTTCCACCTTATACTTCCAATCAAAATTTAATTTATAAGGCATGACAACTCATAAGCATTAAACACAGCAAACTTTATCTTATTGGACTGTATCATCCTATCGTCTGTAGCAAGTGCTAAAGTTTCTTTTATATTGTTTACATAGTAACCTTTTCTGGTAAGGACATAGGTACTGCTTATACTATAATATTTAAAAGAACTCACCAGATTGTCCAGTTTACTCCAATTGTCACATTTGAAGGTGTCAGTTCCCTCACACTGCAAGATCCATTTAAAATTTTCCACTGCTAGGCTCATAATATTGCTTCTAGGTTATGAAATACTTTGAAACTCATTAAGTGAAGGAATATCAGTGAAGCTGGGATCTTGAATGTTATAGAAAAGAACGTAACTAATCGTCCTTAATAATGACTATCAATGGGTTAAAATCTCCTCACCACTTCGGTTCAAAACTGTCAATAACATCTTGTGCACACCAAATATTAAACTTATCTTCACTCTCTGTAAAATGTGTTGGATGCATTCTTCAGGATTTCGTCTTTTCTGGTTGAGCTTTAATGTGTGATAGGATGGCTGATTCTTAAAAATCGTGGGGTAGGCATCATCTATTAATTTTGGTACTTTTCGAAGGGCACGAATTGGTTCACCATCATTTACTGGAAAGATGTCTTCCTTAACCTCAAAGCACTGTTCAAAACGATGAATACAAACTACAGTTTTGTCATTTACTTTAAAATCTTTACGATGTATGTTCCTGGTCCACTTATCCCATTACGATTTTACCTTCGGAAATTTAAATGTTGTGTGAGGTATACTACAATAATTAGATTGCAGCTGGGAACACAACAACGATGCATTTCGGCAATGCTTCACAGTATATATTTAGGTAAACGTTATCACCTTATGTTAAATACTCAACTATAAACTACCTCGTTAGTCACTAATTGCCACTGTAATATGAATTACAATAATTCTTCAAACACACACTTTACTCTGTAGATATAACCACAACTAAACAAGCTGGGCCACGAGCGCCGCCATTTTTCCTACAATCGATTCTCGTATTATGGTTTGAGTATTGGAGTTGGTGTTGGGTGTTGGTATAGAAAAAAGAATCTATAATGTTCTCATTGTTACAGCTAAATGCTGTTGGTAAACCTGGCGTTTAAAAAAAGTGAATATTCTAAATAATGAAAATTAAACGTAACTGTGTTAAGTTAAATTAAGGTTACTACAATTCACAACGAAACATTAGTAAGTTTGTAGTAACAAAACTTGTAGCAATTTAAATAAATTCGCCAATTGGCTTGGCTTTTCTTCGTAAAGAAGAAAATTCAAGGTAAGGCAATTGATGTTCATAGACGCTTGTACTATGTGTTTATGTGATACCTCAATTAGTTCCATTACATACTATCTAAAGCTCATATTTACGCTTCATTTGTATTTTATAGCCTCTCTAACAGAAATATAATAGTAAAATACTTTATGGTTTTACAGTTTATACATTCTCGTTGCATAAAGTTTGACTTAATACGCTTTGGAATGACTGTTTCGTAAATCTCACATAAATTATATCTTACCTAAACTCAGCTCTGCCTGTTATGCTATCCGAGAGCTGGTTAATGTGAGTTCTATTGACACACTTAAATTAGTATATTATGCATACTTTAACTCTATTATGGAATATGGAATATTATTTTGGGGCAACTCAGTAGAAAGTAAAAAAATATTTCTTATGCAAAAGAAGGTTATAAGAATCATTACTAACACACACACCAGATGCTCCTGTAAAGATCTTTTTACAAGATTGGAGATATTAACGCTTCCTTGCATGTATATATTCTCGATCCTAAAATTCTTTGTATGCAATCGTGCCTTATTTGCAACAAATAATGTAATTCACAGAATAAACACTAGACAAAAGTATAATATCCATTATCCCAGTGCTAAACTTTCTTGCTTCCAGAAAGGTGTGTATTATGAAACTATCAAAATATCTGGCGTACTTCTTTATGTTCTTAAAGAAAAAGTTGATAATTTCGGTGTTTTTATAAAAAGCTGTTAGAGAGTACCTTTGCTCAAAATCTTTTTATTCTGTACAGGATTATCTGAATGACAAATTATCCTGATAATGCTTCTGTAGCTCTATAAGTAGTATCTAACTATTCCAATGACAAATCAATACTTATAAATATTTGATGCATGTTGAAAGTTTATTTTTAATCTGTATGTATTTAATAAATAACAAGAATGGTATCCATTGCAAAAAGGTTGAGACGTATTGGCATAAGCCAAGTGAAAGCTGGTTTAAAAAGTGTTTCATGTTGTTCATATTGCCTGTATACTATAACATGTGTCTTATGTTAACTTTTGTACATATATACGCTATTAAACATTATACCTCTGGACATGTTCAATGTTCACAGCCTTTTCTGGCCACAAGTGAACCTACTGAACGCAAATCAATCTAATCTAATCTAATCTAATCTAATCTAATCTAATCTATTACCCTCTTACATGTGAAAGCGATAGATCTACGTAAGTGTTCTAAGTCTCTGAGTTATTTCTATTATTTAAATAAATTTGTTACTCACCAATACTTTAAATACCTCCGCAATATACCCGAACCGCCATCTTACAACTTAGGTAAATTGTACTTATAGGTTATGTAACGTTTCCAGAACTTGTAAGATTGTTGGAGAGAAGTTAAAGGAAGTTTATCAATTTGTCTGAATATCGTGGTAGAAATTACAATCATAAGGGACAAAGAGAAGGATTTATTAACAAAATCCTCTATATTACTGTATAATAACTTCATTTAGAACGAGAGGAGGTAAATTAATCTAATTAAATTTTCATTGGAATTTAACATCTAAAATCGGCTTAGCACATGATGTAGGGTATTAGAATAAGTAGATTAATGTAATAAGAGAAACACGTAGCGGGTTTTTAACAAGAAGCTTTAGAAATAGCGAGGCTATTAAAGAAATTAGCTTTGAGGCCAAGTCAATGGCACAAGGCACATCATCTATTGTCCTAAAGGAGAAACAAACGCCTTAGGGAGCGAGTGAACGGGGAAATCACAACTAATTTCACAAATGTACGCCTCAGGAAGTAACACAATGTGCTGATAAAACAACAACATCCATTTCCAGATGTCACCTCAATCGCAAAGAATGCTCTTAACCACGCCTTGACAATCACGTAAATGTTCCAGCTTCTTTGACCAATAACTCAAAAATCTGACCTATGCTTCAAATCACAAAAAAAAAAAAAAAAAAAAAAAAAAAAAAAAAAAAAAATCTTAATTTTTATGTTCACAAAATGAAATTTATTTTCACTAAAATACTAAGCTAAGCGCCGGTGATTCAGAATAGTTTTTCAAAATCTGTTCCTTAGGGGATGGCAGTGTATTGTTTTGTTTGAATGAAATTAACTGCCTAAGACAGTTGCCTGTGTAATACGATTGTGTTTTGTTACTCTAAGTGACAAATCGAGCTTCTTTTACACAAAAGAGGTATATCATTCCTCCATTTCTGACATTTTGCTATTTCTTAAGTTTGTTTAAGATAGATTTAAAACGAATATGCATTGAAAGTGCTCCAGAAACTTGTACAATAAGAACATAGACTATCTTACATCCATTAACCTCCTTGTTGTTATGACGGTTACTTAATCAGTGCAGCCAATGGAGAAAAATAAATACCGTTCAACAGCGAACGAAGCGACTTAAAGTAAAAATGAAATGTGTAGTGTTTAACGCCCGCTTTTACTACATACGGCACCGCAGGCGATGACACTGATGATACATGAGATGAATATGGAGCACCGGTGGAATGAGATGGCGGGGGAAACCGGAGATCTCGGAGAAAACCCGCCCCAGCACCGTGTTGTCCACCACAAATCTCACTTTGCGGTCGCCTGGGATCGAACCCGGGCCGCCTTTGGTGAGAGCCAAGTGGTCTAACCACTGAGCCACGGCGCGGCCCTGGATTAAAGTAAGGTGGGGAATTAAAATATTCTTGATTCACGTCCTCCAACGTTGTCATACCGGATGATGAATGAAATGATGTTCAAATGAGTACAGGGTACATAGAGCTTAGAGTTACCAGACATTCATCTTTCAGGATAAGAGAAAACCTCCAACGTTAAGTCATATCGGACGATGAATGAAATGATGTTCAAATGAGTACAGGGTACATAGAGCTTAGAGATATCAGACATTCATCTTTCAGGATAAGAGAAAACCTCCAACGTTAAGTCATATCGGACGATGAATGAAATGATGTTCAAATGAGTACAGGTACATAGAGCTTAGAGTTACCAGACATTCTTCTTTCAGGATAAGAGAAAACCTCCAACGTTAAGTCATATCGACGATGAATGAAATGATGTTCAAATGAGTACAGGGTACATAGAGCTTAGAGTTACCAGACATTCTTCTTTCAGGATAAGAGAAAACCGCCAACGTTAAGTCATATCGGACGATGAATGAAATGATGTTCAAATGAGTACAGGGTACATAGAGCTTAGGGTTACCAGACATTCATCTTTCAGGATAAGAGAAAACCTCCAACGTTAAGTCATATCGGACGATGAATGAAATGATGTTCAAATGAGTACAGGGTACATAGAGCTTAGAGTTACCAGACATTCATCTTTCAGGATAAGAGAAAACCTCCAACGTTAAGTCATATCGGACGATGACTGAAATTATGTTCAAATGAGTACAGGGTACATAGAGCTTAGAGATATCAGACATTCATCTTTCAGGATAAGAGAAAACCTCCAACGTTAAGTCATATCGGACGATGAATGAAATGATGTTCAAATGAGTACAGGGTACATAGAGCTTAGAGTTACCAGACATTCATCTTTCAGGATAAGAGAAAACCTCCAACGTTAAGTCATATCGACGATGAATGAAATTATGTTCAAATGAGTACAGGGTACATAGAGCTTAGAGTTACCAGACATTCTTCTTTCAGGATAAGAGAAAACCTCCAACGTTAAGTCATATCGGAGAATGAATGAAATGATGTTCAAATGAGTACAGAGTACATAGAGCTTAGAGTTACCAGACATTCATCGTTCAGGATAAGAGAAAACTTCCAACGTTAAGTCATATCGGACGATGAATGAAATGATGTTCAAATGAGTACAGGGTACATAGAGCTTAGAGTTACCAGACATTCATCTTTCAGGATAAGAGAAAACCTCCAACGTTAAGTCGTATCGACGATGAATGAAATGATGTTCAAATGAGTACAGGGTACATAGAGCTTAGGGTTACCAGACATTCATCTTTCAGGATAAGAGAAAACTTCCAACGTTAAGTCATATCGGACGATGAATGAAATGATGTTCAAATGAGTACAGGGTACATAGAGCTTAGAGTTACCAGACATTCATCTTTCAGGATAAGAGAAAACCTCCAACGTTAAGTCATATCGGACGATGAATGAAATGATGTTCAAATGAGTACAGGGTACATAGAGCTTAGAGTTACCAGACATTCATCTTTCAGGATAAGAGAAAACCTCCAACGTTAAGTCATATCGGACAATGAATGAAATAGTTCGAAGACACATAAAGCTTAGATATAACAGTCCTTTGTATTAAATATATTTGAATGTTACTGAATTTAATACAAAGTTTGATTTTTAAACCAACGTTTCGTAAGACATGCCTTGTTTTTCTAATCAAGAACTTAAAAATATGCATTCATTTTGGAAGAATTACTGATATATTTTCTACTTTAAGTAATTTGTAGAGACGGGGGAAGCGTGGCGTTACGCATTATCAGTTGGTATTATAAAAGGGAATGGCGAATTTATCAGATCTGAAAAGCCAACGTGTAGAATAGAATAGCTTTTAATTTGGGAAAACCACAGAAGCCGCGGCTAAGCTAATTAAAACGGGGGAGACACATATCACTCCGTCGGAACAATAATAATTATACCGTGGTTTGGTAAACCTCTTGTCACCAGATGCAATAACAAATCCAATTAATCATAATCATCACAAGGTAGGTAGCTCACTCCACCTATATAATCAAATTACCTTTATGGTTTCCTCGCCTGTCAAACTCTTTTTATGGCAATTACGAGGGCTGTTCAATAAAGAACGATCACAACTTTTTTTTTTTTGACAACGTACCTTTACTCATCCTCATAATTTTGATGGTCCTTCTCAAAATAGTCTCCCCTGAATGCGATGTACTTGACCCAGTGTTTCTGTCAGTCTTCAAAGACATGCTAGAAACCATTTTTGAGAGATCCTTCAAAATCGCCTCCGCAGCCTTCACCACTGCTTCTGATGACGGATAATGCCTCCCACGAAGGCGTTTCTTCAAGTTAGGGAATAGAAAAAAGTCACATGGAGCTAAATCCGGACTATAAGGAGGGTAAGGGATGCACTTCATGTTGACTTTTGCAAGATATTCAGCAACAACATTGGCAATATGCGACCGCGCATTATCGTGGTGCAGCATCCAGCCTCCTTCACGGAAATGTGGTCTTTTGCGCCTGATATGGACTTGCAATGTTTTCAGGACATCCCTGTAGTATTGTCCAGTTACTGATGTATGTGCAGGTACAACATGCTGATAAACCATTCCATGAATATCAAAGAATGAGATGACCATAAGTTTCCCAGCAGAAGCAACCGCTTTTGCTTTTTGTGGGGTTGGTGATGAAGGAGATTTCCACACTGAGCTTTGCTGTTAGCTCTCAGGATCAAAATGATGTAGCCAAGTTTCATCAGAAGTGATTGCGTGTGAAAGAAAATCCGGATCTTCCTCTAACATCAACTTTAACTGCATGCAGACCTGCAGGCGAATATTCTTTTGTTCGGGAATCAACAGTCTTGGAACCCATCGCGCACAAGCACGTCTCATGTGTAATGCTTCTGTCACCAGCACATGCGTGGCATCCAATGAACTGTTCAGTATTTCAGAAAGAATTCGTCGATCCTCTCTCACAATGGCAGCAGCAGTGTTGATGTTTTCCTGCGTAAGAGCAGTAACTGGAGCACCGGGTCTACCTGACTTTGAAATTGATTGTCTCCCCTCTTTAAACATTTGAAATCATCTTCAAGCTGTGCTGTAGGGAAGAGCAGACTCTCCGTAGGCCTCCAGTAACATTATATAGGCCTCAACTGAAGATTTGTTGAAAGGAAAGCAGAATTTCAAAGCCGCATATTGTTACTCGCGTATTACCTCCATTGCAGCGGTAGGCGATACTGAACATGTCTGAACTTACCTGGTTCTTACAGGCGGGAACCAGGGGTATCAACAATTAAACTACTACGGCGTGTTTGTTTCACATTAAACTAACAGAATATAATAAGTTTGAATTTTAGTGCGAAAAATTACGACCGTAAAATAAAGTTTGACCATTCTTTATTGAACAGCCCTCGTTCATCAAGTTGAAAAAAAATAACAATGAAAATGTTGCAATAGAATTCTCAATGAATAAATCAGCTCTTAAAGGTTTCAACTGTTTTCCTGCATTTGGGTAAAACCTGGCAACGAACTTTTCGTTGTCAATGGAGAATGATACCGGACTCTTATAAGGGAGTATTTTTGGCCTCAATCGAATAATATTGTTACTTTGCGGGTTCGTAGAATTAAAAGTTCAAGTTGCAGAAATTCAAAACGTTCTTTATTTCTGTAGAAATACACTTTGGTCTACCCTTACAGTAGCAAAATTACGTAACATACACACCTCCAAGGTCGTCTGCCACACCCACAAACAAAAGAGTTCATTATGTAGAAAATGAAGATAGGTACAGTGAAGCAATGAATATTGTGACTTTGTGGGCTCGTGAAATGAAAAGTCCAATTTCACCACTCAAAAATGTTCTTTATTTCCACCTTATTCCAATTACAGTTTAATGTACACAATTACAATTTCATTTACACCATTCAACCTTGCCAGTTCGTCTTTACACGTCAGCTCACTCAACTACACGTCCGCCCGGCTCACGGTCACTCACTCAACTAACTGTCGCCTCGCTTGTATCGATCGCCCCGAAACCTCTCGATTCTTCCATTATGGAGGGGGAAATCATTCTGGAACCTTCGTGTACCTTCGCGCGGTAGGAGGAGGTGCCACCCCTTGCGTCCCCGCCGCCACCACCGCCAGTCCGCATTATCGATCGGCAACGCGAGTTCACCGTCTGCGTGACAATATTATACAAATATAACAATTTGTAACAAAAGCTTCACTTAACTTAAGAAAAGTGTGTTAATTCTTCTTTCTAATTTATATCGATTTAATGAACTATTGTCAGCATCTTCACTATGTTCTTATGTTTTTTTTTCAGTATTAGCAAAATCTGAAAACGAAACAAACTTAATTTATTCGTAATGCATTTTGAAATACCAGCAGTTAATTCTGTCCTTAAGTTTGTTTCGTTTTCACAATTTGGTTTCCATTTACTGTTACTGGGAGCGGAGAATTAAGGAGGCTTTGGTGATTTCCTCTGAAAGGAGCACGACTAGTCCTGCTGCTGGATTTCAGTTCAGCTCCTCTTGGAAACCGGCCTTAAAATGGAAATCCGTCAATTTAAGAAGCAAAGATCAATACAGCTTGATAATCAAGTTAAGTAGTTACGTTCCTTGACACAATTTTCTATACTCACGCCATCTCCTGACCTGGCATTTAATTTATTGCAAACAGTCTTTTGTTCAGTAATGCGAATTTTGATAGTGTTTTGTCTTTGTTTATAGTTGTGTTATATCCAGTGTTTCATTTGTGGTTATAACATTTTATAAATATTGTCACATGTGTGATTGGCGAGTGCTGAAATTTATATTAATTTGAGAATAGTTTATTCAGGACTCTTGAGATTTAGTAGAAATTTAATCTTACAGTTTCTTAAATTACAGAAGCTTTGTTAAAATTGCGTAAATGATATAAAGACTGCGGTTTTCTATTTCCTATGGCAAATCCCGGGAAATTACTATGACATTAGCTTGCCCTGGTGTGCGTGCAGAGTTAAACAGAGCAACATGGAGGTTTGCTCCTACTCACGTCATAGGGATGTTCTGGAATAATGCAAATGCGCTCTGCTGATTGGCTGCCTCAATTCGAAATTACGGCGATGGCAGGATATGACTGGTATTGCCGTCGCCATGTTGCAGAGCGCTTCCGGAAATGTCTAAAACTATATAATTGGAGGGTCCATTCGATAGGTTAATCCTAACCGGAATGACTCCCATCTTGGGAGACGTTCAAGCTATTCCTGACCACCAGTTCGGATTTCGTCCTGGGCAATCGACTACCCAACAGCTACTACGTGTGGTGGAGACAGCGGCCCTGGGTTTCCAGGAACGCGCCTTCACGGCAGTAGTATCTTTGGATGTCGAAAAGGCCCTCTCCACGGCATGGCATGCCGGTCTGATCTTCAAACTTATCCAACTGGGGCTACCTACACAGCCAATCAACATCCTACACAGCTTTCTCAGGCACAGATCATTTAAAGTCACAGTAGCGAGGAAAACATCTACACTGAGACCCGTGAGAGGCGGAGTCCCCGAAGGCTCTGTACTATCCCCCACACTATTTAGTGCTTTCATGGCAGACTTTCCAACTCAACCACAGGTCGAAATGGCACAATACGCTGACGACGTGTTGTTCTGCAAAAACAGACATATACTCAGAGCCTTCAACCCAATTCAGAGACACCTCCGTCTCACACAAGAGTGGTGTAGGCGTTGGCGGATGTCCGTAAATCCGGACAAAAGCCACGCCATTCTTTTTACAAAGCGTCACACCTTCGCTGACTGCCCCAACTTCCACTTTAGGGGCCGTAGGATAGAGTGGACTAATTCCATCAAGTACCTGGGCGTTCAACTTGATAGAGGCTTAACTTTCCGCGGACACATCAGGGAACTATCGGCACGGGTACAGGGGGCTATTGCCTCTCTGTACCCATTGCTGGGCTCGGGCACGATGCCAGTCCGCTTAAAGATACACCTCTTTCGAGCGCTGATAATCCCACTCATGTTGTACGCCTGTGAAATCTGGGACAAGGCTAGAGATAGCGGGATAGCATACCTTCAGCGTGCACAGAATAGAGGACTCCGATCCATATATTCTGTGGGACGTTCTTTCCCCGTGAGGTTGTTTTACGAAGCTTCCCTTCTCCCGTACGTGGAGGACGAAATTAGGCGCCGGGCGACAAAATTTTACGATAAAATTCCTGCTCATAGAAGCACTCTGGTTCGGTCTCTAGGAGACTACGACGCTGCGAGACGCCGCTTCAGGCTTTACCGGGTACCCCGTATGGCTTGCGGGCATCCGAGGTAACAAAGGAGTTAATCCATTCAGCAGCACAAGCTAACTTTCAAAACTCCAAAAGAGCTGTTTGGCTACAAAATTTACCCCACTTTAGAAAAATAAAACACCAGGGTGTTAACAAAAAAGCGGTTTGGCATCCTGTACAAAATTAAAGAGGAGCAAAAAGCTACGTCATCAAATTCCCTCAACAAAAAAATAACACATCATCCTGTAATCATCAAAATTACCAACCTGCGGTCAGACCCAAAATCTGGGTGGGTACGCAGCAAAAACCTTCTGGCTGTTAAAAGCCTGTCAGTATTCGACTTGGACTTGGACTCGGGGCTCTCTTCCTGTTTGGCACGTGATTCCGGCCGACACCTTCGGCATGGCGTCCTGGACTCGACCACTGGCTTACTCATTCTTGACACATCTCCCAATGTAAGATCTTCAAATTAATATTCAATTCATCATGATAATGTTGTCACTATTTAGCTTACAAAGTCCCTCCATTTGTAAACCAAACATCGCAAATTGCGACTAGAAAGAAATTCTTAATTATACCTATATTGTTATTGCTAAGCCAAGCGATTTTTATTATTCTGCCATCCTAAACTCCAACTTAGCTGTTCCCCCTAGTCACGACAACCATAGTTTGTGACAATATCCTGATGGGAGAGATGCACACTCCCGAAACGTCGATATCTAATCGTCTTTTCACATGGCTTGCTTCCCGAGAAGAAAGTGAGCATATTTGTCGCCAGGAAAGCTTCAGGTCTTATTTTAGCATATTTACTGCTGCCGACATTTGTCTAGGGATGGTTACAATAAAGAATTTCATCATCCACGATGTCTTCCTCATACGTTGAAATCGGGAACAAAATCGTCCTCAATGATGAGCTGCAGCTGCTTTTCATTTGTTTTGGCCTGTTCTGTTGGGTAGACGACAATGGTTTAAGAACCGCAGTTGCAACATTTTTGGATGATGACGACGATGATGATGCAGAGTTACCAATGCTGTTCTAGATCTCCCAGGTGTATTTGGTACGCCATTTCTTTGCAGTTTTTGTCTAAGGGCCCTTTTAATTGAGGAATGTCTTATAGTAGCTGGTGTACCGGAAGCTCTTCCTGTTGTGTTAGGCCTATTAGACTGACCTTGTGTTGGCGGTGAATTTGAATTTGGAACGTGAGACATTCATCCTTTAATAGACTTCAAGAGTTGATTTCGGCACATTGTACATTTATGAAGCTCTTGAATACCTCATCTTCTTCTGCTTAACAGCATTAACAGTTTCGATTATGGTCTGTGATTCCATTTATTCCGGTGATTCGAATTTTTTAAAGGGGACATCTGTAAAATAAAAATGTCAGTATAAAATTACTAATCGAAGCCTAATAACAGATATCCGATATTGCTATCCGATAACGAGAGCCCTCCACACAAAACAAGCAAATGTACATAGAATGAAAAACCTATTATATATTACATAAATTGTAATTGAGATAGTAAATTCAGAACATATAGTTTAGAATTACGTATAAAAATATAGAATAACTACTTACATTTAGCTGACGTGTTGAGATATACTGAACGCTACAAAATAGAACGCGACTGTCATTTCATAAAACTTGTTATTAAATTAACATTTCATGCATTCTACTATATAGTCCAGCAGTTTCAAGTTTAGCAAATCATTCTATCCGATCATGGGAAATCATCCGATAATCGGCTCCCTTCCCCTAAGGAATATTTACTCTATTAATCGCAGGAAACAATTGAGAAAGTGAACTCGCTTCTGCGAAAACAGCTGAAGGCCGATCATTTTCCAAAAAAGCCCATGCCTACATGTGATTAGCCAATACTGGATGACGTGGTATTATGAGACCATTAATGTTTTAGTAAATCCCTACATGCTTAAATTAAAGGACAAGGTGTAAAAAATCATTGTGAGGTTTTAATTATAGAGAACGCAGTTCAGCTTCAATTTGGAAGAAGGTTTACAGCGCTGCCTTTACGAGCAAAAATAATGAACTAAGCAACTTAATACCTGCTTCAGAAACCTGAATAAACTCTAACGACAAGAGAAATATTAAACAATAATGAAATTGTAATATTCCTTTCCTTCTTCTAGAATATACTGTTACATAATAATAAACCTAAGGTGCACAGCACGCTGTATTACCTTCTACTGTTAATCTTATACCCAAAAATCTCATTTTGTTATTGTCTTATTGTTTCTCTCCGTGTAAGTGTTGCTTTAAAAAGGGGTAAAAAATTAATTTTTCTGGGATGTTAGAAACAAAGAGCGTTATTTTGTACTCATATGTCCTTCTCTACTACTGTACAAACACTTATTGCTCTACCTACTTCAAGATAAACATTATCTTATTGGAAATACAGTAGACTTTAAGTGATAGTCAAATGTTTTGGTCGTTATGTGATGTATACATGACTTTCTCTACTCTTGTACAAACACTTATTGCTCTATCTACTTCAAGATAAACATTATCTTATTGGAAATACAGTAGACTTTAAGTGATAGTCAAATGTTTTGCTCGTTATGTGATGTATACATGACTTTCTCTACTCTTGTACATACACTTATTGCTCTATCTACTTCAAGATAAGCATTATCTTATTGGGAATACAGTAGACTTTAAGTGATAGTCAAATGTTTTGCTCGTTATGTGATGTATACATGACTTTCTCTACTCTTGTACAAACACTTATTGCTCTACCTACTTCATGATAAACATTATCTTATTGGAAATACAGTAGACTTTAAGTGATAGTCAAATGTTTTGGTCGTTATGTGATGTATACATGACTTTCTCTACTCTTGTACAAACACTTATTGCTCTATCTACTTCAAGATAAACATTATCTTATTGGAAATACAGTAGACTTTAAGTGATAGTCAAATGTTTTGCTCGTTATGTGATGTATACATGACTTTCTCCACTCTTGTACAAACACTTATTGCTCTACCTACTTCATGATAAACATTATCTTATTGGAAATACAGTAGACTTTAAGTGATAGTCAAATGTTTGGGTCGTTATGTGATGTATACATGACTTTCTCTACTCTTGAACAAACACTTATTGCTCTATCTACTTCAAGATAAACATTATCTTATTGGGAATACAGTAGACTTTAAGTGATAGTCAAATGTTTTGGTCGTTATGTGATGTATACATGACTTTCTCTACTCCTGTACAAACACTTATTGCTCTATCTACTTCAAGATAAACATTATCTTATTGGAAATACAGTAGACTTTAAGTGATAGTCAAATGTTTTGCTCGTTATGTGATGTATACATGACTTTCTCTACTCTTGTACATACACTTATTGCTCTATCTACTTCAAGATAAGCATTATCTTATTGGGA
>CM060949.1:5703783-5928783 GCA_030765055.1 Mantis religiosa
AAACAATTCCTACAAAATTGACAGAGCTACGCGAAAGTCATAAGAAAACCTTAGAGACCATTTCCAGAAAATATACACTTCATTCCTACTTAAAATGGTTTAAACATATAGCATGTTGTTCTAAACCTCTAGAAGTAATTTGAGAAATTCTAAAAATAGCAGTTCCAATTGAAGAGTAGACCTTGCCCACAATATGCAGTGACGAAAGCAATAAACGAAAAAAAAAAAGTTTGTAAACCCGTTTCCGTAGTAAAGGTGGTAGTGTGTCTACCTCACGTTCAAGAGGTTCCGAGATCGAATCTCAGTCAGGTTGAGTTAGGTTTTACCTACACTGAAAGATGAATGTCTGCTAACTCTAAGCTCTATTTACCCTGGACTCATTTGAACATCATTTCATTCATCGTCTGATATCACTTAACGTTTGAGGTTTTACCTTATCCTGAAAGATGAATGTGTGGTAACTGTAAGCTCTATGTACCCTGTACTCATTTGAACATCATTTCATTCATCGTCCGATATGACAACGTTGGAGAAGGTAAAATATATTTTAAAAATTAAAAAAGAAGTTTGTTTTATCCTTCTGTTTTTTATCTTAACAGTGATACGAATTTGGAGCTATGTTAGCTGTAGAACAGTTTTGTGTAAAGTATTTTTGTGAATGCAATACATCAAAATGTTTTGTTACATCCTATATTTAAAAATGATAAAGCAGTCCCATTAATAACCACTGCAATCTAAATTAAAATGCGTATATACAAGAGTCGAGTATAGCGCATTTAAACTACAGTATATTATTATTTTTCACGTAGGTATATCTAAAACTGTAAACCATTTTATACCTCTTGTCTGAAATGAAATCATATATATTTCTATAAAGCTGGCAATAATTAAAACTAAACAAACGTCCAGCTATAAACAAAAGAAGCACTAATCCGCACAGTGCGTCACTGGTCTCTTGTTGAATCGTTAATACAACAGAACAAAACACGACGACAGACGCTGCGCAGAAAAGCAATTAAACGGACGAAAGAATTCATGGCCCCCTACATCGTCCTGACAGCTGGTTAGTTAATATTGAGAAGAATCGACTCAATATAAAAGCAGCAGAGGGTCAGCCAGTCCATAAAAGTAATATATTGCTTCAAAAAACGTTTGTAGGCCTGGGGGCAGAAGGGGAGATTAACCCTGCTTTTGAACGAAAAAGGGAAAAATCTTCCACCGCCACCAAATCGTAACAGTATCGATATAGCATAGGGGTAGATACTGCTGACTCTGCCGACTTCAACGTGCTTTTAAACGAATGTCATTTGTTTCTCTACTTACTGTGCTTATTCCGTGGCACGTTCGTTTGCAATTTTTCTGAACGGTAAACCGTCAGGAAGTTGTATAATGCCGTAAGAGAGAGCTAGAAATATGAATCGAAGTCGAGACTTAAGGCATGTATTGTTTATTTTAGTATTATTTGTTTCAAATGGGAAGAGTTCTCGCGTGTAGCAAATCAGATGCGTTTGAGCCTTCAGCGTTGCCACCTCGTTACTCTCATGCCCGATTTCACCAACAAATTTTAAGACTTAACACGAGTTTAGCAATAGTTAAAACAAAAATTGCATTTCACCAACAAGTGTTAGCGTAACACTCGTGTTAAATCTCATGTTAAACTAACAAACCGAATTTCTAATGTTAAGTCCTTAACAATTGTAAATAGTCAAGTTGGCGAGCATGAACTCAGCTGTTGATTTCGATTTGCTATATCTAAGACCGTCTAAATGGCATTCATAATAGAGTACGGACTATGGGGAGAAATGATTTCGAGGAAATATCCGAAGAAAATGTTCTACAGAGGTATAGACTGCCGAAACATGTTGCTATGAAGGTTACTGCGGAAGTACAAGAGAGGTTAGAACATGCATCGAAAGGAACATGCCGATCTCGCCTTTGCTTCAAGTATCAATAACCTTGCGATTTTATAATTCACTGAATTATGTGGATGATACACTGTCCACCTCCCGTCTTGAAACGTTCAAGTCACTTGTCCTTCTTCGCTCCTCGTTTTAAATTTACGTAATACTGAGTTAGAACATGCAGCGAAAGGAATATGCCGATCTCACCTTTGCTTCAAGTATTAGTAACCTTGCGATTTTATAATTCACTGAATTATGTGGATGATACACTGTCCACCTCCCGTCTTGAAACGTTCAAGTCACTCGTCACTTGTTCTTCACACCTCGTTTTAAATTTACGTAATACTGACAAGTTGTTTGGTGCTTGTAGTAGTGACACATGCATTTGAATTAAATTCGTTTCCAATATTTTCCCCGCGACATCTTTCTCTTTAACATTCACCGCATCCGTCCTCTTATTTTCCACGATATCCTTACACTTCGTCACCAATTCAATTAACAGTTCTTTTTCCGTCGATGAGAAATTTGTCTCGCGGCTTTATTTATGATTTTGTTCATCCGCCATTTGTGCAGACGAAAATGAAAACAAAAGCGCATCGGAGTACGTTCAGAAAATCATCCATAGCCTTCTATAGCTGTGATATTTACAAGTTTCTTGGCGTTAACACAGGTTTGTTAACATTTTAAGAAAACAGGTTGGTGAAATGCAAGAAATTTAACATTAGTTTTAGCGCCGTGACAATTGTTACGTTACATTTGTTAACGTCGATTTTAACATCTGTTGGTGAAATCGGGCATCACTCTTGTTATATTTCCGTCTCTCTTGCACACTTGCAAGTCTTCTTTGGCGCTAGACGTAAGGGAACGCAAACTGAATTTTCCAAGTTGTTTATAATAATGCAGTTGTTGAAATCACAATTGTAACATGGATATTCGTATATTACGCACATGGTTTGAATATTTAATTTAAAATCCAGTGCCCGCCTCGGTAGCGTAGATGGTAGCGTGTCTGCCTCACGTTCAAGAGGTCCCGAGTTCGAATCTCGTCAGGGTGAGTTACCTGGATAAGGTTTTTTCCGAGGTTTTCCCTTATCCTGAAAGACGAATGTCAGGTAACTCTGAGCTCTATGGACCCCGGGCTCATTTGAGCATCATATCACCCATTTCATTCATCGTCCGACATGACTTTACGTTGGAGGGCGTAAATTACAAGAAACGAAACAAAATCAGTTATAGTTTATGAATTACTTAGTTTTCTAATCCAACAAAAATACCAGTGGTGCATCCGTATAGCTGTGAATGTTACTTACGTTAAGAGATAATTCGTCATTGTCATTGTCTTCAACGTCTGAGTACTGCAAATTTATGATGATAGGTTCCAAAATCTCGTTACGTGCTATTTCTTTCCAAAAATCGTATTTCTATAGTTTATCTGATGTCTCACGCAGTTTTCCCAGTCTTCTTGTCTTCCTGGTCAATTTCTTCGTTAGTAGGTCGTTCCACGTCAGTCAGTTTATAAATATTATTTCTGTTTGCAACATAATTTGAGCCCACATTATCTCTATTGGATTGTTCTAGCAGTAGTTAGGAGGGGGTGGCTCGCGTCTCATTGATCC
Source organism: Mantis religiosa (assembly GCA_030765055.1). Lineage (NCBI taxonomy): Eukaryota > Metazoa > Arthropoda > Insecta > Mantodea > Mantidae > Mantis > Mantis religiosa. The sequence continues at coordinate 5,707,301 of CM060949.1, forward strand.
AGCTGATACACTTTTTCATGGAAGAGTAACTGAATAATACTGCTTTGAACTCTCTAGAGTAAATAGAGATTACGAACCATTCATAAACAAAGATATAATGTAACCAGACACGTTCTGTCAGACCAGCAAGAAGTGTATTGTCATCCGAGCGTCGGAACACCCTATAGAGTGGGCAAGCAAGAGAAGGGTCGGCGTTCGCCCCGCCCCCTCGTTTGTCTTATAGCGTTAAGAAGGGATGGCTGGGACAAAAAACATCATTGCGCCGTCTCTTTCTGTTCCACCTGTGTTCTCGAACTTACGGGATATTTTCTCTAATTGAGAACCTTCCAGATCGGCAAGCGGATCCTATATAAGCAACACGTCGTGCAAGAGGAGTGAGTGAGTCAGAGTTCTTGGCAATCAGCGTAAGAGTTCAGTACTAGTGTAAGGACGAGAAGACTGTGTATGTGCATCGGAGTTTACGTAATCGCGAGTGCAAGTGTAACTTTAACGGACGAACTGGTGAATTGTAATTGTGTGCATTACGTAATTCTGTGTAATTGGTAAGTGTTAAACTGTAAGTCGGTGGAAATAAAGAACATTGTTGAGTTTGTGTAATTGGACTTTTCATTTCACGAACCCACAAAGTCACAGTATTGTACCTCTCATCGAATTTAACAAACACCTTGGCTTATTCAAAGTACATATTTCTTTTACCACGTCGTGCCAAATGTTTACGTTTCAGTTCTGAGTAATTTCATATAAACGTTCCCGCATACATGCCAACCAACAATGATATTCATTACAGTGCTTACGTCGCAATGCATTGTTATAATATAACAATGTTCATATGTATTAGGAAAAATATTTGAGCTAAAAATATGGGGTTTTACGGTTATGTTAAATATATTTATCTCTCCTTCCTCATGGCCCAGTTTTTGCAAAATCTAAATTCTTGTCTTAGTGCGAATACTATTTGTTAGAGATTGATTAGGTTGATGCTTGTCACACACCGGTTAGGGGAATGCAATACGACAACACTGCAGGACTCCTAGTAGCGCTCAAGGACAAACATCATCCCATTTGAAACACATAATAGGTGAGCAACCAATCGGAGTTCTGCGATGTTGTCATATTGCACTCTCCCTAACCGGTGTGTGACAAGCACCAACCTAATCCAGCTATAATAAATACGGTTTGCGCTAACACAAAAATTCAAATTTTGTAAAAACTAATCCACGAGAAAGGCAGAGAGAAATGTATACAACATAAGCGTAAAAACTCCATATTTGTAGCTCAAATAGTTTTTCTAATACAAATAAATAAAGTACCAATATACTGTGGCGAACCTCTTTTTACGACTGACGGCATACGTGCAAATATGGTTCGCGCGGCTTGTTTACACAAAGGAGCTGATAGACAGAGAGTGTGGAGATAAAGAGCTTGCATAAGCGGAAAAACGTAGCGCCGGAGATAAAAGACATGCCGACACCGATATACACTACTGGAAATGGAAATAAGAACACATTGACGCCGGTGTGTCAGACCCACCATACTGCTCCGGACACTGCGAGAGGGCTGTACAAGCAATGATCACACGCACGGCACAGCGGACAAACCAGGAACCGCTGTGTTGGCCGTCGAATGGCGCTAGCTGCGCAGCGTTTGGGCACCGCCGCCGTCAGAGTCAGCCAGTTTGCCGTGGTATATGGAGCTCCATCGCTGTCTTTAACACTGGTAGCATGCCGCGTCAGCGTGGACGTGAACCGTATGTGCAGTTGACGGACTTTGAGCGAGGGCGTATAGTGGGCATGCAGGAGGCCGGGTGGACGCACCACCGAATTGCTCAACACGTGGGCCGTGAGGTCTCCACAGTACATCGATGTTGTCGCCAGTGGTCGGCGGAAGGTGCACGTGCCCGTCGACCTGGGACCGAACTGCAGCGACGCACGGATGCACGCCAAGAACGTCGGATCCTACGCAGAGACGTAGGGACCGCACCGCCACTTCCCAGCAAATTAGGGACACTGTTGCTCCTGGGGTATCGGCGAGGACCATTCGCAACCGTCTCCATGAAGCTGGGCTACGGTCATGCGCACCGTTAGGCCGTCTTCCGCTCACGCCCCAACATCGTACAGCCCGCCTCCAGTGGTGTCGCGACAGGCGTGAATGGAGGGACGAATGGAGACGTGTCGTCTTCAGCGATGAGAGTCGCTTCTGCCTTGGTGCCAATGATGGTCGTATGCGTGTTTGGCGCCGTGCAGGTGAGCGCCACAATCAGGACTGCATACGACTGAGGCACACAGGGCCAACACCCGGTATAATGGTGTGGGGAGCGATCTCGTACACTGGCCGTACACCTCTGGTGATCGTCGAGGGGACACTGAATAGTGCACGGTACATCCAAACCGTCATCGAACCCATCGTTCTACCATTCCTAGACCGGCAAGGTAACTTGCTGTTCCAACAGGACAATGCACGTCCGCATGTATCCCATGCCACCCAACGTGCTCTAGAAGGTGTAAGTCAACTACCCTGGCCAGCAAGATCTCCGGATCTGGCCCCCATTGAGCATGTTTGGGACTGGATGAAACGTCGTCTCACGCGGTCTGCACGTCCAGCACGAACGCTGGTTCAACTGAGGCGCCAGCTGGAAATGACATGGCAATCATCCAGCATCTCTACGATCGTCTCCATGGGAGAATAGCAGCCTGCATTGCCGCGAAAGGTGGATATACACGGTACTAGTGCCGATATTGTGTCTATGTGCCTATGGTTCTGTCAGTGTGATCATGTGATGTATCTGACCCCCAGGAATGTGTCAATAAAGTTTCCCCTTCCTGGGACAATAAATTCACGGTGTTCTTATTTCAATTTCCAGGAGTGTAGTTATAGCCGCGCTGGTGGAACGGTTACCATGGATTTATCTTTGTAAACAGAAACTTCTCAGATAACACACTGATTATTCCTATAAGAGTGAGAGGGGTACTGACGCGCCTCCGTTTCGTGTGCTGCGGTCTTTTGAGTGTTTAGACGTATGCGCCAAGTATCGAACCATTCAACGAGGCAGTCAAGAGAGGTTTGTAGCGTGTGAATAGTTGTAGGGAGATATGTGCCGGAATGATATAAAACAGTATCATCAGCGTATAAGGCTATGGAGGTATGGGCCAAGTCAGGAAGATCATAGGTATAGATACTAAATAAGATACTTATATACTATAAGATACTATAGATACTAATTCTCTGTAGCAACTTTTAGACTTGTAACAGGCCATTACTGCCTCAATAAACATTTAGTCACGATTGGTATAGTGAGATCTCCTTTCTGTACACTTAAACAAGATATGGATGAAGCTGTCCAACCTTTAGTGAACATAACCTCAAAATACTGGAGTACAAGAGTGCGAATGGCTTCACTGCCAACTGCTGAACATAAATACCAAACAACCAAAGAACCGCATTTTTGAGTAGTAATATTTTGTCTTTTCCTTACGGTTCACGAGTTATGCGAAAGTCATCCACAATAAATAAGGATTTTGAACTATACAGATACTAAAAGACTGAAGAGAATTTACAAAGCCTTTGTTAAGAATTCCATTGAGTAGAAAACAGTTGCTGACTTTGCAAAGAATGCAGGTAGGCCATGTTAAAGTTTATTCCCAGCATTATACATAGAGGGCCATGACATAGAGCACAGGCCCACAGAAAACAGAGCAACAATTGATCCCGTTGGTAATAGCAGAATGTACCTTATGCTTATTTGTTTTATTCCTGCTTAACGAATACTTCAGAGCTTGTGTTTCTATTAAATCATTACTGGAGTTTAGAAATCTTACACAAGGTCTGGTTGCTAATTCGTTATTTATAAATACAATAAATATTCTCTTACATTTCTTCTTCATCCTGCGTAAATTATACGACGTTTTAAAACCGGTAATAACATTTTGGGGGAAGGAAATAGTGATTATTTATGTACCCAGGGTATTATATTAATTATTAGACCAAGAGAACGACCGCTTATAATAACCATCAATACTTACCAATAGCTCATGGAGCACTCGTTTGTTATTCTATGGGTACATCCATAATTTACAGAAAACCTGTAAATTACAGATGTGACGTCCTTACTCTTCTACATTGCCTTTTACAAAGAGTTCTTGTTACTGCCTTATACATTTTGTTGCACATATCTCGTAAAACGGATACTTGAGAGTGAAGTGAGGGATGTTTAAAAACCTGAAGATATATTGTCTTTCCGTGTAATCGGAGATCTCTTTAAAACCTGACAAAAGTAACGGATATTTCAGAAATGGCTAATGACAAAGGTGCGACTATCTGTGAATACATAACTCAAAAATCAAAATACGCTTACATAAAACATTCGCTATTTAACATTTGCCAAGAATGCCACACCAATGTCCGACTTCACCAACAGATGTTAAGACTTAACACGGCTGTTAGTCTGTTTAGTAACAGTTATAACAAAAATTGCATTACACCAACATGTGTTAGCTCAACACTCGTGTTAAATTAATATGCCATATTTCGGTTAAGTGGCTAACAAGGGTAGAATTGAAAGAGTGGCACGTTGGCCATAGTAGGTCAATGGTTTAGAGCGGCTGGACGGAGACCAGAAGATCCGTGGTTTAAATCCCGGCTATGACATTGAATTTTTCAGTCTGGCTGTACTTTTTCATAGTGCGTCCTACACACGGCTAGTGTGAAAGAACAATTAATTTCCAAAGGTAGAACTGTCAAGATGGCGGGCGTGAAACCACCTTTTGATATCGATTTGCAATATTTTTACCGTCTAAAGGGCATTCGTAATAGAGTACGGCTTAAAAGATTTTGAGGAGCTATCAGGAGATTTTATACGGAGGTATAGACTGTCGAAACAAATTGTTATGAAGGTCGTTGAGGAAGTACAGTGCGATCCATATAAACCTGAACCATTTCAATAGGGCATAACTTTTGAACCAATAATAGGACACGCTTGCAACTTTGGAAGAATATAATAGACAATTGGTAGACTGCATTACACTATTTACATCTCAGAGAAAATGTTGGAAGTGTCCTCCACCAGCATCTATACATGTTTGTACTCGTCTCGCCATATTCTCTGAAGTTTTACGGAGAGTAACCTCGCCAATGTTACTTATTTTGGTTCGAATGGATTCCTTGAGACCTTCAATTGTCCGTGGCCTATTATTGTACACTCTAATTTTGGATACCCTCACAAGAACAAATCCAATGAGGTTAGGTCAGGGAATCTAGCGAGCCACAGACTTTTTCAGATTAAGCGATTATCAAAGAAACTGGTTACAAGTATACAAAGTTGTGTATGATAGCGACGCTGTTAATAATATAAGCGCCGCCGCCGGTGTGCCGAGGTTTGCTCCCTCTATATCGCTTTCGAAGTCACCACTTTAGGTAGACCGACTTGTCTACTTGAAGCTGTAGGCACACGGGCTCATGTAGCGTTAATCTGGTACCTCGCAGTGGAGTAGTGCCATGTAAAATGTACAACCCCTACAGATGCCCGCATGGCATATCAAATTACTACATCCAGGCAGTTACAAATTTGATTTCTATGTAACGTGCATGCAGCAGGATTCTATTTTTGTGGTACCACGGTCTTTCAGCGATCAGAGCTGTCTGGTTGGACATGAACATTCGTAAGCTATAAGCTAAACACGTGAATGGGAATAATAACACAACAACAAATCAAAATTATCTTTACACTGACTTAACTTATATTTTAATGTCTGATGAGTCACACAGACACGACATTCTCTACTAACTCCTGTTCATCTTTATCTTATCTACTTCATCTTAAACATTACAAATATTGACATAAACTGCCTTATACCAGAATTAAGGTAATACAGTAGGCTTTTAACAGAATTCAAATTCTTAAGACATACTCGCTATGTAATGGTTTCAAATTTTGTTTTCTTTGCATGATACATAGATAAACAAACAACAAGGACAACCTTTATTTTTAAAAAAAAAAACTGGATATTTAAAACTTAAAACCAAAAATCAAAAATTCTTTGTAAATGCTTACAAGCTAACTGTAGGCCCTATTTCCGCTGTCCTCATTTGAACATCATTTCATTCATCGTGCGTTATCACTATGGTTTTCTCTTATCCTGAGAGATGAATGTCCGGTAATTCTAAGCTCTATGTACCCTGTACTTATTTGAACATCATTTCATTCATCGTCCGATATGACATAACGTTGGAGGTTTTCTCTTATCCTGAAATATGAATTTCTGGTAACTATAAGCTCTATGTACCCTGTACTCATTTGAACATCATTTCATACATCGTCCAATATGACTTAACGTTGGAGGTTTTCTCTTATCCTAAAACATGAATGTCTGGTAACTTTAAGGTCTATGTACCCTGTACTCATTTGAACATCATTTCATTCATAGTCCGATATGACTTAACGTTGGAGGTTTTCTCTTATCCTAAAACATGAATGTCTGGTAACTTTAAGCTCTATGTACCCTGTACTCATTTGAACATCATTTCATTCATCGTCCGATATGACTTAACGTTGGAGGTTATCTGTTATCCTAAAACATGAAAGTCTGGTAACTTTAAGCTCTATGTACCCTGTACTCATTTGAACATCATTTCATTCATCGTCCGATATGACTTAACGTTGGAGGTTATCTGTTATCCTAAAACATGAAAGTCTGGTAACTCTAAGCTCTATGTACCCTGCACTTATTTGAACATCATTTCATTTATCGTGCGATATGACTTAACGTTGTAGGTTTTCTCTCATCCTGAAAGATGAATGTCTGGTAACTCTAAGCTCTATGTACCCTGTACTCATTTGAACATCATTTCATTTATCGTCCGATATGACTTAACGTTGGAGGTTTTCTCTTATCCTTAAAGATGAATGTCTGGTAACTCTAAGCTCTATGTACCCTGTACTTACTTGAACATCATTTCATTTATCGTGCGATATGACTTAACGTTGGAGGTTTTCTCTCATCCTGAAAGATGAATGTCTGGTAACATTAAGCTCTATCTACCCTGTACTCATTTGAACATTATTTCATCCATCGTCCGATATGACTTAACGTTGGAGGTTTTCTCTTATCTTTATAGATGGTCTCGGAACTCTAAACTCTATGTACCCTGTACTCATTTGAACATTATTTCATTCATCGTCCGATATGACTTAACGTTGGAGGTTTTCTCTTATCCTGAAAGATGAGTGTCTGGTAACCCTAAGCTCTATGTACCCTGTACTCGTTTGATCATCATTTTATTCATCGTCCGATATGACTTAACGTTGGAGGTTTTCTCTTATCCTGAAAGATGAATGTCTGGTAGCTCTAAGCTCTATGTATGCTGTACTCATTTGATCATCATTTCACTCATCGTTTGATATGACTTAACGTTGGAGGTTTTCTCTTATCCTGAAAGATGAATGTCTGGTAGCTCTAAGCTCTATGTATGCTGTACTCATTTGATCATCATTTCACTCATCGTCTGATTTGACTTAACGTTGGAGGTTTTCTCTTATCCTAAAAGATGAATGTCTGGTAACTCTAAGCTCTATGTACCCTGTACTCATTTAAACATCATTTCATTGATCGTGCAATATGACTTAACGTTGGAGGTTTTCTCTTATCCTGAAAGATGAATGTCTGGTAACTCTAAGCTCTATGTACCCTGTACTCATTTGAACATCATTACATTCATCGTCCGATATGACTTAACGTTGTAGGTTTTCTCTTATCCTGAAAGATGAATATCTGGTAACTCTAAGCTCTATGTACCCTGTACTCATTTAAACATCATTTCATTGATCGTGCAATATGACTTAACGTTGGAGGTTTTCTCTTATCCTGAAAGATGAATGTCTGGTAACTCTAAGCTCTATGTACCCTGTACTCATTTGAACATCATTACATTCATCGTCCGATATGACTTAACGTTGTAGGTTTTCTCTTATCCTGAAAGATGAATGTCTGGTAACTCTAAGCTCTATGTATACTGTACTCATTTAAACATCATTTCATTGATCGTGCAATATTACTTAACCTTGGAGGTTTTCTCTTATTTTCACAGATGATTGTCGCGTAACTCTAAGCTCTATTTACCCTGAGTTCGTTTGATTATTTATGCTTCGTCCGAAATGAGCTAACGTTGGAAGACGTTAATTCAAATAAATAAAGTAACAGGGAATAAACATTTGTGTATCATGTGACTGACAGTCCAAGTGGGGGAACGGACAGCTGGAATAAATAAAGAATTGCCATAGTTTTACACAAAGCAGTGATGACTCAGTAGATGTGAAATCCCTCGGTCGATGGTGGACTGTACTGCAATGCATCAGGGTAAAGTTGGCTGGCTTCTGACCCAGAATATGTTCACTAAACTCTTTATTTGCAAATATTCATCCTAACCATGTTCACACAGAGAACCACAATTGTATTACCTCCACGAATACAAACAACAACAGAATTATCTGATTCCCTCTGTGCTGTGTCCGCCCCTGTTGAAATCGCCTTATGCCAACAAGAGTAAAATGTCACAATCCATAATAATCACATCTGTATACAAATGCGCGTCACGTAAGGTACAGACCCCACCCCCCAAAAATAACTATTAATATTTCAAAAGAAGTCAGGACTCTGAAACCTGAAAACAAAATCGTAAACGTGCCTACTCCATTGTCATGGGAAATTATATAAAAATGTGCATACATTCAAATGTTTAGTCCTGGAAATCAGGTTGAAAAGTAAAAAAGAAGAAATCGTAAATGTTAGAAGCGGTCAACGGGAAAATATAAAATGCAACATAAAGTACCTTAGAAAATGGAAATTAATTGTTCTTTCACACTAGCCGTGTGTAGAACGCACTATGAAAGGGTAGAGCCAGAATGAAAAATTCAACGCCATAGCCGGGATTTGAACCACGGATCTTCTAGTTTCCGTCCAGCCGCTCTAACCATTTGAGGTACTATGGCCAACGTGCCAGCATGACATTAAATTCTCCAACTGACTCATGTTTCTCCCGGTAAACCAATTAGGAGTTCTCATAAACACATGAGACAACTACCTTAATGGCGACTTACTATGCTGTTGAAAAATTCAACGCCATAGCCGGGATTTGAACCACGGATCTTCTGGTTTCCGTCCAGCCGCTCTAACCATTTGAGCTACTATGGCCAACGTGCCAGCATGACATTAAATTCTCCAACTGACTCATGTTTCTCCCGGTAAACCAATTAGGAGTTCTCATAAACACATGAGACAATTACCTTAATGACGACTTACTATGCTGTAAGTACTTTAAGGCCCGGGCTTTATAGTTCGGACCACTATTAGGTTCAACTGACTCGTGTTTTTCCCGGTAAACCACTAGGAGTTCTCGTAAACACATGAGACAACTACCTTAATGGCGACTTACTATGCTGTAAGTACTTTAAGACACGGGCTTTATAGTTCGGACCACTATTAGGTACAACTGACTCGTGTTTTTCCCGGTAAACCACTAGGAGTTCTCATAAACACATGAGACAACTACCTTAATGGCGACTTACTATGCTGTACGTACTTTAAGACCCGGGCTTTATAGTTCGGACCACTATTAGGTTCAACTGACTCGTGTTTTTCCCGGTAAACCACTAGGAGTTCTCATAAACACATGAGACAACTACCTTAATGGCGGTTTACTATGCTGTAAGTACTTTAAGGCCCGGGCTTTATAGTTCGGACCACTATTAGGTACAACTGACTCGTGTTTTTCCCGGTAAACCACTAGGAGTTCTCATAAACACATGAGACAACTACCTTAATGATGACTTACTATGCTGTAAGTACTTTAAGACCCGGGCTTTATATTTCGGACCACTATTAGGTACAACTGACTCGTGTTTTTCCCGGTAAACCACTAGGAGTTCTCATAAACACATGAGACAACTACCTTAATGGCGACTTACTATGCTGTAAGTACTTTAAGGCCCGGGCTTTATAGTTCGGACCACTATTAGGTTCAACTGACTCGTGTTTTTCCCGGTAAACCACTAGGAGTTCTCATAAACACATGAGACAACTACCTTAATGGCGACTTACTATGCTGTAAGTACTTTAAGGCCCGGGCTTTATAGTTCGGACCACTATTAGGTTCAACTGACTCGTGTTTTTCCCGGTAAACCACTAGGAGTTCTCGTAAACACATGAGACAACTACCTTAATGGCGACTTACTATGCTGTAAGTACTTTAAGGCCCGGGCTTTATAGTTCGGACCACTATTAGGTACAACTGACTCGTGTTTTTCCCGGTAAACCACTAGGAGTTCTCATAAACACATGAGACAACTACCTTAATGACGACTTACTATGCTGTAAGTACTTTAGGACCCGGGCTTTATATTTCGGACCACTATTAGGTACAACTGACTCGTGTTTTTCCCGGTAAACCACTAGGAGTTCTCATAAACACCTGAGACAACTACCTTAATGGCGACTTACTATGCTGTAAGTACTTTAAGGCCCGGGCTTTATAGTTCGGACCACTATTAGGTTCAACTGACTCGTGTTTTTCCCGGTAAACCACTAGGAGTTCTCGTAAACACATGAGACAACTACCTTAATGACGACTTACTGTGCTGTAAGTACTTTAAGACCCGGGCTTTATATTTCGGACCACTATTAGGTACAACTGACTCGTGTTTTTCCCGGTAAACCACTAGGAGTTCTCATAAACACCTGAGACAACTACCTTAATGGCGACTTACTATGCTGTAAGTACTTTAAGGCCCGGGCTTTATAGTTCGGACCACTATTAGGTTCAACTGACTCGTGTTTTTCCCGGTAAACCACTAGGAGTTCTCATAAACACATGAGACAACTACCTTAATGGCGACTTACTATGCTGTAAGTACTTTAAGGCCCGGGCTTTATAGTTCGGACCATTATTAGGTTCAACTGACTCGTGTTTTTCCCGGTAAACCACTAGGAGTTCTCGTAAACACATGAGACAACTACCTTAATGGCGACTTACTATGCTGTAAGTACTTTTAGGCCCGGGCTTTATAATTCTGATCACTATTAAGTACAATTAATGGAAATTAATTGTTCTTTCACACTAGCCGTGTGTAGGACGCACTATGAAAGGGTAGAGCCAGAATGAAAAATTCAACGACATAGTCGGGATTTGAACCACGGATCTTCTGGTTTCCGTCCAGCCGCTCTAACCATTTGAGCTACTATGCCCAACGTGCCAGCATGACATTAAATTCTCCAACTGACTCATGTTTCTCCCGGTAAACCACTTAGAAGTTCTCATAAACATATGGTAATTGTCTCATGTGTTTATGAGAACTCCTAAGTGGTTTACCGGGAGAAACATGAGTCAGTTGGAGAATTTAATGTCATGTCGGCACGTTGGCCATAGTAGCTCAAATGGTTAGAGCGCCTGGACGGAAACCAGAAGATCCGTGGTTCAAATCCCGGCTATGGCGTTGAATTTTTCAACAGCATAGTAAGTCGCCATTAAGGTAGTTGTCTCATGTGTTTACGAGAACTCCTAGTGGTTTACCGGGAAAAACACGAGTTAGTTGTACCTAATAGTGGTCCGAACTATAAAGCCCGGGCCTTAAAGTACTTACAGCATAGTAAGTCGCCATTAAGGTAGTTGTCTCATGTGTTTATGAGAACTCCTAATTGGTTTACCGGGAAAAACACGAGTCAGTTGTACCTAATATTGGTCCGAACTATAAAGCCCGGGCCTTAAAGTACTTACAGCATAGTAAGTCGTCATTAAGGTAATTGTCTCATGTGTTTATGAGAACTCCTAGTGCTTTACCGAGAGAAACACGAGTCAGTTGTACCTAATAGTGGCCCGAACTATAAAGCCCGGGTCTTAAAGTACTTACAGCATAGTAAGTCGTCATTAAGGTAGTTGTCTCATGTGTTTATGAGAACTCCTAGTGGTTTACCGGGAAAAGCACGAGTCAGTTGTACCTAATAGTGGTCCGAACTATAAAGCCCGGGTCTTAAAGTACTTACAGCATAGTAAGTCGTCATTAAGGTAGTTGTCTCATGTGTTTATGAGAACTCCTGGTGGTTTACCGGGAAAAACACGAGTCAGTTGTACCTAATAGTGGCCCGAACTATAAAGCCCGGGTCTTAAAGTACTTACAGCATAGTAAGTCGTCATTAAGGTAGTTGTCTCATGTGTTTATGAGAACTCCTAGTGGTTTACCGGGAAAAACACGAGTCAGTTGTACCTAATAGTGGTCCGAACTATAAAGCCCGGGCCTTAAAGTACTTACAGCATAGTAAGTCACCATTAAGGTAGTTGTCTAATGTGTTTATGAGAACTCCTAATTGGTTTACCGGGAGAAACATGAGTCAGTTGGAGAATTTAATGTCATGCTGGCCATAGTAGCTCAAATGGTTAGAGCGGCTGGGCGGAAACCAGAAGATCCGTGGTTCAAATCCCGGCTATGGCGTTGAATTTTTCGTTCTGGCTCTACCCTTTCATACCTTAGAAAAGTTTTTAAAGTTTTAATATTAATTAGAACTATACCTGATAGTTTATTTAGATCTCATAAATCTGAAAGAGGGCATAAAATGTATTTTATAGCGATAAGAACTAGAGATGGCTATCGATACTTGCGATATTTCGATACTCGCGATACTTGTATGGTATCGATATTGAACGATCCTGCTTCAGAAAATTCGCCCGATACTTTTTCGATACTACGGTGGTGATTCAACAACTTTTAATTTATTTTAAAATCATAAAATGCAGTGTTATCCATATAAACCATAACTTTTAAACCAACAATAAGACACACGAGCAACTTTGGGAGAATATAATACACAATTGGGAGATTAAATTACACTATTTACATCTCAGAGAAAATGTTGGAAGTGTCCTCCACCAGCATCTATGGATCGTTGGTCCCATTTTCTTTGATACGACTGTAGACACTACAGTACATATGAGTATCTTCAAGACATTTGTGGAGCAGTTGGATGATATCGAATTGAGAGGTTATTTCCAGCAAGATGGAGTAACGTGTCATACATTTAATGACACCACTGAACTTGTAACCAGTTTCTTTGATACGACTGTAGACACTAAAGTACATATGAGTATCTTCAAGACATTTCTGGAGCAGCTGGATGATATCGAATTGAGAGAACGTGATTTCTAGCAAGATGGAGTAACGTGTCATACATCTTATTACACCATGGAACTTGTAACCAGTTTCTTTGATACGACTGTAGACACTGAAGTTTATATGGGTATCTTCAAGACATTTGTGGAGCAGCTGGATGATATCGAATTGAAAGAACGTTATTTCTAGCAAGATGGAGCAACGTGTCATACATCTAATTACACCATGGAACTCGTAACCAGTTACTTTGATACGACTGTATATTGACGTTTATATGGGTATCTTCAAGACATGTGTGGAGCAGATGGAAAATATCGAATTGAGAGGTCATTTCCAGCAAGATGGAGTAACGTGTCATACATCTAATTACACCATTGTAACCAGTTACTTTGATACGACTGTAGACACTTAAGTTTATATGGGTATCTTCAAGACATTTGTGGAGCAGCTGGATTATATCTAATTGAGAGAACGTTATTTCTAGCAAGATAGAGTAACGTGTCATACATCTAATGACACCATGGCACTTTTAAGCAGTTTCTTTGATACGTCTGTAGACACTGAAGTGTATATGGGTATCTTCAAAACATTTGTGGAGCAGCTGGATGGTATCGAATTAAGAGAAGGTTATTTCCAGCAAGATGGAGCAACGTGCCATACATATAATGACACCATGGAACTTGTAACCAGTTTCTTTGATACGACTGTAGACACTAAAGTTTATATGGGTATCTCCAAGACATTTGTGGAGCAGCTGGATGATATCGAATTGAGAGAAGGTTATTTCCAGCAAGAGGGAGTAACCTGCCGTACATCTAAAGACACCATGGAAGTTGTAACCAGTTTCTTTGATAATCGAATAATGTCAAAATGTCTGTGAACCTCCAGATTCCCTAACCTTACCTCACCGGATTTTTTCTTGTGGGGGTATCTTAAAAGAGAGTCTACAGGAATAGGCCACGGACAATTGTTGTTCTCAAGGAATCTATTCGAACCGAAATAAGTAACATTGGCAAGGTTACTCTTCGTAAAACTTCAGAGAATATGGTGAGACGTCAAACATGTATATTTTAAGCAGTTGGCCATTCGCTCTCTTATACTCCAGTATTTTGATGTGATGGTGCGTTGACTAAAGGTTGGGCAGTTCCATTCATATCTTCTTTAAGTGTGCAGAAAGGACACTATGCCAATCCTGAGATATCCATGGCCTGTTAGAAGTCTAAAGGTTGCTACAGAGGATTTTCTTGATTCTAGTCGTGCTGCTACATAAATTTTCCCCTAGGTTCGCTTTTGTTTGTAGTATACTATCTTCTTTAAATTGTTGATTATATTCTGACTTTGTGGGTTCGTGAAATTAAAAGTCCAATTGCACCGCTCAAAAGTATTCTTTATTTCCACCGAATTACAGTCGGAACACTTGCCGATTACACAGAATTACGTAGCGCACACAATTACAATTCACCAGTTCGTCTGTCACAGGTCCACTGCACGCTCACAGTTACGTACAACTCCTCTGATGCACGTTCACAGTCTTCCGGTCCGTTAACTCACTCGGCGCTCCTCACGACTGCTCGCCAAGAACTGAGCTGACCAAGAGAGAGAGAGAGCCAAGAGCGAGAACAAGTCGTCCGGGTGCTCCCGGACGGTGGGTAGAGCGCCACGGTACCTATCCGCTGTGTGGAGTTACCCTTGCGGTCTTAAAGAGTTTGTCATTTCTCCAAAGCTTGGATGTCGTTGTTTACTGAAGGGCCTGATTCAGCCTCTGCTAGTGCTCCTGGCGGCGGGGTTAGCTTCCAAGGAGGCCAGTGCCCTGAACCGCCACGCTGTTGGCGGCCTGAGTTGCAGTGTCCGTCCAGCGTGACGAGGCCAGGAGCGAGAGGTCGGGATGTGGGGGACCGTTTAGGTTATGGTTCTCCTCGAGGTCACACTGGGGGACCTGGCTGACGGGGGTCAGCCGGCGGGCCAGATCCAGCCCCAGTGTGGCCGGGACAGAGTGTAGAATTGAGGGAATGAGAGGCTGGTCTCACCACCCAAGGACGTCCTTGGGGAGGCGGTAGCTCTTTCTCCTCCTGGGCACACGGTGGTCATACTGTCCTAGTGTGTTCACTAGGTGGTTGGGATGGGATGTAATCCTGGCATACAATGTGCGCGAGCGTTCACGCACAACGTCCTCAACGTAAGGTATGCCAGAATGGGTGTGCAGGATGTATGAAGGAAGCATACGTTCGGTACCGTAGATCATCCTAAGCGCCCTGTTCTGCACGGCTTGCAGCCTGCGGATGGTGGTACGAGCCACCGATCCCCAGACCTCGCATCCATACAGGATCAGGGGCGGAATGATCGCACGATACACCCGTAGTTTTAGGCGAGTGGGCATGGTTGAACTGAATATAGGGTACAACCGCCTAAGCGCTGCATGGCCGAAGCTGATTTTTTCACGGGCATGTGGGGTGAATGTGAGGCCGCGGTCCAGTCGGACACCTAGGTATTTGGCAGTCCGGACACAAGGGATCCTTCTCTGCCTCAACCGCAGGTCTCCTTCCGGGCGCCAGCGGAGGACCTTCCCCAGCAGAAGGGCAGAGCTCTTCTGTGGGCTGATGGCCATTCTCCACCTTTCACTCCACGTGCCGGTGGCTCGGAGTGATCGTTGCAGCGGAGGGAGACAGTAGCGGATGTTTTTGTTCTGGGCCAAGATGATGACGTCGTCAGCATATTGGCACAGAACAGTGCGAGACTCTGTTGGGAAGTCAGACATGTAGGTAGCAAAGAGTAACGGCGGCAGTACACTGCCTTCCGGGACTCCCGCCGCTATGGGTCTGACGGAGGAGAGTTTGCCTTCGACCCGCACCGTGAAGGTTCGATCCCGGAGGAAACTACTGATCAGGGTGAGGTATGGGGAGGGGAGTTGTACTTCCTTGAGTTTGTGTAACAGTCCCTGGTGCCACGTTGTGGCGAAGGCCTTGTGCACGTCCAGGAGCACCGCGACAGTTTTGAGGTTGTCCTGGAAGCCCAGGGCAGCCTTTTCTACCGAACGCAGTAGCTGCAGAGTCGTGGAGTGGCCCCGACGGAAACCGAACTGGTGATCCGGTAGGTGGTGCCTTTCCTCGAAGAGAGGAATCAGGCGGGCCAGGAGCAATCGCTCAAAAACCTTTGAGACGATTGAGAGAAGACTTATGGACCGGTACCTGGAAGGGAAGAGTGGATCTTTGCCGGGCTTCAGAATGCAGACCACCCTCGCCTCTTTCCAACAAGTTGGAAAGTGGCGGAGGTAAAGGCATGCATTGTAAATCCGCGTCAATCTGAGCTGACTCGCCAACTAAGGGTCTTATATAGGGAAGATCGACGTTTCTGGAAAGTTCGCGGCGTGCACAATTATCCCGAGGTTTCCAGACGTCTGGTGGGAGGGGAAAGATACAGTACAGGGCTCGTGCCGCTCTCCTAATCATCCCTTCAGTTAGTGACACGAGACAAATGGGTAGGAGTGGGCTGAATGCTTCCCGTCTGGCCCTACTGCCGGCCGGTTCTATAGGGAGTTCCGACGTTCGGGTGACAATATGTTGATATAATTATACTTTTGTTACAGTGATAACTTAGTGGCTCAAATGAATTTGATGTTATTATATTACCTGTTTTGGCTAGAAAGTCATCTGTTTCATTACCCTGTATTCCCATTGAATTATTAAACTTTTGTGTTCCAGATCTTCTCGGGAAACAAGCCAGGTGAAAAGACGATTAGAAATCTAATTGCTTTGATAACGACCCTAAAATCAACTTTCGGGAGACGAACATCTTGGGAAAATGCAACAGTTACTGGCAGCGGAGAGTTAAGGAGGCTTTGACCATTTCCTCCGAGAGGAACGCCTTGGTCGTGATGCTGAATTTCAGTTCAGCTCCTGTTGGAAATAGGCCTTAAAATGGAAATCCGTCGGCTTAAGAAGCATAGATCTATACAGCTTGATAATAATCAAATTAAGTAGTTACATTACTTTGACCAAATTAATTTTGTATACTCACGCCATCTCCTGACCTGGCATTTAATTTACTGAAATCAGTCTTTTGTTCAGTTTTTGTCTTTGTTTACATTTGTGTTATATCCAGTGATAAATTTACATTATAGCATTTATTAAAATATCCTGATAATGGGAGAGATGTACACTCCTGAAACGTCGATTTCTAATCGTCTTTTCAGCTGGCTTGCTTCCCAAGAAGATCTCGAACATATTCGTTGCCAGGAAAGCTTCAGATCTTATTTTATTAATCTTTTATTTAAATTCATTATTATTTTACGACATTCTGCAATATTTAGGTTTTAGGTGTTATATCAGATGTTATGGTTGCTTTAGATTCAGATAGTAATACAGCTTTTTCAAATGTAGTTATATGATATAGAAGATGTTGTAAGTTCTGAAGGATTCCCGAAATTTCTCCATCAAAATTTGTAGAATTTAAACCCATTTCTTTTTTACGAGGTCTGTTCAATAAAGAATGATCATAATTTTTACGGTCATAATTTTTCGCACTAAAATTCAATCTTATTATATTCTGTTAACTTAATCTAAAACAAACACGCCGTAGTAGTTTCATTGTTGGTACTCCTGGTTCCCGTCTGTGAGAACCAGGCAAGTTCAGACGTGTTCAGTATCGCCTACCGCTGCAATGGAGGTAACATGCAGTTAAAGTTGATGTTAGAGGAAGATACGGAATTTCTTTCAAACTTAATCACTGCTGATGAAACTTGGCTACATCATTTTGATCCTGAGAACAAACAGCAAAACTCAGTGTGGAAATCTCCTTCATCACCAACCCCCAAAAAGCAAAAGTGGTTGCTTCTGCTGGGAAAGTTATGGTCATCTCATTCTTTGATATTCATGGAATGGTTTATCAGCATGTTGTACCTGCACACACATCAGTAACTGGACAATACTACAGGGATGTGCTGAAAACATTGCAAAAGACCTCATTTCCGTGAAGCAGGCTGGATGTTGCACCACGATAATGCGCGGCCGCATATTGCCAAAGTTGTTGCTGAATATCTTGTAAAAATCAACGTGAAATACATCTCTCACTCTCCCTATAGTCCGGATTTAGCCCCATGTGACTTTTTTCTATTCCCTAACTTGAAGAAACGCCTTCGTGGGAGGCATTATCCATCATCAGAAGCAGTGGTGAAGGCTGCGGAGGCGATTTTGAAGGATCTCTCAAAAATGGTTTCCAGCATGTCTTTGAAGACCGACAGAAACGCTGGGACAAGTGCATCACATTCAGGGGAGACTATTTTGAGAAGGATCATCAAAATTATGAAGATAAGTAAAGCTACATTGTCAAAAAGAATTGTGATCATTGTTTATTAAACACCCATCGTAGAAAGAGAAGAGTGGACATATTGTACCAGTGTCAGTATCACAGTTACAATATAATGCGAGGCGCAAACCCGTAACACTATGAATCTGGTCACAAAGCACTAAAATACCGTTCGTTGCCAAAAGCCTCCCCACTGTAAACCTTACGGGCAAACCGTAAAAGTTCGTGAATATGTATGCTATTTTACCAGAGGTTACTTGGTATATTGCCTACACGTGACATTAATAATGCTACATTAAGTTAGTTAGTTACTAACACTCCCCACATGGCAACCTTGGCCTTCGGGGTAACCTCACCCCACCAAGTGATGACCGGACCCATTTCTCAGGTGGAGGCACCCAGAGGGCGGTGTCCATTACCTCCGATGATAGGGTGATAGTGAAGATGGCGGTGAGGTGAGAGGACCTACAGTTTTTACCGTGGACTCCGAACCACGTTGGGCATAGGGGATACTTCACGTGTGCTAGACAGAGGTGAAGGCGTGGATAGGGCCGACTTAAAATCGCCAACCCCAGAGCCGGGAATCGAACTCGGGACCCTTAGAACGGGAGCCGCGAACGAAACCACCGCGCTACCCCGGCGCCCTAATGCTACATTAATATATGCTACATTAATTCTTATATTCACGAACCAGAAAACCTTTTCCCCAATGAAAACTTTTGATTTAATTATTTGGGGCTTGGTGTTCAGCAAACCTTTTCCAAGTTTCCTGGTAACTTTAACAAGTAACTTCATCGAATGTACCTCGAATATTACTTTTTATTCAAATTCAAATCCTGACAGATTAGAAACTCTATAACTTTGAACCTTCCCATTTATCAGTTCTACTAAATTAATGCTCAACTCCGAAAGTTGTTCCATTGTGTTAAAATGCTTTTGTCACGCATTTCAACTGTTTCTGTTATCGTGGGAGCGGATGCATGTGCTCTCAACTGATGGCCAATAAAGAAGTTATCATCAACTTCTAGAAATGCTTTATTTCTTGTGAGCGACGGAAATAGATAAAATAATCGAGATATTGTGTATTTTTGAACTGTTGTTCTTAAAGCACAGAAAAATTAGAATCAACATAAGCCTCATGAAGCGATAGTCAACTTTTTAAAAAGCTGAACTCTATGGAAAGAAACTCTAAGGGAAACATGCTAGCCGGGATCGAAGGTTGGGGAACGGCGATGGAATTTTTCGGGTGTAAACTACTTTGCATGACTTTTTTCGGCAGGGAAGAAAAGTCGGGGGTCCCAGATCGTATATTTATGGCTCATATAACAGCCAAAGTCGGAAGACGATGATATGAGCAAATTAAGCTGTCTTCACGACCAGTATATGGGACGCTAAAATCACAGAAGCTAAACAGTCCATAAATAAAATTTCAATTACACTTAAACCTAAAGAAAGATAATCGTGGCAGATAAAGCAGTTTGTTTTGGGTCCCAAAAATATATATTGTTTATTTATTTGGTAATGTTAGTGACAGTTTAAAAAAAGAAAGAAGAATGTTCAAAAACGTTATAAACTTAAAAAGAGGTAAACAAGACATGTATACCTAAAGGTGGCTATGAGTGATGTAGCTCTAAAGAAATTCACATTTGCCATGGAGACAGAAAATCAACCTCGAAGAAAAGCGTGAACAAAGATGAGTAGAAATCAATTGCTTTCAGACTAGCCGTGTGTAGGACACACTATGAAAGGGTAGAGCCAATGTCACAGCCGGGATTTGAACCACGGATTTTCTGGTCTCCGTCCAGCCGCTCTAAACCATTAAGCTACTATTGCCAACGT
Organism: Mantis religiosa; assembly: GCA_030765055.1. Lineage (NCBI taxonomy): Eukaryota > Metazoa > Arthropoda > Insecta > Mantodea > Mantidae > Mantis > Mantis religiosa. Next base: position 5,727,588 of record CM060949.1, read on the forward strand.
GCCATTAAGGTAGTTGTCTCATGTGTTTATCTAAACTCCTAAGTGGTTTACGGGAAAAACACGAGTCCGTTGGAGAATTTAATGTCATGTTGGCACGTGTATATCTTGAAAATTGCCTAGTTACTTGTCAGAATAATTTCAAAAGCTGTTTTTGTTAAAAAAAAAAGACGATACTTATAAGACAGTATATATATATATATATTGTACAAAATGTGTTGTTTTATTTTGTATTAGTGACAGTTAAGTAAATTATTATAAATAAAAGAGCTTCATCATCATTATTTTGGCAAATCAACAGTAATATATTATATATCGAGATTTAACTGTATTGGAACACCACAGTGAAGCGAAATAATTATTAATTTTTAGATGTGTAATAAATAGGACTCATCTAAAAATTAATAATAAGTAAAATATTATATTGACCTGATTGACGCTTATCAACCCTGGATAATACAAGGTGAGAGTAGTCGAACCCAGGTCCTCTCATATAGAATTCACTTGTGGCCATATTGCAGTCAGAGTAACAGTTACTTGTTTGTAACAGTGAAGCTGCAACTGTCTTCAATAAGAGCTGGCTGTACCGAAACATTAACACGTTAATACACTGTTAACACAGAAATAACAGTTTGTCACATTCCAGTTTTTGCAGTAATTGAATTGACCCGCGCAGGAATTTCTTTTGATGAACGAGAGGAAGGAATGTTTTCTGGTCCATGGGATGCAATTAGGGAAAAGTGAAAACATCACTTTGATCTGTTTATTGGTTTCTCTCTTTAATGATGAACGAGTTTGTTTTTCAGCGTTCGGTCATGAAGGAAAAAAGGACGCTCGGCTGGTTCATGAGATATAATCACTTTCGATCAAGTATTACGCTTTGGATCGTATTATTTACAGCACCACACCATTAGAAATATGCTTCGGAGTTTAAATATAATTAAGTGAGAAACTCTGGTAGCAGTAAATTCTCAACAGGTTGTTAAATTTGCCATTTGTTACTATTAGCAATAATATAAAATTGTTACGTCATTTTGTAAGGGTGAACGGACAGATAAATTACTTTTACTAAATGTTACTTGTGGCTTAGGTACAATATATCAGTATGGTAGACGTACCCCGTCCCCTCTGTAAATTTAATCTACCATTTTACTAAATGTAAAATGTTTTAGTCCCTCTGCCATCTATACGACAACAAATTTCACTCAAAATACATATTTTAGAACTATTCCATAAAGAAGGGGCAAAATCGAAAAGCTAGATAAATGGTTAAGTTGGTATTCAAAGTTGGATTCTCAATGAATCCATTCGAACGGAAATAAGTAACATTGGCGAGGATACTCTCCGTAAAACTTCAGAGAATATGGTGAGAAGAGTGCAAACATGTGTAGATGCTCGTGGAGGACACTTCCAACATTTTCTCTGAGATGTAAATAGTGTAATGTAATCTCCCAATTGTGTATTATATTCTTGCAATGTTTGCACGTGTGTCCCATTACACTCGGCAACTAAAAAAATAATTTTTGAATGTTTCAAACACTTCATGAGGCAATTCCTACTAATGTTGGGTTGAGAAAAACAAATATGACACTGAAAAATTTATTAGCTCTAGTTTCTATGATATACACAAGGTGGAAGTATTACATATTAACGGATTGAGAGAAAAGGATACATGATGGATAGAGTCAACATGAAAAATTCACTGCCATAGCCGGGATTTGAACCACGGATCTTCTGGTTTCCGTCCAGCCGCACTACCATTGTGCTACTATGGCCAACGTGCCGACATGACATTAAATCATTTGACGGCTGGACGGAAACCAGAAGATCCGTGGTTCAAATCCCGGCTATGGCAGTGAATTTTTCATGTTGACTCTATCCATCAAATATCTTAGCCTATATACGGCTAGTGTGGAGAAATGATTAATTTCCATCAATTAACTAAAATAAAAGGATACATTTTAATTACATACATGCAAACAACAATGAAAGTGCATTTGATTTTTTTAACTGGTAATTACATGCTAAGAGTTCTAAATTGCTGGAAAAATACTTCGCAGATAGTCGTGTCTGAAGAGAATCATGTGGTGGCCTATTGACTTCGTCGTCTTTTAGCTTGCCTCTTGTGATGGAGTTCCGCAGAATCCCTATACAAAGACCAACAGTAATCCGCAAGCATTACTTCATTCCAACGGCCCTGATATCTTTGTTCCATAACAGAAATGTCCTGATGGAATCTCTCCCCATGTTCATCACTAACAGCTCCACAACTAGGAGGGAAAAGTCTAGGTGGGAGTGGAAAAAATGGATCTTAAGGGACATGTTGTATCCAAGGTTACAATATTTTTGTAGGAGCACTGTCACCAAATGCTTGTAGTTGTCATCTCTTTTGTGGCCTAAAAATCCATGAACAACACCCTTGAAGGCTTCCCAAGCTTCTTCTTTGGCCGCGCCGTGGCTCAGTGGTTAGACCGCTTGGCTCTCACCAAGGCGGCCCGGGTACGTTCCCAGGCGACCGCAAAGTGAGATTTGTGGTGGACAACACGGCGCTGGGGCGGGTTTTCTCCGGGATCTCCGGTTTCCCCCGCCATCTCATTCCACCGGTGCTCCATCTTCATTTCATGTATCATCAGTGTCACCGCCTGCGGTGCCATATGTAGTAAAAATGGCGTTAAACACTACACATTTCCCAAGCTTCCTTTTCTTTCCCCTCCAAAACTTGGTCAAATGCAGGATCCTTTACAAGCTCTCTTATTTGTGGTCCGACAAAAATGACTTCCTTAACTTTTGCATCACTTAATTTCCTAAATTTCTCTCTGATTGTGTTTTGTTATTTGACAGGTGTGCCAACTCCCAGAACAATTTAAAATCTTCACTGTTAAATATAAAATGTCAATTTATCTTCAAAACAAGAGCTAATCTATCACTTTTATGGCGATTTTTTAATTCAGCAGATGGAAATACATGTAAATTCACTATTTTTAAGCCCGAAACACTTTCATTGTTGCCCAGTGTTATTGCTTCAAAAGTTATGAGCTATTGAAATGGTTCAGGTTTATTTGGATCGCACGATACAATATATCTATAACTATTCAGTTATGTATAAAGAATATTATATGCCACTCGTGTTGCTACCGAAATTAAGGTTTGCCAGAAGTAAAGAATCATGATGGATGTCAAAGGAATGTTGGTTCTTTGTTACGACAAGGGCAAGGCCAGTTGAGTTGTGGGGAAAGTTGTTATAACAAAAGCAATGTAAGAAACAGTGCCCTTAGCAGTTTTCTAAAGGGGCTCCCTTGATTTGTATGAATAGGGAATTCTTTGGATCATTTACAATTACGAAAAGACAGCCACAAGGGGACTTTGGTTGAAAAGGAGTTTTCAGAGTGAAAGTGGTACACCCACGCGCGTCTGAGGTCATTGAGAACAGTCCTCGGCGTGGAGCCGATGTGGGCAGTTCGTGGCTAGGAAGCCATTAGAAGAGTCTTCGGCGTGAGGCCGATCAGAACAATCTTCGGCGTGAGGCCGATTAGAGCGGTCCGAGGCATGAAGCCTATTAAACAGAGATTCGTAACCCTTGGTCGGCAACTTTCATTTCGAGGTTTTAAAAGAAGAAACAGTAAATAAATAAGTTGGAAACGGGCATTCCAGTGTTATTAAAATCTCCTTCTCACACATCCACGCATACCCTGAGAGAAACCTCATTGCTCGCCAACTTATTTGCTCGCCATTAAATTATTTGCATCAAATTGGCGTCCCAACGTGGAATAGTGTGACACCCAGAAACTTTATTGCTTCAAACTGGCGCCCCACATTGTGTAACACCCAGAAACAAATTGCTTCAGTGTTCAAAATAATTTTATTCTGTTCCCAAGAATTGCTCTACTCGCTTTCGCTCGTTCCCCAATTATATCATAAATAATTATTATAGAAGTCAACAGCTCTGGTTAGAAAAATTCATGCGAATTTAACAAAGCAACTTTTAAAAACACTTTCTACTACGCAGTGTTTCTCGTGGACAAAACAATATCCAGTGTTTTAACGGAAATACTTAATATTTTATTCATTTGGTAATTATTAAGTCAGCACTTGAGGTTTGTTGGTTCCGTCTCCTCCTCACGAATATTACATAAAAGTTTAAAGAAGCCTTGCCCTGCCTGCTATGATGAATGGGCCTATTATTGTGCCTGCATAATTTCCTCATCATCCCTGACAGGAACAAACCATTTGTGTGGGCGTCTGAGACAGCCTCGATTTGTCTGCCTGTACGTTACAATCGCGCGTCTCACACACAAAACTTAACATTCCCTTTATTTATTACTTCCACACGTTGATTAAGAAGGAAACAAGCAGAAACTCCCGGACCTATGACGGTACTTTATTTCCGTAGTAATCCCGCATTTGGGAGGACCGAGTTCGATTCCCATGGAAGACCCATCAGACCCATGAGTTTTCCCGGATCGCCAAGCAAATGCTGCGTAGGTTAATTACATTACCCGAATTTCCTGTACATCTGTTTCATCTCCATTATAAGTGTGTAGAGTTACAAGAAGACTATGTTGAAAAACGCCGAGTACTATTTGGACGGGTTACAGAGATGAGAGCATCGCTGGGAGAAGTGTGTAGAGTTACAAGGAGACTATGTTGAAAAACGCCGAGTACTATTTGGATAGGTTACAGAGATGGGAGCATCGCTTGGAGAAGTGTGTAGAGTTACAAGGAGACTATGTTGAAAAACGCCGAGTACTATTTGGACGTGTTACAGAGATGAGAGCATCGCTGGGAGAAGTGTGTAGAGTTACAAGGAGACTATGTTGAAAAACGCCGAGTACTATTTGGACGTGTTACAGAGATGAGAGCATCGCTGGGAGAAGTGTGTAGAGTTACAAGGAGACTATGTTGAAAAACGTCGAGTACTATTTGGACGTGTTACAGAGATGAGAGCATCGCTTGGAGAAGTGTGTAGAGTTACAAGAAGACTATGTTGAAAAACGTCGAGTACTATTTGGACGTGTTACAGAGATGAGAGCATCGCTGGGAGAAGTGTGTAGAGTTACAAGGAGACTATGTTGAAAAACGCCGAGTACTATTTGGACGGGTTACAGAGATGAGAACATCGCTGGGAGAAGTGTGTAGAGTTACAGGGAGACTATGTTGAAAAACGCCGAGTACTATTTGGACGGGTTACAGAGATGGGAGCATCGCTGGGAGAAGTGTGTAGAGTTACAAGGAGACTATGTTGAAAAACGCCGAGTACTATTTGGACGGGTTACAGAGATGGGAACATCGCTGGGAGAAGTGTGTAGAGTTACAGGGAGACTATGTTGAAAAACGCCGAGTACTATTTGGACGGGTTACAGAGATGAGAGCATCGGTGGGAGAAGTGTGTAGAGTTACAGGGAGACTATGTTGGAAAACGCCGAGTACTATTTGGACGGGTTACAGAGATGAGAACATCGCTGGGAGAAGTGTGTAGAGTTACAGGGAGACTATGTTGAAAAACACCGAGTACTATTTGGACGGTTACAGAGATGAGAGCATCGCTGTGAGAAGTGTGTAGAGTTACAGGGAGACTATGTTGAAAAACGCCGAGTACTATTTGGACAGGTTACAGAGATGGGAACATCGCTGAGAGAAGTGTGTAGAGTTACAGGGAGACTATGTTGAAAAACGACGAGTTCTATTTGGACGGGTTACAGAGATGAGAGCATCGGTGGGAGAAGTGTGCAGAGTTACAGGGAGACTATGTTGAAAAACGCCGAGTAGTATTTGGACGGCTTACTGAGATGGGAACATCGGTGGGAGAAGCGTGTAGAGTTACAGGGAGACTATGTTGAAAAACGCCGAGTACTATTTGGACGGGTTACAGAGTTGGGAACATCGCTAGGAGAAGTGTGTAGAGTTACAAGGAGACTATGTTGAAAAACGCCGAGTACTATTTGGACGGGTTACAGAGCTGAGAGCATCGCTGGGAGAAGTGTGTAGAGTTACAAGGAGACTATGTTGAAAAACGCCGAGTACTATTTGGACGGGTTACAGAGCTGAGAGCATCGCTGGGAGAAGTGTGTAGAGTTACAGGGAGACTATGTTGAAAAACGCCGAGTACTATTTGGACGGGTTACAGAGTTGGGAACATCGCTGGGAGAAGTGTGTAGAATTACAAGGAGACTATGTTGAAAAACGCCGAGTACTATTTGGACGGGTTACAGAGCTGAGAGCATCGCTGGGAGAAGTGTGTAGAGTTACAAGGAGACTATGTTGAAAAACGCCGAGTACTATTTGGGCGGGTTACAGAGCTGAGAGCATCGCTGGGAGAAGTGTGTAGAGTTACAAGGAGACTATGTTGAAAAACGCCGAGTACTATTTGGGCGGGTTACAGAGATGTGAGCATCGCTGGGAGAAGTGTGTAGAGTTACAAGGAGACTATGTTGAAAAACGCCGAGTACTATTTGGACGGGTTACAGAGATGAGAGCATCGCTGAGAGAAGTGTGTAGTTACAAGGAGACTATGTTGAAAAACGCCGAGTACTATTTGGACGGGTTACAGAGATGGGAGTATCGCTGGGAGAAGTGTGTAGAGTTACAAGGAGACTATGTTGAAAAACGCCGAGTACCATTTCTCAACTGGTGGTCTCTTACAGATGGGGCCGTTTCCAAATCACAGGATCGTTTGATAAATCGTTTGGTAAATTTTTATGTAGAGATGGAAATTCCTTTTTGCAACTTTGTGGGTGGTAACCTTGATTATTCAAAATATTGTACAGAAAATTTTAATGTGCTACAATATACAGCTCATTGTTGACAGCCATGTGAACTGGTCGCTGTGATAGCTGTGATTGAAAATGCGAAAAACAGTTTCGTGTTGTTATTAAACATTTTCATTTCAAAGGTCGGATTGCCGTAAGGTCTGTCTAGTCAACGTGAGTGCAGTTTGCCTCACAAAGGCAACTCACCCTCCCGCCCACTAATGCCCGTCATAAATCTATCTCCACACTTCAGAAATGGAACACTGTCGTTGAGGACCAATAGCAACCCTGATTTTCTTGAAGTGACAGTCGTATGTCTACTCCACGTGGAGTCTCAGTTGCCAAAGATCCAACTTCCAGTTGATCTGTTTCATTACGTGCAGAAATTCGTTGTGTGTCACGATGTGGAGACCGTGGGAGGGAAATGCAGTGGTAAATGCAAATGAAGTAGTCAAGTGAAAATAAAGTGATGACAATAGTGTGAATAACTGGGCCGAGTTATATTACTGGAAAGCCTCAGAAAACAAAGTTATAACGGGAACTGTTTCTAAGCAAATTCAAGCGCTTGTTTTGAACACATATAAATATGTACTGACAAATAATCTTGGTAAGGGGTCGTGCAATGAACCTGATGATAAATTCTGGGTATTCACAGAAATACAGTAAGAAATATTGTGACGTAAGGAATACCACAGACGCTGATCAAGTGTGAAAACAAAAGGAAACGTTTCTCTAAAGTAGATAATTTCACGTGCGACTTAATTCGTCGAGAAATGTATAGAGTCTATGCAAAAGGGAGAGCACCCACCTTAGACGAATTTGTTGCATATTTGCAAGACATTTGTGATTTTCCTTATGCTCACTGCACTTTGCGCGGTCTCCTAAAGCAGCTGGGTTTCAAATACCGCACTTTGAATAACATAAGGGTTACTATGGAATTCACTAGATTTTTTGCTGTAATTTTAAGTCCTCCAACGCTGAGTCATATCGCACGATGAATGGAATGCGTGAAACAATGCTCATATGAGCCCAGGGTCCTTAGAACTTACAGTTATCCGACATTCGTCCGGCATCCAGTAGAATTGTGTTGACTATTGCAGAATTGTGAATTCTACCGAATGTCTGGCGATGTTTAATCGCAATATGCAAGGCTTTTTGCGCCGATTTGTGACCGTGGATGAAACTTGGATCTGTCATTACACACCAGAGTCAAAATAGAAGTCAAAACAATTGAAAAACGCTCGTGAAAGTGTACCAAAAAGGCAACGAATATTTTGTCAGCTAGTACGGTGATGGCCACTGCTTTTTTTTGGGGGGGGGGGGAGATTCTCAAGGAATAATCCTCAGAGACTACTTGTTAAAAGGCAGAAACATAACTGGAGTCTATTATGCAACATGAGTTGACTGAACAGAGACCGAGATTACAACGCAAAAATATGATCTTTCCCCAAACATTGCTGGACCAAGTGTGGCCATCAATGAAGACTATGCTGAGATATAAGGTGAAATGTTCATGTAGCAATGCTTCGTAAAAACCTGTAACACTTCAATCGGTAGGTAAAAACGCCTCGCGTCCCATAAAAGTTAGGGGGAAGTTGCCTAATATTGGGTAGATTTTTTCTTTTCGTTGTATGACCAATAATAATACAGGTTAGTGTGTATAAATTATATATTTGTATATCCCAACACTTTACCTCTCTTATAGAATGTAATACTCGAGTTTATTAATACTTGAGGTAAAGGCGAGATCGGCATATTCCTTTCGATGCATGTTCTAGCTCAGTATTACGTAAATTTAAAACGAGGAGCGAATGACAAGTGACGAGTGACTTGAACGTTTCAAGACGGGAGGTGGACAATGTATTTTCCACATAATTCAGTAAATTATAGAATCGTAAAGTTATTAATACTTGAAGAAAAGGCGAGATCGTCATATTCCTTTCGATGCATGTTCTAACTCAGTATTACGTAAATTTAAAACGAGGAGCGAAGAAGGACAAGTGACGAGTGACTTGAACGTTTCAAGACGGGAGGTGGACAATGTATTTTCCACATAATCCAGTAAAATATAGAATCGCAAAGTTATTAATACTTGAAGAAAAGGCGAGATCGTCATATTCCTTTCGATGCATGTTCTAACTCAGTATTACGTAAATTTAAAACGAGGAGCGAAGAAGGACAAGTGACGAGTGACTTGAACGTTTCAAGACGGGAGGTGGACAGTGTATTATCCACATAATTCAGTAAATGATAGAATCGCAAAGTTATTAATACTTGAAGAAAAGGCGAGATCGTCATATTCCTTTCGATGCATGTTCTAACCTCTTTTGTACTTCCGCAGTAACCTTCTTAGCATCATGTTTCGACAGTCTATACCTCATTAACAAAATTTCCTTCTGATAGCTCCTCAAAATAATTTCTCCTCATAGGTCGTACTCTATTACGAATGCCATTTAGACGGTCTTAAATATAGCAAATCACCATCAACAGCTGAGTTCATGCCCGCCATCTTGACTATTTACAATTGTTAAGCACTTAAAAACAGAAACTCGGCTTGTTAGTTTAACAAGAGATTTAACACAAGTGTTACGCTAACACTTGTTGGTGAAATGCAAGTTTGTTTTAACTATTGTTAAACCCGTGTTAAGTCTTAACATCTGTTGGTGAAATCGGGCATCAGTGTCTATCACAATTATAGCAAGGTTCAGCACTATACAGCTGAAATAACACGGTACCCCAAATTGCGCACCATCCGATATTAGGCTACTTTCCCCTACGGACAAACCTTAAAAATTAATAATAATGTATACTTTATTGTTCTTCCAGATACAGAAACAATACAACGCGGGGAATGTAACAAAAATTTAAGGCAAATTTGGAGTTTTCTAATAACTAAAAATCAAAAACTCAAATTTTAATCGTTTTTTGGCGCGAGAACGTTTTAAGATTCGTCTCGTAGTGACCTTTGCGACGTAACAGCTACAATTAAAGTTAGGACAGGGATACCAACAAAGCAGTGCAAATCAATTCACTCTGACATTGTTATGCAAATCGGCTGGTCCAGGCACAAGAGACCTTGATACCAAAACTTTAATGTCATTTGGAGGAAATAAACTGTTGAAGAGTCCACTTAAAACTACATTCAGGAAAATATAATTAAAACAGGCAAATTAATTTCACTTCCATTGTTTTACACTTCTAGATAGCGAGATGACATTCAGGTTTCCAGTTAAAATTCTGTGTACATGCCAAACTAACTGGGAATGTTTGTGTTTTGTCTTATTTAACAGTTAAATACCAGATTGCATATCAAATTTACATTTAAATAATATGATATGTTTATTGTGCATATTCCAACATTTTACAATTTACAACTTCAGGCAACATTTATTTGTGTATACCTTGTTGCTACCTTGGCTTACATGACACCCTGGCCTTCTGCTCTGTCAGGTAGCTCTTAACTTCCTTGCCTCCTTGTTACTTAATTAGTCCCTTTCTTTGCCCTCATCTTCCTTTCTTATATTCTTTACATTTATTTGTGTTTACCTTGTTGCTACCTTGGCTTACATGACACCCTGGTCTTCTGCTCTGTCAGGTAGCTCTTAACCTCCATGCCTCCTTGTTACTTAATTAGTCCCTTTCTTTCCCCTCATCTTCCTTTCTTATATTCTTTACATTTATTTGTGTTTACCTTGTTGCTACCTTGGCTTACATGACACCCTGGTCTTCTGCTCTGTCAGGTAGCTCTTAACCTCCATGCCTCCTTGTTACTTAATTAGTCCCTTTCTTCCCCCTCATCTTCCTTTCTTATATTCTTTACATTTATTTGTGTTTACCTTGTTGCTACCTTGGCTTACATGACACCCTGGCCTTCTGCTCTGTCAGGTAGCTCTTAACTTCCTTGCCTCCTTGTTACTTAATTAGTCCCTTTCTTCCCCCTCATCTTCCTTTCTTATATTCTTTACATTTATTTGTGTTTACCTTGTTGTTATCTTCGCTTACATGACACCCTGCTCTTCTGCTCTGTCAGGTAGCTCTTAACCTCCATGCCTCCTTGTTACTTAATTAGTCCCTTTCTTCCCCCTCATCTTCCTTTCTTATATTCTTTACATTTATTTGTGTTTACCTTGTTGCTACCTGGTCTTACATGACACCCTGGTCTTCTGCTCTGTCAGGTAGCTCTTAACCTCCATACCTCCTTGTTACTTAATTAGCCCCTTTCTTCCCCCTCATCTTCCTTTCTTATATTCTTTACATTTATTTGAGTTTACCTTGTTGCTACCTTGGTTTACATGACACCCTGGTCTTCTGCTCTGCCAGGTAGCTCTTAACCTCCATACCTCCTTCTTACTTAATTAGTCCCTTTCTTCCCCCGCATCTTCTTTTCTTATATTCTTTACATCTATTTGCTTTACCTTGTTGCTACCTTGACTTACATGACACCCTGGTCTTCTGCTCTGCCAGGTAGCTCTTAACCTCCATACCTCCTTCTTACTTAATTAGTCCCTTTCTTCCCCCGCATCTTCTTTTCTTATATTCTTTACATCTATTTGCTTTACCTTGTTGCTACCTTGACTTACATGACACCCTGGTCTTCTGCTCTGCCAGGTAGCTCTTAACCTCCATGCCTCCTTCTTACTTAATTAGTCCCTTTCTTCCCCCGCATCTTCTTTTCTTATATTCTCTCTACATTTATTTGTGTTTACCTTGTTGCTACGTTGTCTTACATGACACCCTGGTCTTCTGCTCTGCCGGGTAGCTCTTAACCTCCATGCCTCCTTGTTACTTAATTAGTCCCTTTCTTCCCCCCCATCTTCCTTTCTTATATTCTTTACATTTATTTGTCTTAACCTTGTTACTAGCTTGACTTACATGACACCCTGGTCTTCTGCTCTGCCAGGTAGCTCTTAACCTCCATGTCTCCTTGTTACTTAACTAGCCCCATTCTTCTCCCTCATGTTCCGTTATTATATTCTTTACAATTATTTGTCTTTACCTTGTTGCTACCTTGGCTTACATGACACCCTGGTCTTATGCTCTGTCAGGTAGCTCTTAACCTCCATGCCTCCTTCTTACTTAACGAGACCCTTTCTTCCCCCTCATCTTCCTTTCTTATATTCTTTACATTTATTTGTCTTTACCTTGTTGCTAACTTGGTTTACATGACAACCTGGTCGTCTCCTCTGTCAGGTAGCTCTTAATCTCCATAACTTTTTGTTACTTAATTTGCACATTTCTTCCCCCTCCTCTTCCTTTCTTATATTCTTTACAATTATTTGTCTTTACCTTGTTGCTACCTTGTCTTACATGACATCCTGGTCTTCTGCTCTGTCAGGTAGCTCTTAACCTCCATGCCTCCTTGTTACTTAATTAGCCCCTTTCTTCCCCCCCCCCCCCCCATCTTCCTTTCTTATATTCTTCACATTTCCAGCCCATTTTCCTTTTACTTTCTGCAAGAATTCACCAATACTTCTTACCTTCATTTCCTCCCTGACCGTTAACATTCTTATAGCTACTATCCGATTCTCTACTTTCTCCCATTTTTTCCCCCAAACTTGTTTTGTCCATATTACAACCTTCTCGCATTCTTTTACATAGTGTTCTATGCTTTCTATTTCCCCACACAATTCACAAATTCCCTTTCCCCTACCTCTTATCCCTCTTAGAAATATTATTCCTGTTCTCATCCAAGCTAACCCTTCTCTCTGTTGCCAATTGCAGTAATATACTGTGCCGTGTCTTTATAAGAATATCTAATTTTTTTCTTTGCACAGTGGAAGGCTTCAAATGGGCCTGGGAAACTATAGTAGGAATGCCTGATAATTTAAAAAATACAATTTTAACCAAAATGAAAAATCTTTATTCATTACTTGAAAACCTTAACCTTCACATAGTTCTTTGAGTCATTATTCTCTCTTATTTTAATGAAAATTATTATTTGGAGCTTTCCTCGCTTTGAAAGTCACGCCTCGCTACTCGACCTGCGTGTGACTGTACAATAGAAAGAGTGCTGAAGAGTAGCCTTAGTTCTTTGAGTCATTATTCTCTCCTATTTTAATAAAAATTATTATTTCAAGCTTTCCTCGCTTTGAAAGTCACGCCTCGCTACTCGACCTACGTGTGACTGTACAATAGAAAGAGTACTGAAGAGTAGCCTTAGTTCTTTGAGTCATTATTCTCTCCTTTTTTAATAAAAATTATTATTTCAAGCTTTCCTCGCTTTGAAAGTCACGCCACGCTACTTGACCTACGTGTGACTGTACAATAGAAAGAGTACTAAAGAGTAGCCTTAGTTCTTTGAGTCATTATTCTCTCTTATTTTAATGAAAATTATTATTTGGAGCTTCCCTCGCTTTGAAAGTTACGCGGCGCTACTGGACCTACGTGTGACTGTACAGCAGAACGAGTACTAAAGAGTAGCCTTAGTTCTTTGAGTCATTATTCTCTCTTATTTTAATGAAAATTATTATTTGGAGCTTCCGTCACTTTGAAAGTCTTACCTCGATACTTGACCTACGTGTGACTGTACAATAGAAAGAGTACTAAAGAGTAGCCTTAGTTCTTTAAGTCATTATTCTCTCTTATTTTAATGAAAATTTTTATTTGGAACTTCCCTCACTTTGAAAGTCACGCCTCGCTCCTGGAACTACGTGTGCCTGTACAATAGAAAGAGTACTGAATAGTAGTCTTAGTTATTTGAGTCATTATTCTGTCTTATTTTAATGAAAATTATTATTTGGAGCTTTCCTCGCTTTGAGAGTCACGTCTCGCTCCTGGACCTACGTGTGACTCTACAATAGAAAGAGTACTGAAGGGTGGCCTTAGTTGTTTGAGTCCGTGTTCTCTCTTATTTTAATGAAAATTATTATTTGGAACTTCCCTCGCTTTGAAAGTCACGCCTTGCTACTGGACCTATGTGTGACTTTACAATAGAAATAGTACTAAAGAGTGGCCTTAGTTCTTTGAGTCATTATTGTCTATTATTTTAATGAAAATTATTATTTGGAGCTTCCCTCACTTTGAAAGTCACTCCTCGATACTTGACCTACGTGTGACTGTACAATAGAAAGAGTACTGAAGACTAGCCTTAGTTTTTTAAGTCATTATTCTCTCTTATTTTAATGAAAATTATTATTTGGAACTTCCCTCGTTTTAAAAGTCACGCCTCGCTACTGGACCTACGTGTGACTGTACAACAGAAAGAGTACTGAAGAGTAGCCTTAGTTCTTTAGGTCATTATTCTCTCTTATTTTAATGAAAATTATTATTTGGAACTTCCCTCACTTTGAAAGTCACATTTCGCTCCTGGAACTACGTGTACCTGTACAATAGAAAGAGTACTGAAGAGTAGCCTTAGTTCTTTGAGTCATTATTCTCTCTTATTTTAATGAAAATTATTATTTGGAGCTTCCCTCGCTTTGAAAGTCACGCCTTGACACTAGATCTACGTGTGACTGTACAATAGAAAGAGTACTGAAGAGTAGCCTTAGTTCTTTGAGTCCTTATTTTCTCTTATATTAATGAAAATTATTATTTGGAGCTTCCCTCGCTTTGAAAGTTACGCCTTGCCACTAGACCTACTTGTGACTGTACAATAGAAAGAGTACTGAAGAGTAGGCTTAGTTCTTTGAGTCAGTATTCTCTCTTATTTTAATGAAAATTATTATTTGGAGCTTCCGTCGCTTTGAAAGTCACGCCCTGCCACTGCTTACGTACACAGAGCAAAACTAATAGAAATTAAAGTTTGTGATACCGGCAGCCACTACGCAACTAAGGCCACAAACACCCAAAGTTTTAAATGCTTGGGAGGACAAAAAGAAGTCTTAAAACTACAAAAGGATACCTTCTTTTGCAAAGTATACGTTTTTATCTGTCCTCTTTATAGGTAATTTACTTGATGTAGTACATAACAAGGAACAAAAATAAACCAATGAACGGAATAACCTGTTTTAATGGATTCTACCTTGATTGGTGTGAACATTCGTGGCAAATAAAGTAAGATTAATGGAACATGGGTGCTGAGACTTGATTTGAACGTGGTAATCTTCTTTTAAAATAATGAGCCATTTTGGCAAACTACAGCTTACGTCACTCACGTCAATTGGATGGTTAGCTTCCGACTGTAACACTGTCAGATTTCTCCTACGAGTATATTAGTAACTAAATTGCATTTGAAATTAATAACCTCTTCTTTAATGCAAATTGAAGGGTTTATTTCGCGTTTCGTACATTTAATTGGTTTTAAATACAATCAGACAAAGCGTAAAAGTATTAACATTAAAGTTGGGACCATCCTTTGTGTTTAAACTACAGTATTTCAATTTCAAACAACATCTTCTGGCTTTACACAGTATTTCTCTTTGTTTCTTCACAATTATTGCAGGGTTTCTGGTGCTGGAGCTCAGCTGATTTAAAAATGGTACTTGTGTCCAGGTTACATCTTTTTTGTCTATAAAAGATCTCGTAATAAAAGCTTAGTTACACACATGGCAACCAATGTTTTTCTCCGACCAAGATAATTCCTCATTTTCCACAGAGTCTGGAAGTATGAATGAGAGAGTGAATGTGTGTGTGATGTAATGATTAAAACCCAACGAATACAATTTAACACCTTCGATATGTTCCAAAGGAGAACGTCCGCTGATATGACCATTGCAGTTGAAGACGGGGTACACGGAACAATGAAAAGAAATCTATTGGTTGTTCAATTTTGCGGAATAATTGCTTTTACTTTTGGCACTGTTAAATACAAGTACCACACCAACCCTAGCTTCTGATGTGTTAGACCGTAGTGCAACATGGTGCCACCCTCAAAAAGCCAGGTAGATTCGCCCTTCATTCCTGAGGAAGACAAATCCGTCATTCAATGGACGTAAACCGCTTAGTTGGACATATTAATCTGTATATTTATAGTAAGTCAGTAAACTTCAGAAGGCTTAGCATCACAAAAATGCTTTATCCCACACTTACTTGTAATGCTGAACTTTAATAATATAAATCAATCTGCTAAAGTAACACTTCAATACTAAGGACGGATAAAATTTCGCTATAACCATTGTATAAATAAAAGACAATCACTAGGCCTACTAGAAACGACTGGCCAACATCGACTGTGTCATATTAGGTTTTAGCCAGCAGGCCTTAGTCTATATAGCTCTATATGCAAACAATAAAATTACAGATAACTTTACTATTTTGTATTAGTTTAATTTAAAATGTAGTAAGCATTTTCAATGATAAGGGTAAGTATTGGAGAAAATATTGCATGGTACTAGTGAATCAAAACTTATTTAGGATCTTTCACTCGTGGATAAAATTAGCTTTTATTCCTTTTAATTCATGTCCTCCAAGGTTGTCATATCGAACGATGAATGAAATGATGTTCAAATGAGTACAGGGTACATAGAGCTTAGAGTTACGAGACATTCATCTTTCAGGATAAAGGAAAACCTCCAATATTAAGTCACATCGGACGATGAATGAAATGATGTTCAAATGAGTACAGGGTATATAGAGCTTAGAGTTATCAGACATTCATCTTTCAGGATAAGGGAAAAGTTCCAACGTTAAGCCATATCGGACGATGAATGAAATGATGTTCAAATGAGTACAGGGTATATAGAACTTAGACTTACCAGACATTCATCGTTCAGGATAAGAGAAAACCTCCCACGTTAAGTCATATCGGACGATGAATGAAATGATGTTCAAATAAGTACAGGGTCCTTTGAGCTTAGAGTTACCAGACATTTATCTTTCAGGATAAGAGAAAACCTCCAACGTTAAGTCATATCAAACGATGAATGAAATTATGTTCAAATGAGTATGGGGTACATAGAGCTTAGAGTTACCAGACATTCGTTTTTCAGGATAAGAGAAAACCTACAAAGTTGTCAAATCGAACGATGAATGAAATGATGTTCAAATGAGTACAGGGTACATAGAGCTTAGAGTAACCAGACATTCATCTTTCAGGATAAGGGAAAACCTCCAACGTTATGTCATATCGGACGATGAATGAAATAATGTTCAAATGAGTACAGGGTACATAGAGCTTAGAGTTACCAGACATTCGTCTTTCAGGATAAGGGAAAACCTCCAAAGTTAAGTCATATCGGACGATGAATGAAATGATGTTCAAATAAGTACAGGGTCCTTTGAGCTTAGAGTTACCAGACATTCATCTTTCAGGATAACGGAAAACCTTCAACGTTGTCATATCGGACGATGAATGAAATGATGTTCAAATGAGTAAAGGGTACATAGAGCTTAGAGTAACCATTCATCTTTCAGGATAAGAGAAAACCTCCAAGGTTAAGTCATATCGGACGATGAATGAAATGTTGTTCAAATTAGTACAAGGTACATAGAGCTTAGAGTTACCATACGTTCATCTTTCAGGATAAGAGAACACCTCCAACGTTAAATCATATCAGACGATGAATGAAATGATATTCAAATTAGTACAAGGTACATAGAGCTTAGAGTTACCATACATTCATCTTTCAGGATAAGAGAAAACCTCCAACGTTAAATCATATCAGACGATGAATGAAATGATGTTCAAATGAGTACAAGGTACATAGAGCTTAAAGTTAACAGACATTCGTCTTTCAGGATAAGAGAAAACCTCCAACGTTAAATCATATCAGACGATGAATGAAATGATATTCAAATTAGTACAAGGTACATAGAGCTTAGAGTTACCATACATTCATCTTTCAGGATAAGAGAAAACCTCCAACGTTAAATCATATCAGACGATGAATGAAATGATGTTCAAATGAGTACAAGGTACATAGAGCTTAGAGTTAACAGACATTCATCTTTCAGGATAAGAGAAAACCTCCAACGTTAAATTATGTCAGACGATGAATGAAACGATATTCAAATTAGTACAAGGTACATAGAGCTTAGAGTTACCATACATTCATCTTTCAGGATAAGAGAAAACCTCCAACGTTAAGTCATATCGGACGATGAATGAAATGGTGTTCAAATGAGTACAAGGTACATAGAGCTTAGAGTTACCAGACATTCATCTTTCAGGATAAGAGAAAACCTCCAACGTTAAGTCATATCGGACGATGAATGAAATTATGTTCAAATGAGTACAGGGTACATAGAGCTTAGAGTTACCATACATTCATCTTTCAGGATAAGAGATAACGTTCAACGTTAAGTCATATCGGACGATGAATGAAATGATGTTCAAATGAGTGCAGGGTACATAGGGCTTAGAGTTACCAAACATTCATCTTTCGGGATAAAGGAAAACTTCGGAAAATCTTTTATTTACTTTAAGAATACTAACATAATGTAATACTGACTGATATAATCAAATGACAAATGTCTTGCAAAAGGCAAGATTTATTATTTTATTTTATTTTGTCTTTCAAGAAGCTTCTACTAAAATTCGCACACAAGACAGAAAATGTTCCACACATTTTTGTAAAAGTCTACCCCGAACATTTCGTATCTACATCAAAGTGGACTCTTGAAAAGTTCCCTCCGATTTTACGACAATTCTCGACGGGAGATTCCGACCCTACCTCTCTATTCAGGCATTGATTTAGTTGTTGCCGAGTGTCCTTCAGGACATTCTTCCCCGGGGAGGTAACAATAGCTCAGGAGAGTGCTAGACTGCGATGGTAACAGTGATACTAGTCAGGTCTCGACCGTATTATATCACAGAGCTTCTAGATTATTTCACCTCACAACTCTATCTTCTGATGCTAATTATTTGAAATTAACTTAACATTTCCACTTTGTCTAGAACTCATGTAAAAGCTGTAAAGCAAATATTGCAATAAATAAAAAATTCGAAATTATGATTTCACCTCGTTTTGAGGGTCTCCGGTGGTCTTTAAACAGCCAAGTAAAAATTGTAATTATTAAACTTATGTGTAAGTTCAATATCTTCCAGCACAACCCGTAAAGTGACATGAGATTGGTCGTCAGACACGACCTGGTAGGACTGCTGCCAGTACACATATTTAGACACGACCTGGAATGAAAACTGCCAGTCCAGACATTCAGACACGACTTGGTATGATTACCACCGGTACACACATTCACACACATCCTGGAATAACAAATGCCAGTGCACACACTCAGACACGATCTGCTATGACTGCTGCTAGTCCATACATTCAGTCATGACTTGGTATGACTGCTCCCAGTCCGCACATTCAGACACGACCTAGTATGACTGCTCCCAGTACACACATTCAGACACGACCTAGTATGACTGCTCCCAGTCCGCATATTCAGACACGACCTAGTATGACTGCTCCCAGTACACACATTCAGACACGACCTGGTATGACTGCTCCCAGTACACACATTCAGACACGACCTAGTATGACTGCTCCCAGTCCGCACATTCAGACACGACCTAGTATGACTGCTCCCAGTACACACATTCAGACACGACCTAGTATGACTGCTCCCAGTACACACATTCAGACACGACCTGGTATGACTGCTCCCAGTACACACATTCAGACACGACCTAGTATGACTGCTCCCAGTCCGCACATTCAGACACGACCTAGTATGACTGCTGCCAGTACACACATTTAGACACGACCTATTATGACAACTGCCAGTCCACACATTCAGACACGACCTAGTAAGACAGCTACCAGTCTACACATTCAGACACGACCTAGTATGACTGCTGCCAGTACACACATTTAGACACGACCTATTATGACTGCTCCCAGTCCACACATTCAGACACTACCTGGTAAGACAGCTACCAGTCTGCACATTCAGACACGACCTAGTATGACTGCTGCCAGTCCACACATTCAGACACGACCTAGTATGACTGCTTCCAGTACACACATTCAGACACGACCTAGTATGACTGCTTCCAGTACACACATTCAGACACGACCTAGTATGACTGCTGCCAGTACACACATTTAGACATGACCTGGAATGAAAATTGCCAGTCCACACATTCAGACACGACCTAGTATGACTGCTACCTGTCTACACATTGAGACAGGACCTGTAACGTGGCGTATGATTGCTGTTATAAAGGAGGGAAAAGAGACAGAGAGAATGCGGGAGATTTATGGTTTAGCTGGAGAGAAAATCCTCGACATGTTTACCATTTCCTCTCTTGTTTGTGTTTCATGGGCTAACACAGGGGCCAGGATACCTCCCGCCGTGAAGACGGAGTGTTGTTCCTTTCTCCTGGTCCATTGGTCCCCTAAATGAATACTGTCTTGTGTTTTTGTAGCCTACTGTACGCCACCTCCGCTCTAAATTTCTACTTGTTAGTGAGGCCAATACTTCAGTGTATTTACCTCATGACTAGAGCTCGGAGTTTTTTACATATCTGCATATTTCATTCCGTGATATCATTGTGCAGCGACATTTTCTCGGTTTTGATAAAAATATATAACTTATATGGAACAAAAAACCGCTGATTTCGAAAATGATAACAGGTTTTGCGTAAAACATACCATTTGTACAAAATTCCACACTGTTTATATATCGGATCCTATATACTATTGCAATATTTTTAAAATTTATTCTGTGATTTGTGAGAAAACCTTACGTGATAGAAAAAATGAAATTTAGCATATCCAAGTTAGTCAACATTATGAGTTTATTATGGAATATTTATAGTGCATAAAATCATGTTTAAGTGGTTAGTGTACATTTATTTATTTATTTATTTATTTATTTATTTATTTATTTATTTATTTATTTATTCATTCATTTATTTATTTATTTATTTATTTATTTATTTATTTATTTATTTATTTATTTATTTATTTATTTATTTATTTATTTATTTATTTATTTATTTATTTATTTATTTATTTATTTATTTATTTATTTATTTATTTATTTATTTATTTATTTATTTATTTATTTATTTATTTATTTATTTATTTATTTATTTATTTATTTATTTATTTATTTATTTATTTATTTATTTATTTATTTATTTATTTATTTATTTATTTATTTATTTATTTATTTATTTATTTATTTATTTATTTATTTATTTATTTATTTATGTTTTTCAACATAGTCTGCTTGTAACTCTACACATTTCTCCCAGTGATGCTCCCATCTCTGTAACCCGTCCAAATAGTACTCGGCGTTTTTCAACATAGTCTCCTTGTAACTCTACACACTTCTCCCAACGATGTTCCCATCTCTGTAACCCGTCCAAATAGTACTCGGCGTTTTTCAACATAGTCTCCTTGTAACTCTACACACTTCTCCCAGCGATGCTCCCATCTCTGTAACCCGTCCAAATAGTACTCGGCGTTTTTCAACATAGTCTCCTTGTAACTCTACACACTTCTCCCAGCGATGCTCCCATCTCTGTAACCCGTCCAAATAGTACTCGGCGTTTTTCAACATAGTCTCCTTGTAACTCTACACACTTCTCCCAGCGATGTTTCCATCTCTGTAACTCGTCCAAATAGTACTCGGCGTTTTTCAACATAGTCTCCTTGTAACTCCACACACATCTCTCAATGATGCTCCCATCTCTGTAACCCGTCCAAATAGTACTCGGCGTTTTTCAACATAGTCTCCTTGTAACTCTACACACCTCTCCCAGCGATGCTCCCATCTCTGTAACCTGTCCAAATAGTACTCGGCGTTTTTCAACATAGTCTCCTTGTAACTCTACACACATCTCTCAATGATGCTCCCATCTCTGTAACCCGTCCAAATAGTACTCGGCGTTTTTCAACATAGTCTCCTTGTAACTCTACACACTTCTCCCAGCGATGCTCCCATCTCTCTAACCCTTCCAAATAGTACTCGGCGTTTTTCTCTGCAAAATAATTGTTCACGAAGGTGATTGTCTCTTCATTTGATGAAAATATCTGTCCTCCTAGCGCAATGTCACATTGGGGAAGAAAAAGAAGTCGCTTGGGGCTAGATCTGGTGAGTCAAGCAGTCCAAACTGTAATTCGTGGATTTTCGCCATTGCAACCGCTGAGTGGTGAAACAGGATTTTCTTTTTCTGCAAATGTGGCCGTTTTTCCGCAAGTTCTGCCTTCAGCTTGTCAAGTAATGATGCGTAGTATGCTCCTGTAATGGTTTTTTCTTTTTGAAATAATCAATTAAAATAACTCTATGACTATCCTTAGAAACATTCACCACCACTGAACCAGTTTTTTTTTTTTTTTTTTTTTTTTTTTTTTTTTTTTTTTTTGAGCCTGTTCTCCCTTTGCAGTTCACTATTTGGACTGTATTTTTGTTTAGGGCGTATAATTGTGCATCCAAGTTTCATCTACAGTAATTAATCGGCACCAAAACCCGGATTGATTGCGCCTAAACTTCGCCAACAGAGCGTTGGAAATGTTCATTCGAACACGTTTTTGGTCTAACGTGAGCAAACGCAGTACCCAACGTGCGGACAGCTGTCTCATGTCTAAATGTTGATTTAATATGTGACAAACACGTTCTTTTGACATGTTCATGGCCTCTGCTATCTCTCTCACTTTAATTCGGCGGTCGTCTAGCACCATTTGGTGAACTTTGGCGATGTTTTCATCGGTAGTTGCACGTTTTGGACGTCCCGAACGTTCGCTGTCTCCCAAGCTCTTACGGCCACTTTTAAATTCAGCTGCCCAAAATTTCACTTTGGTAAATGATGGTGCAGAGTACACATACACAGAATCCATCTTATCTTTGATTTGCCTTTCAAAAACAAATATTTAATGACAGATCGATACTCGATATTGTCCATTTTAATGAAAACACTCACATCAGCTCTCTCAAACAACTGTTACATAACATCTGAGCGTCGAAAATGGCTGGAACTTTGGTAACTGTCAACAGATGAACAGCGAAATTTACTAGCTTCTTACGAGTGCTGCCATCTTCATGTTGAGGTCGGAAACTTTTCAGATCATCCTGGTATTTGAGGCCGGTTTAGTAACTACCCTGTTTCAAAGTAAGGGAAGTTTATGTTATCATTATGTTTGGTCATTTGTTACATATTGTTAGAACAAATTTGGTGCTGATTCATAGGTTAGTTTGGATTTTACAGACATTTCAATAAGCTGATCAAGAGCTTTTGCTAAAATGGAAAAAGTGCAGTATCGTTCAATGACCGATTGACAAGGAGCGCCCAGGACTCCCTGCAGATGTGGTTACCGAGGAAACCAGTGAAAAAGTCCACGATATGATTGTCTCTGGCCGTCGAACGAAAGTTTGCGAAGTGGCAGAGGCCATTGCTGTATTCAAGAGAACGGCAATTCATATTTTACAAGTTGATGAGGAAGCTGTCAGCCCGATGGGTGCTGCGTTTGCTCACAGTGGATAGCAAGAGGGTGCGGCTTTCAACTTCCAATTTGTTTAAGCGAAATCCGAAGGACTTTTTGTGTCGAGTTGTCACTGTGAATGAGACCTGGATTCATATTTATGCTCCAGAAACCAAGCAACAATTAAAACAATGTGTTGGTTCCGGAGAATCTGTTCCAAAGAAAGCAGGATGGTCCCATCAGACGGAAAAGTGATGGCGAATATGGGTGTCATACTGATTGACTTTTTGGAAAAGGAACAATGATCGCTGCGGCATACTAAAGTGAGTTATTGGGCAATAGGACAAGAAGTTGAGGGAGGCACAGCTCCATATGGCGAAGAAGAAAGTTCTGTTTCGTCACAATAACGCCCTAGCACATTCATTCGGAGTTGACGCCGCCAAACTGAATTAATTGCTGCCACAGTCCCCATTTTCTCCTGTTCTCAAACATGAATAAATGACTCGCAGGAACAAAATTTAGATCAAATGAGGTCATCATGGAGACATAGGCGTATTTTGCTGAGCTAGACAATACTTATTTTTGGATAGGTTAAAAATGGGAGGAGCGTTGGCAGAAGTGTACATCTGTAAAGGGGGACTTTGTTGAGAAATAGAGATTGTATTTGAAAAAACTGGCGTTTTCACTCCCAACGTGAGCACTTACTGAACCGCTCGCGCGTAATAATCTTTGTTTAAGTAATGACTAATTAACGTAAAATATATTACCCCAAATTAGGGTTTAGAGGAAAAGCCCGTGTGATGACGGACACGTCATTAAAACTGTCGAAGGGTGGCGGAGCAGATACCTAGCGCCTGCGGCCGGAAACGGAAGTTATTAACAATCGAAATTAAACTACAGTACACCCGCAGAAAGCAATTAACTTGCAGACTAACAAGCGCGCAGTTTGCGAGTACGTTAAACTGATGGCAAAGTTTTTGTACTCTCTAGAGAGGATCTGAAACCGCCCCCGCTAATATAAACATCTGCTTAAACTAAAAACAAATGCCAGCGTACAACTTAAATATGTAAAGTTCTAATTAGAGAGTAGAAAAAAGGTTTTATGGGTTCAAAACCTTCTTAGGCCAACCGGATGGGCGTTTTTCTAGGTTTCCCTCAGTTGCCAGAGTTGGATATAGTACAGGAAGGCAATTACTCCACTAATATTGTTTTTATCTATTCTGCAAACCTTCGTAAAAATTACTTTTCATAATACTTTTAAAAGTACAGTCCAAACATTGGAGAAGGGAACCGGCTCCAAAAAAAGCAAAAACTGTTTCTTTTTTTCGGCTGGGAAAGTGATGGCACTTGGGGTAGTCATGGAGTTATTTTAATCGATGATCTTCAAAAGCGAAACACCATTACAGGAGCATACTACGCTCATTACTTGACAAGCTGAAGACAGAACTTGCGGGAAAAAGGCCACATTTGCAGAAAAATAATATCCTGTTTCACCAAGACAACGCACCATCTCACACCTCAGCGGTTGCAATGGCGAAAATCCACGAATTACGGTTTGAACTGCTTGACTAACCAGATCTAGGACCAAGCGACTTCTTCTTGTTCCCACATCTGAAAATTGCGCTCGTAAGACAGAGATTTTCGTCAAATGCAGAGTCAATCAATCACCTTCGTCAACAATTATTTTACAGAGAAAAAAAAACAAGTACTATTTGGACGGGTTACAGAGATGGGAGCATCGCTGGGAGAAGAGTGTAGAGTTACAAGGAGACTATATTGAAAAATAAAAAAAAAATAAAAAACGTTCTGAAAAAATGTCTTGCATCTTCATTAGGTCAAAAACTTTTCAAACTACTCTGGTACTACTAGAGTTCCTTGCCGTCATTCTATATTTTTAGAAATTTTAACTTAATGTCTGGAAACATTTAAAAATATCCCGAAATTTAAAGTCCAGGCTTAAGAATTTATTTTATTTAACTCACGATGGCTGTTCAATAAAGAATAATCACTTTTTTTTTTGACAACGTACGTTTATTCATCCTCATAATTTTGATGCTCTTTCTCAAAATAGTCTCCCCTGAATGCGATGCACTTATCCCAGCGTTTCTGTCAGTCTTCAAAGACATGCTGGAAACCATTGTTTGAGAGATCCTACAAAATCGCCTCCGCAGCCTTCACCACTGCTTCTGATGATGGATAATGCCTCCCACGAAGGCGTTTCTTGTAGCTAGGGGATAGAAAAAAAGTCACATGGGGCTAAATCCAGACTATATGGAGGGTGAGGGATGCACTTCAGGTTGATTTTTGCAAGATATTCAGCAACAACATTGGCAATATGCGGCCGCGCATTATCGTGGTGCAGCATCCAGCCTGCTTCATGGAAATGTGGTCTTTTGCGCCTGATATGGACTTGCAATGTTTTCAGGACATCCCTTTAGTATTGTCCAGTTACTGATGTGTGTGCAGGTACAACATGCTGATAAACCATTCCATTAATATCAAAGAATGAGATGACCATAACTTTCCCAACAGAAGCAACCACTTTTGCTTTGTTGGGGGGCTGGTGATGAAGGAGATTTTCACACTGAGCTTTGCTTTTGCTCTCAGGATTAAAATGATGTAGCCAAGTTTCATCAGCAGTGATTACGTTTGAAAGAAACTCCAGATCTTCCTCTAACATCAACTTTAACTACATGTTACCTCCATTGCAGCGCGTAGGCGATACTGAACATGTCTGAACTTGCCTGGTTCTCACAGGAGTACCAACAATGAAAGTACTAAATCGTGTTTCTTTCACATTAAGCTAACAGAATATAATAAGACTCAATTTTAGTGCGAAAATTATGACCGTAAAAAAATTATGATCATTTTTAGTTGATCAGCTCTTTTACACACCCAATCTTTTTCAACAATAGTAATCTTTGAAAGCTTCAAGTTGTATACTTCCGGTGAATTCCCGGTATGCAGTTTTTGGGTGAGTGTAAGACAAACACTGAAGTCAAAGAATACAGCAGCTGTGGTTTATAACGCTATAAAGCATACACGTGGCATCATTGTCCTTAGCGCCGAAATGCAGCGAATGAATCACGCAGTTTCGCCTTGTAACGGTCGCAATAAAAACCAAACGGATGGAATAACTCACCGGAAGTGAGTGCGCCACTGTAGCAACAAAAGAAATATATTACTGATTACGGCCGACATTCATGACGAGCGCGAACTGTGACGTCATTGTTGAAATTACCCATGCATTCCATTTCCCTGGAGGAGAAAGATTCCATTTCGATTTTTGACGATCGAATGAATGAGACTGTGGCAGAATTTAATTCAGACTTTGAAGTAAAACACACTTCTAATTAACATTGTAAACCAACTTACAGTCCTTAATACTGTAATTCATTCAAAGGGGCCAGGATATTCTATTACCTCTACTCATTGCTCTATCTTTGCCAATACAGATAACACTTTTTAATCTAATATTTCAATTTCAAGTTTTTAACAGATTTTTTATTCAATTTTTTGAGGATTTCCATTAATTGCGCGGAAAGGAGGACGTCTAAGGGTAACGGAAGATTAGGTAGTATCTTGGGTGCCTCAAACAAAAAAATTTATTTTTCACTGCAATTACCAGTGTAAGGAAGCACATATCGTGTGATGTAAGGCTCCATGGAACCACTGAGCACAGAGGTGTTCAGCTTCCAGCGTTCCTTTCGCAGGAAATCAAACTATTCTCTCTGTATTGCCACATTTACAGGATTTTTCTGAATTATCCTGTGTAATGTTCCCATTACCAACCAGATCGCACATCTGTGGAGCGACGTGTTTTTAAAACTGAATTTCAGTCGCTGTAGTCTCCGAAGACATGGTGGAAGCTCTGGCGGGCAACTGTTTGCAAGAGGCAATCCTATGTTCCAAGGTGTCTATTTGTGAACAAATTTGGCATATGTTAGATGTTGCGCGGCCATGTCGCCATAACTTCTCCGCTGTTGGTAAGGTCTCGTTAAATATTTCGTATGCTGTCTCTTGCCAATCAGTAGGAACAACTTTATTGAAGAGATTCTTCCATATAATTTTAGACTCTCTATTCTCTTTCTCTTCAATCCTGGGTGTACCTGAGATGTATTGAGCAGCTGATATTGTTTTCTCGTTGATTCGAAAACTGCGAGATCATCACTGGTGCCCAGCAGATGTCTGCGATGGTTAACAATGGGTTTAAATCCCAGATACCCCCTCTGAGGATTCTGTATCTGATCCTGAGAGAAAATCCTCACTTAGTCATGTAAATAATTACAGTAATAAAATAATAATTACAGTATAATAATAATAATAATAATAATAATAATAATAATAATAATAATAATAATAATAATAATAATAATAATAATAATAATAATAATAATAATAATAATAATAATAATAATAATAATAATAATAATAATAATAATAATAATAATAATAATAATAATAATAATAATAATAATAAATTATTAATTAATTAATAATAATTACATAATAATTACAGTATAAAGAATTTGCTACAGTTTTCTAAAAAAAAGACAAAATTTCAGACAACAAAAAAATCTGGTATTTATCAAGTTAACTGTTTAGAATGCTATAAGATCTATATTGGTAGAACCAAGCGTAATTTAGAAACCAGAGCGAAGGAACATTTTAGAAATATTAAATATAGACAGACAGAGAAATCGGCAGCAGCTGATCGTTTTTGGTCATATAATCATGAGGTAAATCCAGAAGCTAAATTATTGAAACAATTGAAAGAACCGATAGATTTAATGGTTTGGGAGAAGATATTTATTTTGAAAAATAAGGATCGCGTAATGAATTTTGATATCCCTCCAATAGACGTCATCAATAAGTTTGTGTTCTCCCCGGTAGATGGCAGTTAGATAAGGAGCTATTCTTCAAACTCCTGTAGTGGTCAACGTCAATCAGTCAGTCAGTTAGTGGGTGAGTGTCAATCTGAGTGGCTGAGAATGAAGCATATGTTTGGCTTTGAAACCGGTCCCAGGATTTAAATAAGTGAAGTTTTGTTACTAGTGCTTAGTTATTATTTAAATCCTCATTTAACTATTCCCTTACACATTTCATTGACTGCCCGGTTCTGCAGCGTGGTGGCAGTGTGTGTGCGTGTGTTCAAAAGATCAGGAATTCAAATCTCTGTCAGAATTACTTTTTCCGGGATTCTCGCTGATTCTGAAACACGAATGTCTGGTAACTCTAAGCTCTATGTACCCTATACTCATTTGAACATCATTTCATTCATCCTCCGATATGACTTAACGTTGGAGGTTTTCTCTTATCCTGAAAGATGAATGTCTGGTAACTCTAAGCTCTATGTACCCTGTACTCATTTGAACATCCTTTCATTCATCGTCCGATATGACAACGTTGGAGATTTTCTCTTATCCTGAAAGATGAATGTCTGGTAACTCTAAGCTCTATGTATCCTGTACTCATTTGAACATCATTTCAGTCGTTGTCCGATCTGACTTAACGTTTGACGTTTTCCCTTATCCTATAATTTGAATGCCTGGTAGCTCTAAGCTCTATGTACCATGTACTCATTTGCACATCATTTCATTCATCATCTGATATGACTTAACGTTGGAAATTTTCTCTTATCCTGAAAGATAAATGTCTGGTAACTCTAAGCTCTATGTATCCTGTACTCATTTGAACATCATTTCAGTCATTGTCCGACATGACTTAACGTTTGACGTTTTCCCTTATCCTGAAATATGAATGTGTGCAAACTTTAAACTTTTTATGTGTGATTTTTCCTCCACCAACCATCAACTTCAGAAGGTTT
Organism: Mantis religiosa; assembly: GCA_030765055.1. Classification (NCBI taxonomy): domain Eukaryota; kingdom Metazoa; phylum Arthropoda; class Insecta; order Mantodea; family Mantidae; genus Mantis; species Mantis religiosa. Next base: position 5,756,414 of record CM060949.1, read on the forward strand.
TGTTAAGGCATGTCTACCTTTCTCGCCTCCCATATGTTTATAATAGAATCGTCCTAGATTAAAAAAAACTTTATAAAATACGCCTAACGGTTTAAACATTTGGTTGCGCTCTTAAAAAATGTAATGCTTTGAAATAGTCCACCTATAATTTATCGATCAGAGAAAATGGAACATTGTCAATAAGGTCGTTGTGGCATTATTTCTGTTCAGGATTGCCTAAGATCCAAACATAAGCGTACCCCGGATGCTGCAAAGCCGTTTCATAAAGGAAATGTCCCACTCCTCTATTACCATAGTTCCTTAATTAAGCATTAATTTCATTTCCTGGTACAGGAGGGTGACCACCCTATGCTACTTGATATCCTAATTTATGATCTCACTTAATGACATTTTTGGAGCCTTTGCTGTTTCCATAGAGACCCTCTGGTTTTAACTTCGCCCAGGGATTTGGTGCAATTTACATACGTTCTTGGAGGATGTTAATAAAAAATGTATTCTTTTACATTTTACTACAAATATCGTGTCACAAATTCCATTTTCAAACTGAGAGACAAATATTACTTTAGTATATCTGATAGATATATCTAATCTATAGTGAAAGGCGTGGAAAGTACATACATGGCACAGAAAATACATCGCTGAAACTATTCACGTTTCCTAAATTGCAGAGATAAAGTTATTTTAGGTAAACATATCACACTAGGCAACAAAAAAACAATGTTTGAATGTTTCAAACACTTCATGAGGCAATTCCTACTAATTTTGGGTTGAGAAAAACAAATATGAACAATGAAAAATTTTTATTAGCTCTAGTTTCTATGATATACACAAGGTGGAAGTATTGCATATTAACGGATTGAGAGAAAAGGATACATTTTAATTACATACACGCTAACAACAATGAAAGTGCATTTGATTTTTTAACTGGTAATTACATGCTTAGAGTTATAAATTGCTGGAAAAATACTTCGCAGATAGTCGTGTCTGAAGAGAATCATGTGGTGGCCTATTGACTTCGTCGTCTTTTAGCTTGTCTCTTGTGATGGAGTTCCGCAGAATCCCTATACATAGACCAACAGTAATCCGCAAGCATTACTTCATTCCAACGGCCCTGATATCTTTGTTCCATAACAGAAATGTCCTGATGGAATCTCTCCCCATGTTCATCACTAACAGCTCCACAACTGGGAGGGAAAAAGTCTAGGTGGCAGCGGAGAAAATGGATCTTAAGGGACATGTTGTATCCAAGGTTACGGTATTCTTGCAGGAGCACTGTCACCAAATGCTTGTAGTTGTCATCTCTTTTGTTGCCTAAAAGTCCATGAACAACACCCTGAAGGCTTCCCAAGTTTCCTTTTCTTTCCCCTCCAAAATTTGGTCAAATGCAGGATCCTTTACAAGTTCTCTTATTTGTGGTCTGACAAAAATGCCTTCCTTAACTTTTGCATCACTTAATTTCCAAAATTTCTTTCTGATTGTGTTTTGTTATTTGACTGGTGTGCCAAATCCCAAAAAATTCCCCCAAATTTAAAATCTTCACTCTAAAAAATGAAATGTCATTTTATCGTCAAAACAAGAGCTAATGTATCATTTTATGGTGATTTTTTAATTCAGCAACATTTTCATTGTTGCCCAGTGAGACTCAAAATATAAATAGTGCCCCTGCTTTGTATATATCGGGCTATTTACGTTTTTTGTACAATTTATATATTTTATTCAAGTGTGTGGAAGATGCTGCAACCTTCCCTGTGTTAAAATGTGTCTTCAGAACCACTGGCACTGAACATAATACAGCTGGTCGATCTTTTGAGTACAGGGTGCATTTTGTCATCTGACGTCGGACTGTCTGTGGTGTTTTTCCAGAGCAGCTATAATGGTGAGGATCTTATGCTCATTTTGTGATGGTAAACAGACATGATTTGTATATCTTGAGGTGTTATTGGACACTCGACTCACTTGGAACGCCCACATCTGTCGGTCTGTCACGCTTGCGTTTGCCCGGCTATCAAAACTGTACCCTTTACTCAACAGGCGCACTTCACTTGGTTATGAATCCTCCCTGCTTCTTTACACATCTCTAGTCCGTCCCATTTTTACCTATGCAGCTCCAGTCTGGGGTGGCACCAGTAAGACTAATCTCCGCCGACTGCAGGTACTACAAAACAGGGTGCTTCGTACAGTTACAAACGCGCCATGGTTCATCCGAAACCAACAACTACATCATGAGTTTGGTCTTCTACCCGTTCACCAATACATCCGACGCCTGGCACGTCCATTCTTTTACCATCTTCAGGAGGTCCCTGGAGCTGTTACCTACAATCTTGGTGCTCGCACTCGCCAACCAGCTCGCCTGAAGGGCAGACTGCCCCAAGATCTTCTCCTGAATGACGTCTCCAGCACAGATGCCTCAGACACGTGATTACTACTATCAGACTTTAAGTTCTCAATTTGTGTTACAGTTAACCTTCATATTTAGTTAGAGGAGTCGTTCACGGCTACCTCCATTGTTCTGTGTCCTGCTCCTATGTATCTTATAACAAACATCTGTAAAGCATAATTGCTGATCGATGGATAATAAATTAACAAAAAAAAGACATGATTTGTAAGAAATTAGGTTTTTGTGTGATTGGAGCAGAGAGATAAAAACTGTAAAACATGTTGGGTATGGAAACTTTGGTGTGAAATCGCCAAAGCCTCCTTCATTCTCCGCTCCCAGTAACTGTTGCATATTGCCAGGATAGTCGTCTCCCGAAAATTGGCTCTATGGTCGTTATCAAAACAATGCTCTGCCAGCCCAGACTTCTCAGGTTGCATTAAACGAATGCTCCAGTTACTGGGAGGCCTTGGCGATTTCCTCTGAAAGGAGCACGCTTAATAGTGATGCTGGATTTCAGTTCAGCTCATCTTGGAAACAGGTCTTAAAAATGGAAATCCATCGATTTAAGAAGCAAAGATCAATACAGTTTGATAATCAAGTTAAGTAGTTACGTTTCTTTGACACAATTTTCTATACTCACGCCATCTCCTGGCCTGGCATTTAATTTACTGAAAACAGTCTTTTGTTCAGTAATGCGAATTTTGATAGTGTTTTGACTTTGTTTATATTTGTGTTATAACTAGTATCTCATTTTGTGGTTATAACGTTTTATAAGTATCCTGATGATGGGAGAGATTCACATTCCCGAAACGTTGATATCTAATCATCTTTTCACCTGGCTGCCCGAGAAGAGAGTGAGCGTATTCGTCACCAGGAAAGCTTCAGGTCTTATTTTAGACTTTGAATTTTACGAACCCACAAAGTCACAATAGTCATCAGATGAGAATACGAGATGCCTCAATTATTTTTGGTTAGTAAATAGCCTTACTTCACTTATTTTTAGACAAACTTATCTCGGACTTACTAAAATAAATAATACATCAACAATAGAGCAGCTAGCATGTTTAACACCTAAGTTATAATTACCAATTATCGACACCATTTTGTTCAATTTCGATGGTGGCTTTCAGGTCCATATTCTAGAAGGTCCTACTTAATCCTTACTAAGGGCGGGCATAAAACACTCAGGCTGTACATAGCCTGCCAGCATCTCGGTCGATCGCAATCTTATCCTTGTTTCACGTAAGCTTGTCCCGTATCTCTTACCGGTCACGTAACCTAATCACCTCTCATTGGCTGCTGTTGTAGTACAGACTGTTGTGCTTTAACATGGTGATATATCTTTATATGTTGCAAGAGAATTGTCAAATTTATATTTTCGTAATTGTTTGAATTAAATATATTACGCAACAGAGTTGATTTATCTGAAATGCATGTTAATTCTTAAACGAAGTAAAGAGGAGATTCCTTTGCTCTAAAGCACATGACACGAGAGCACGTGATTTAGCGGTAGTGATGACATATTTGTTTATATGACTTTTATCACTGACCTTGTTTTGAACTGGATTAGTCATATATCGACATTCGAAGGTGTGTTGTGCCGAGGGCGAGAGCTAAACTATTTTATTGATCGTTTATTGCGCGTGTACTTATTATATGTTTAATGGCAGAGTCTACCGCCAGTTTTTCGCTGAAGTATCGCAAGGGAAACCTTTACAAAGCGGCGAAAAAAAATGTGCTGCATGTGTTTAATGCACTCACAGAGAAGAATCCGCCTTTGTCAGTGAGAGAAGTCGAACAGCTGTGCTCTGAACTTACAGGTGTGTTAGATTCGTAGGAACATCGCGACATGAAATTGAGACAACAGGAAAACTTACTACTCCAGGGGCGATATTGCTGTGTGCCGAAGACATTATTTAAGGACCATTAATTTTGTCCAAATCACAAAATATACTACCTTGACGAGACTTGGCTGAATGAAGGACACACGACAAGTATGGCGTGACACGACTTTAAGACTGAAATACAAGCATTTTTGCAAGGTATGTGTGCTGGTTTAAAAAAAAAATCCCAGTGGAAAAGGCCGAAGGCCTTTCATTATAAACTTGTTTCAGTTTCATTGCTCATTCATTCAGTTTCAACTTGCTCAGTTTCATTATAAACTTCATTATTTTTGCATGCCTTCATTTTCTTATTTGTATGATTTTATCTATCCTCCTGGCAATTAATATGACATTTACTACAGGCTTCAATGAGACGGGAAGGCCCCGCCTATGGCCCAATTAGGGTCATGGGGAGGTAGTTGCACGCGGAGTGATAGATGTCAGCCAGACAAGGTTATATGAAACAGAGATAGCTTACATTAGGGTAACAAACATTTGAACTGCTTCCTTTCGGAGAAAGAAAGTATACTTCAGGATCTTCAAATTAGATTTGAATGTCTTATATGACAATAATGCAGATCTATACAATCAACAACACAACACATTTAAAATAAACAAACCGCTTAGTTATACATTTCAAACATTAAAATTGGATAATTGGGTTCAGAGAAGAGCAGTATATGATGACCAAGCAACACAACCCCAGGACTGTTGCCCTGGCAACCCTTATGCTTGCGCGCGCGGATTATGCAGGGAAGTTATTTTTCTGGCAGGCAAGTCATGTTGTGTTTACTTCCGGTGTTTTATCGCCCGGAGTCCTCAGGAGCGTGTGTAGTTGTGACGCAGCGGTTCGCTATCCCTCACATCTACATCTCCACCACTTTCGAGTATTTATAGTAGGGCACACAATGTACGGTAACTCGCACAAAAATAAACTGAACTGTAGCGCATCTGACTCACGTTCAAGAGGTTCCGAGTTCGAATATCGGTCAGAGTGAGTTATCTGGATAACGTTTCTGTTTCCGAAAACTTTCCTTATCCTGAAAGATGAATGTCTGGTAACTCTAAGCTCTATACACCCTGTACTCATTTGGATATCATTTCATTCATCGTCCGATATGACAACGTTGGAGATTTCCTCTTATCCTGAAAGATGAATGTCTGGTAATTCTAAGCTCTATGTACCCTGTACTCATCTGAACATCATTTCATTCATCGTCCGATATGACTTAACATTGGAAGTTTTCTCTTATCCTGAAATATGAATGTCCAGTAACTCTAAGCTCTATGTACCCTGTAAACATTTGAACATCATTTCATTCATCGTCCGATATGACATAACGTTGGAGGTTTTCTCTTATCCTGAAAGATTAAAATCTGGTAAGTCTACGCTCTACAAAAGAGACAAAACAATCCACTTTTATAAGTGTTTGTTAAAAAGTACAAGCATTTTCGCTCTTTCGGGGTCAAGTCTACTTCTTTCTCTGTCACATATTTCACCTGCTGTGCAGGAGGAATACACAAATGTTACTCTACAGGGACCACATTTCTGGCAATTTGTCGGGATCTGTAATGTTCTACTTGCAGCAATAATATTGTGTAACTTTGAAATAAAATTAAAAATTGCATAATCCGTACCAAAGTATCGAAAAAGAATCTGGCGAATTTTCTGAAATATCGTTCGATATCGATGCCACGAAGTATCGTCAGTATCGAAGTATCACAAATATCGAGGACCGAATGCCTAGTGGAAACGTTTCAGTTCCATGTGTACCCCTGACAAAACACGTAAAACCATTTAAGCAAACATTTATTTAAAGTGACATATAGAAAAGGCTTCCGTAAGACGAGCCGTACAAAAACAAACGAAAGTGGGGTGAGAAAGTCTGTGAACGTATGTTTTACCAAAGGGCAGGCAGGGTGAAACAAAACACGGCGATGAATATGGGCAGCAGGCCCGGTTTTTTTTATTCTTCCACTGCTGACATAATATTTACCCTGTGGAACAAAAGCACAGAACAGGTTGCTGGGGAAGATCGGATGTCGGGCTGTTCCTTGCTTTGTTTTTGGAATGTCCCCAGGAAGTAATTACAACACACCTGGGACAAGCGCGGAATCAAATATCTTCTTGGTCAATTTATCTGAAATCTTTACCTGGCCATTCCAATCTAACGACTTCCAATGTTACATGTTACGTGACCCATTATCTCGATAACTATAAATTTTAGGATTTTAGATGTGATGTATGACTTCTAACTTCCTTATCTGTTTGTATGCAATACGTTAATTTTAGTGCTGTAGATAGATCAAAATCTTTAATCAATTAACCATGCTGCTTTAATCGATTAGTCTATCGATTAATCGAGATATCTGTTCGATAATTGGGTGTAAGGATTATATAAATTACGAGAGCTGTTCAATAAAGAATAATCACAACTTTTTTTGACAACGTACCTTTACTCGTCCTCATAATTTTGATGCTCCTCAAAATTGTCTCCCCTAAATGCGATGCACTTGTCCCAGCGTTTCTGCCAGTCTTCAAAGACATGCTGGAAATCAGTTTTTGAGAGATCCTTCAAAGTCGCCTCCGCAGCCTTCACCACTGCATCTGATGATGGATAATGCCTCCCACGAAGGCGTTTCTTCAAGTTAGGGAATAGAAAAAAGTCACATGTGGCTAAATCCGGATTATAGGGAGGTTGTCGGATGCACTTCACGTTGATTTTTGCAAGATATTGATACCGAAATTAAGGTTTGCCAGAAGTAAAGAATCATTATGGATGTCAAAGGAATGTTGGTTCTTTGTTACGACAAGGGCAAGGCCAGCAGTTGTGGGGAAAGTTTTTATAACAAAAGCAATGTAAGAAACAGTGTCCTTAGCAGTTTCTAAAGGGGCTCACTTGACTTATAGGAATAGAGTATTCTTTGGTTCATTTACAATGGCGACAAAACAGCCACAAAGGGACTTTGGTTGAAAAGGAGTTCTGAGAGTGAAAGTTACATATACACACACGCGCAGCTGTGGTCATTCAGAACAGTCTTCGGCGTCAGGCCTATGAGAGCAGTCTGAGGCGTGAGGGCGATTAAGGCAGTCCTCTGTTTTTGTCGGGAATATTTGTCGGTTAGTATATATATGAGGAACGAATAAATTTATCGAGTAAGAAACATTCTGCAGTTAGTAACTCTAAACTGAGATTGGTAACCCTTGGTCGGCAACTTTCATTTCGATGTTTGAAACGAAGAAGCAGTAAATAAATAAGTTGGAAACGGTCATTCCAGTGTTATTAAAATCTCCTTCTCACACACACCCACGCATACCCAGAGAGAAACCTCATTGCTCGCCGACTTATTTGCTCGCCATTAAATTATTGCTTCAAATTGGCGTCCACAACGTGGAATTGTGTGCACCCAGAAATATTTTAGTAACAAATTGGCGCCGCAACGTAGTACTCTTTGTTCGCCCCATAAACAATTTTGTAACAATATTCAGCAACCACACTGGCAATATGCGGCTGCGCATTATCATGGTGCAGCATCCAGCCTACTGCACGGAAATGTGGTCTTTTGCGCCTGATATGGACTTGCAATGTTTTCAGGACATCCCTAGAGTATTGTCCAGTTACTGATGTGTGTGCAGGTACAACATGCTGATAAACCATTCCATGAATATCAAAGAATGAGATGATCATAACTTTCCCAGAAGAAGCCACCCCTTTTGCTTTTTGGGGGGTTGGTGATGAAGGAGATTTCCTCACTGAGTTTGCTGTTTGCTCTCAGGATCAAAATGATGTAGCCAAGTTTCATCAGCAGTGATTACGTTTGAAAGAAACTCCGGATCTTCCTCTAACATCAACTTTAACTGCATACAGACTTGCATGCGAATGTCCTTTTGTTCGGGAATCAACAGTCTTGGAACCCATCGCGCACAAACACGTCTCATGTGTAATGTTTCTGTCACCAACGTGTGGGTGGCACCCAATGAAATGTTCAGTATTTCAGAAAGTGATCTTAAGGTAATTCATCGATCCACTCTCACAATGGCAGCAGCAGTGTTGATGTACTTTTTTTCCGTAAGAGCAGTAACTGGAGCAGTGGATCCAACTTCCTTTGAAATTGTCCCACCTTCGAGCTGTGCTTTAGGGAAGAACAGACTCTCCATGGGCCTCCTGTAACATTGTATAGGCCTCAACTGAAGATTTGTTGAGACGAAAGCAGAATTTCAAAGCCGCATATTGTTCCTCACGTGTTACCTCCGTTGCAGCGGTAGGCGATACTGAACATGTCTGAACTTGCCTGCTTCTCACAAGTGGGAATCAGGAGTACCAACAATGAAACTACTACGGCGTGTTTGTTTCAGATTGAATATTAGTGCGAAAAGTTATGACCGTATAAAATTATGATCTTTCCTTATTAAACAGTCCTCGTACTTTAATACTCTGTATATTTAATTATTTATGAAAATTTAAATATTCAGATTCAAAATTTATGTTTTCCACAGGTGCACATGCTTTATATGTGTATTGAATTAGCGCGACAATATTTTGGAACTAATTATTTAGTAAGGAATTGTATATATGAAGATTTGTGAGACTGACATGCAAATAATAGTTTACATGAGGATGACTGCCCAGATAAAGACGCAATAAGCGGCTAGGTGCTGGGCAGCAAACACTCCGTCCAGGTAAACCTCGACGACTCGACTCTTCTGCTGGTCTGCTGCTGAACCCTTCAGACGCAGCCAAACTCTCTGCAAGAAAGCTTCGACCGCGCCACTGATGATGTCTACCGTAGTTGTGGACGAAACGTTTGGTTCTTACTCCAACAGACCACGACAAAACAGCCCGGAAACAACCAATTGTATTATGGACTCCGGCCGTGAAAGCTTACGTTCTCTCACTAATCAGATCAGTTTGCTTGAGGACTCTAATATGAGTAGCCTCTATTTCTGTATACTTTAATTTTATTATGTATATTATGTATAAAGCTTCACAATTTGTATAGCACCAACTTTGCTAAGCAATTGAAATAACAATTTAAAAAATTGCAAAAAAAAATAAAATAAAACTTTTTGGGCATAAACTGCCTGCTTAGAAATGGTTTATGTTTTACGTAGTGAGAGTTTGTCTCCCTCTCTCTCTCTCTCTCTCTCTCTCTCTCTCTCTCTCTCTCTCTCTCTCTCTCTCTCTCTCTCTCTCTCTCTCTCTCTCTCTCTCTCTCTCTCTCTCTCTCTCTCTCTCTCTCTCTCTCTCTCTCTCTCTCTCTCTCTCTCTCTCTCTCTCTCTCTCTCTCTCTCTCTATATATATATAGATGGATATATATATCCATCTAATGCCAGACATACATCTTATTAGCTATGAAAATAGCTTAAACCTGTGATATTTTAATAAAAATAACTAAAAAGAGGACTTTCTGTACATTTTTCGTGTCGTTATTGGACATTTCTGTTTATAGACACAATTGACCCGCCTCGGTAACGTGGTGGTAGCGTGTCTGCCTCACGTTCGAGAGGTCCCAAGTTCGAATCTCGCTCAGTGTGAGTTGCCTGGATAGGGATTTTTCAGGGGTTTTCCCTTGTCCTTCAGGACGAATGTCGGGTAACTCTAAGCTCCATGGACCCTGGACTCATTTGAACATCATTTTACCCATTTTAATGTAAATTTATATTGAGGAATTAATCCTTAAAGAATTAATCCTTTTAAATACATTACTCCGGTATATGGGTGATTTTTTATTAATTAGAGCCAACTGAAAAATTCAATGCCATGGCCCGGATTTGAACCACGGATCTACTGGTTTCCGTCCAGTCGCTCTGACCCTTGAGCTACCATGTCAACGTGCCTTCCCGACATTAAATTCTCCAATTGACTCATTAGATTTCCCGGTGGACCACTTAAGGTTCTCATATTTGAGACAACTACTTGTGGCGACTTACTATTGTAAGTACTTAATTACCAGTAGATCCGTGGTTCAAATCCCGGCCATGGCATTGAATTTTTCAGTTGGCTCTAATTAATCAAAAATCACCCATATACCGGAGTAATGTATTTAAAAGGATTAATTCTTTAAGGATTAATTCCTCAATATAAATTTACATTAAAAATAATCTACGATATAAATCCTGGTAATTAAGTACTTACAATAGTAAGTCGCCACAAGTAGTTGTCTCAAATATGAGAACCTTAAGTGGTCCACCGGGAAATATAATCAGTCAATTGGAGAATTTAATGCGGGGAAGGCACGTTGACCATGGTAGCTCAGGGGTCAGAGCGACTGGACGGAAACCAGTAGATCCGTGGTTCAAATCCGGGCCATGGCATTGAATTTTTCAGTTGGCTCTAATTAAACAAGATACATGTTGATAACGCAGTGATTGAAAGAGTAACAAAAATCACATATCTAGGTTTGATTCTAGACAGTATGCTCACATGGAAGGACCATATCATGCATGTAAAAATAAGATTCTTCCTGTGTTAGCTGTAATTCACAGGCTGAAATTCAAAGGATTCAGTGTAAATCATTTACGAAGTATCTACCATGCTTTAATTCAATCTCATTTGGATTACTTAAACATCTTATGGTGTAACTCTGTTAAATATTTAATTCATAACCTCGAAGTACTTCAAAATCGTGCCTTGAAAATAATCTCAATCTACCCTTTAGAACAAACACAAAAACACTCTACCATGTAACTAACATTTTACCATTACAAGTAAACATAGAGTTGTCCTTGATAATATATCTCCACAAAATAAAAAATAATCTTCTTAAGTCGAATCTAACATTTGAAAGCTCCTCACATATATACAATACAAGAAATAAAGGAAACTTAACAAAACCAACAGTGAACACTTCTACTTATGGCCTGAACAGCTTAACCTCACACGTTATCAACTTATATAATGCGCTGCCACTGGAACTGAAAGGCTGCAGGAACATAAAAGGTTTTAAAAGGAAAGTTGCTGAAAATTTACTGAAGGCATATATTGATAGCTGATAAAGTGTTACACATTTATAGCTGGTTTGAAAGCTGAACTGTTTAAAAATTAATATGGATTAATGTTCCATAGAATATGTAGCTTCTATTTTTCTGTTAAGTTCTTTGTTACTATTATTTCTTGAGTTATAGTGAATGTCTGTATCTTTGTATGTTTCATATATGTTATTCCTGTACGGTAATTCATTCCTACTATGAAAATGTAATATAAGTATTGTTTAGGGCTGTTAGCCATCATTTTATATATTTTTGTACTGTTCCCTAGCATGAGCCATGGCTCTGGGAACCTTTTCAGATAACAATAAATAAATAAAATAAATAAATAAATAGCTCCACAATTTGTGAAGCACCAACTGTGCTGAGCAATTGAAATAGAAATTCAACAAAAAAAGTATTGTAAAAAAAAAAAACTTTTTGGGCATAAACTGCCTGCTTAGAAGTGGTTTATGTTTTACGTAGTGAGAGTTTGTCGCTCTCTCTCTCTCTCTCTCTCTCTCTCTCTCTCTCTCTCTCTCTCTCTCTCTCTCTCTCTCTCTCTCTCTCTCTCTCTCTCTCTCTCTCTCTCTCTCTCTCTCACACACACACACTCCATCTAATGCCAGACATACACCTTATTAGCTATGAAAATAGCTTAAAACTGTGATATTTTAATAAAAAATAACTAAACAGAGGACTTTCTGTACATTTTTCATATCGTTATTGGACCTTTCTGTTTATACACACAAACATACACAGTCACGTACCAGCAGATCTTTTCTACTATTCCATTTGACGGCCTCAGAGGGTGTCAAAAGTATTACTGTGCCGAGAGCTAGGATTGAATGTATTATTTCCTCTACTTATTACATCTACGTTATAAAGAGGAATATTTTTGTCTGAATATGAGTGGGTAGGTGCGAGGAGAAAGTTCCATATGAGATTCTAGCTAAAGCCCATCTTCTTGTTCGCACGTTCTGCACCTACAAATGGAAATTTAGTTCCAAGCATGATTTACTGAGGCCGGTGTTTGTGGAACGTGACCTGCTCGTAATTTCGGCAGCATATGGTGCTGGTCCACGTCCTATCGCCAGCTTTTTGTTGGACCACCGTTAACACGACATCTTGTTATTTTTCTATTGTCCAGGTGTGCAAGAAATGACATGACAGCTGCTGCAAAAGGATTCCTTTACACGCCCTGAGATGTAAACAAAACTCGTCGTCAGTCATGTGTTTTACAAAGGAACGTCACCATATCTTGCCTACAATTTAGTTTTCTATCTGCTTTAGGTACAGAAATACCTTCATTATAAAATGACTAAATAGTTATGTGATTAAATGACCAAAATTTCAACAGCAAAAAGTTTTTATTCTCTATCCGTGTGTACGGATATCAACATTACGCCAAAGCAAAACCTTCAGAGCGAACAAAACAGAAGCGTGAGCAAAAATATTTCGTTACCACATTGCACATATTAGCACTTATTTGATACATTCAATTACTGTCGGAAGGGTTGAATAAATACGCGGGCTGTTCAATAAACAATGATCATAATTTTTACGGTCATAATTGTTCGCACTAAAACTCAATCTTATTATATTTAGTTAACTTAATGTGATACAAACACGACGTAGTACTTTCATTATTGTACTCCTGGTTCCCGCCTATGAGAACCAGGAAAGTAAGTTCAGCCATGTTCAGTATCGCCTACCGCTGCAAGGGAGCTAACACGCGAGGAATAGTATGCGATTTTGAAATTCTGCTTTCGTCTCAACAAATCTTCAGTTGAGGCCTATATAATGTTACAGGAGGCCTATGGAGAGTCTGTTCTTCCCTACAGCACAGCTCGAAGGTGGTTTAAAATGTTTAAAAAGAGGAGGCAATCTATTTCAAAGGAAGGTGGACCTGGAGCTCCAGTTACTGCTCTTACGGAAGTAAACATCAACACTGCTACTGCCATTGTAAGAGAGGATCGACGAATTACCTTAAGATCACTTTCTGAAATACTGAACATTTCATTGGGTGCCACCCACACGTTGGTGACAGAAACATTACACATGAGACGTGTTTGTGCGCGATGGGTTCCAAGACTGTTGATACCCGAACAAAATGACATTCGCCTGCAGGTCTGCATGCAGTTAAAGTTGATGTTAGAGGAAGATCAGGAGTTTCTTTCAAACGTAATCACTGCTGATGAAACTTGGCTACATCATTTTGATCCTGAGAGCAAACAGCAAAGCTGAGTGTGGAAATCTCCTTCATTACCAGCCCCCAAAAAAACAAAACTGGTTGCTTCTGCTGGGAAAGTTACGGTCATCTCATTCTTTGATATTCATGGAATGGTTTATCAACATGTTGTACCTGCACACACATCAGTAACTGGACAACACTACAGGGATGTCCTGAAAACATTGCAAGTCCATATGAGGCGCAAAAGACCACATTTCCATGAAGCAAGCTGGATGCTGCACCACAATAATGCGCGGCCGCATATTGCCAATGTTGTTGCTGAATATCTTGCAAAAATCAACGTGAAGTGCATCCCAAATCCTCCCTACAGTCCGGATTAAGCCCCATGTGACCTTTTTCTAATCCCTAACTTGAAGAAACGCCTTCGTGGGAGGCATTAGCCATCATCAGAAGCAGTGTTGTAGGTTGCGGAGGCGATTTTGAAGGATCTCTCAAATAATTGTTTCCAAAATGTCTTTGAAGACTGGCAGAAACGCTGGGAAAAGTGCATCGCATTCAGGGGAGACTATTTTGAGAACTATCAAAATTATGAGGATGAGTAAAGGTACGTTGTCAAAAAACAATATTGTATATAATGTATTCCATAGTAACCCTTATCTTATTCAAAGTGCGGTATTTGAAACCCAGCTCCTTTAGCAGGCCGCGCAAAGTGCAGCGCTCATAAGGAAGATCACAAATTTCTTGCAAATGTACAACCAATTCATCTAAGGTAGGCGCTCTCTCTTTTGCATAGAATCTATAAATGTCTCGACAAATTAAATCCCATGTGAAATTATCTACTTTAGAGAAACGATTCCTTTTGATTTCACACTTGATCAGCGTCTTTGGTATTCCTTTCGTCACAATATTTCTTACTGTATTTCTGTGAATACCCAGAATTTATTATCACTTACCAAGATTATTTGTCAGCACATATTTATATGTGTTCAAAACAAGCGCTTGAATTTGCTTAGAAACAGTTTTTTTTTTTTTTTTTTTTTTTTATTTATCCAGATTTATGAATCCTATTTTACACAGTGGTATATTAGGGTTAGAGTTGATACATAAAAATATACAATTTTAACAAAATATTTTAAATACTAGAAGGAAGAAATTATGTTTTATTCAGATGCATATTAATTTAAACTATTTCAGACGTTTAAACACTGAGTTTATAAACATCATGAAGTACTTATACTGTTGTGGCTTCATTAGCAAAGATGTGAGCGGAGCAGAAAATTCAATTCCTAGAGAGTCTAGCTTGAATATTAATTCTTGTCTTTCTCTCCAGAAAATGGGACAACAGAAAAGGAGATTAACCACAGTTTAAAATTCTTCACCACACATGCACTCGGGGTTGGATGTTAAGTGAAAGCGTGAGAAGTACTCACCAAATTTACCATGTCCACTTAAAAATTGTGCCAAAACAAAATTTGGTACAAGAGTTGCACATTTTCCTCTGTCATATACACTAGAGAAAAATAATGTTTTTGTTAAGATTCCATTTGGAGTTGTTAGCCATTGTTGGTTCCATTCTTCAAGAATATGTTGATGTATTATTCTGCTTACATTAGAAATAGGACATAAAGAGTATGTCCCAGGAAGATTGGATTCTGCAGCTATCAGCTCTCTCGTTACCTAAAATTCCACTGTGTCCTTTAAGCCATCCCATGTAAATATGTCCTGGATGGTTTTGAAGCAAGGTTCTGATTTCATGTGCTAATGAATTTAAATTGTATTTATCATTAATAGCGAGTAGAGCTGATTGTGAATCACTAAGAATACGGGCACTGTTCCCATTAACAGTACACCATTTTATAGCTTCTTTAATTGCTAAGAGCTCCGACTGGAATACAAAACATTCAGGTGACAATTTAAACATGGAGTGAGTTAGTTCCCGTTATAACTTAGAAACAGTTCCCGTTATAACTTTGTTTTTTGAGGCTTTTCCAGTAATATAAGTAGGCCCAGTTATTCACACTGTCATCAATTTGATTATTTTCAAATGACTGAAAGTAATTACTGCATTTACCACTGCATTTCCCTCCCACGGTCTCCACATCGTGACACACAACGAATTTCTGCACGCAATGAAACAGAACAACTGGAAGTTGGAACTTTGGCAACTGAGACTCTACGTGGAGTAGACATGCGACTGTCACTTCGAGAAAATCAGTGTTGCTATTGGACCTCAACGACAGTGTTCCATTTTTGAAGTGTGGAGATAGATTTATGACGGTCATTAGTGGGCGGAAAGGTCAGGTCCTTTGAGGTCCCTTTGAGTGGGAACTGCACACACGTTGAAAAAACAGACTTTACCACGAGTGCTAGGAATCCGCAGCGCTCGCACCACAGCAGCTGAAGGGGACGTATCCAATGCCTTATGGGGGCCTGAATGAGACAAACTTACGCGTGGCCATCCATAAGAAGCCGACATTTTCAGGAAGGACGCAACCAGAACAGAGGGCGTCGTCGATAATCCATCCGGAACACGTTGATCCGTTTGGAACTTCATCAAAAGATCCTTCATGGAATATTTTCTCTGGGACAAACGCCCTTTTTATTTAGCTTATTGTTAATTTGGCAACCGAACGCACGACATTGCAGATCAAATGAAATTTGTCCAGTGTCTCTCCAATTTATTCTTCATCAGTCATTTTAAATTAATCAATTGCACCTAGTAAACGAATGCCTTTATTAAATCAAACGACGGGGTTCCTTTTCGGAATCCAATAAACCAATAGGAATCTGCCAATCCAGCTTGGCGTTGGCTCCTATCCACCTTCGGCCTGGTAGCTTACGTTTATCTACATCTGACGAAAATAAATAGTAATGCTTTATTGTATTTCGCATTATAACTTTTGGCTCTGGCAAAATTACTGACACTTTTAACCCGTAACTATTTTAGTGCTTTATTTCAGGGTTATAGATAGAACGGTGGCGAAGCGCGATGATGCGCTGGAAATGCCCCAAGAATTACGGGAGAAAATCAAGAATTTCATACCAAAAATATTTTATTTGCTCTGGATATATGTTCAAAATCTATCTTCAAGGGAACGTCTGAGTGGACAGGGGAGACTTATACTGTGAGCAGTCTTGAAATACAAGAAGGGCCTAAGTATAAGTATACAATAAAAAGAGTATTATAGAGTAGCTGCAGTTCTTTGAGTCATTATTCTCTCTTATTTTAATGAAAATTATTATCTGGTGATTCCTTCGTTTTGAAAGTCACACCTCGCTACTCTACCTACGTATGACTGTACAATAGAAAGAGTACTGAAGAACAGCCTTAGTTCTTTGAGTCATTCTTCTCTCTTATTTTAATGAAAATTATTATTTGGAGCTTCCCTCGCTTAGAAAGTCACGCCTGACCACTGGACCTACGTGTGACTGTACAATAGAAGGAGTACTGAAGTGTAGCTTTAGTTCTTTGAGTCATTATTCTCTCTTATTTTAATGAAAATTATTATCTGGTGATTCCTTCGTTTTGAAAGTCACACCTCGCTACTCTACCTACGTATGACTGTACAATAGAAAGAGTACTGAACAGTAGCCTTAGTTCTTCGTGTCATTATTCTCTCTTATTTTAATGAAAATTATTATTTGCAGCTTCTCTCGCTTCGAAAGTCACACCACGCTACTGGATCTACGTATGACTGTACAATAGAAAGAGTACTGAACAGTAGCCTTAGTTCTTCGTGTCATTATTCTCTCTTTTTTTAATGAAAATTATTATTTGCAGCTTCTCTCGCTTCGAAAGTCACACCACGCTACTGGACCTACGTATGACTGTACAATAGAAAGAGTACTGAACAGTAGCTTTAGTTCTTCGTGTCATTATTCTCTCTTATTTTAATGAAAATTATTATCTGGTGCTTCCTTCACTTTGAAAGTGACACCTCGCTACTGGACCTACATGTGACTCTACAATAGAAAGAGTACTGAAGAGTAGCCTTAGTTCTTTGTCATTATTCTCTCTTAATTTAATGAAAATTATTTTTTGGAGCTTTCCTCTTTTTGAACTTCATATCTCGCCTCTGGACTAACGTGTGACTTTACAATAGAAAGAGTTCTGAAAGTATCCTTAGTTTTTTTTTAGTCAATATTCTCTCTTATTTTAATGAAAATTATTTTTTGGAGCTTCCCCCTCTTTGAAAGTCACATCTCGCCTCTGGACCAACGTGTGGCTTTTCAATAGAAAGAGTTCTGAAAGTAGCCTTAGTTTTTTGAGTCAATATTCTCTCTTATTTTAATGAAAATTATTATTTGGAGCTTCCCTCTCTTTGGAATTCACGCCTCGCTACTGGACCTATGTGTGACTTTGCAACAGAAAGAGTACTGAAAAGTAGCCTTAGTTTTTTGAGTCAATATTCTCTCTTATTTTAATGAAAATTATTATTTGGAGCTTCCCTCTCTTTGAAAGTCACGCCTAGCTACTGGACCTATGTGTGACTTTACAATAGAAAGAGTACTGAAAAGTAGCCTTAGTTCTTCGAGTCATTATTCTCTCTTATTTTAGTGAGAATTATTATTTGGAGCTTCCCTCTCTTTGAAAGTCACGCCTAGCTACTGGACCTATGTGTGACTTTACAATAGAAAGAGTACTGAAAAGTAGCCTTAGTTCTTCGAGTCATTATTCTCTCTTATTTTAGTGAGAATTATTATTTGGAGCTTCCCTGGTTTTGAAAGTCACGCCTCGCCTCTGGCTGTTTTTAGTTGGCTTGGAGGTAACGATTTAGTGACAAATAAGGCAGTTTAAGGTGGACTTGTACGTCATTTGTCATCTCTTGTATCTAAAACGGTGTGCCTCTTTATTTCTGCTGAGTGCAGTTCTGCTTTAAATTTTGTGCTCAAGCTGTAGTATCAGAAATTAGCAAATTGAGGCTTCCATGAGCACAGACTCATAAAATATTGATGCAAGCACGTGTTAGCCTTGCCAACTTCTAAAGGAAAATTGTGAGCTCTGTTTTGTGCACGGCTAACACGCCTCACTACATATTTTACTCTTCGTGTGATTACTCCGATGTTAATGTCAACCAGGCCATCTCATCTAACTTGCAAAACAGGCTGCATAAAAAAAAGACAGTTGTAATCCGTTTAATTCAACACTCTTTAAATTTTCATAAGTTATAAATGCTTTCTTTGTGTGTTGGAGTGTACGCGAATTAACGGGCCGGATCGGCTATTAATAACAATGAAGTTAGTGAGGAACAGTGATTGGGCTTGATTTCTCTCCCCAAATGTCTCTTTGGCATCCGTGCTTTTTAACTTAGCTCATTTTATCTACTGATGTTAGCTAGACGAAGCTTACACAAATAATTTGATTACATATAGGGTACGTAAGAATAATTATGGCTTAACATTTTTCTGTACTTAAGAATACATTAGTTCAAACAGCTAATATACTAGCCATAAGGAGAACTTCATTTATACGTTAAGTGTTGTAGATGCCAGAAAGCGTGTATATCATTGCACTTTCTGCACCGCTCCACGGCCTGCGGACTCCTTATCACGAAGCTCGGATTGTCCTGTCAACCCAACCCAAGAAGGCAAGCAAGGCCTGAAGAGAGAGAGAGAGAGAGAGAGAGAGAGAGAGAGAGAGAGAGAGAGAGAGAGAGAGAGAGAGAGAGAGAGAGAGAGAGAAGCTTGAACTGTTTATCTGGTCTGTTAGTGGACCTGTTTACTACGAAATGAGTGTATGAGAGGACATAGGAGTCACCCCCCATGCTGTCAGATCTAATGCTCGTTTCAGTAACTGCAGTGATAGGTATTATGTACAGTCTACCCACCACAAGAAGACAAGTGCGACCTGAAGAGGGAGATGAGCTTGAACTGTCTATCTGCTCTGGTAGTGGATGTGTTTACTATGAAATGAGTGTATGAGAGTACATATGAGTCACCCATACTGCCAGATCTAATGCTCGTTTCAGTAACTGCAGTGATAGGTATTATGTACTGTCTACCCACCACAAGAAGACAAGTGCGACCTGAAGAGGGAGATGAGCTTGAACTGTCTATCTGCTCTGGTAGTGGATGTGTTTACTATGAAATGAGTGTATGAGAGTGCTCAGGAGTCAACCATACTGTCAGATCTAATGCTCGTTTCAGTAACTGTCTACGCACCACAAGAAGACAAGCGGGGCATGAAGAGGGAGATGAGCTTGAACTGTCTGCTCTGGTAGTCGATGTGTTTACTATGAAATGAGTGTATGAGAGTACATATAAGTTAACCATGCTGTCAGATCTAATGCTCGTTTCAGTAACTGCAGTAATAGGTATTATGTACTGTCTACGCACCACAAGAAGACAAGCGGGGCCTGAAGAGGGAGAGGAGCTTGAACTGTCTGCTCTGGTAGTCGATGTGTTTACTATGAAATGAGTGTATGAGAGTACATATGAGTCATCCATAATGTCAGATTCAATGCTCGTTTCAGTAACTGCAGTGATAGGTATTATGTACTGTCTACCCACCACAAGAAGACAACGAGGTCTGAAGAGGGAGAGGACTTTGAACTGTTTATTTGCTCTGTTAGTGGATCTGTTTACTACGCAATGAGTGTATGAGAGTACATATGAGTTACCCATACTGTCAGATCTAATGCTCGTTTCAGTAACTGCAGTGATAGGTATTATGTACTGTCTACCCACCACAAGAAGACAAGCGGGGCATGAAGAGGGAGAGGGGCTGAACTGTTTATTTGCTCTGTTAGTGGATCTGTTTACTACGCAATGAGTGTATGAGAGTACATATGAGTCACCCATGCTCTCAGATCGAATGCTTGTTTCAGTAACTGCAGTGATAATATTATGTACTGTCTACCCTCCACAAGAAGACAAGCGGGGTCTGAAGAGGGAGAGGAGCTTCAACTGTTTATCTGCTCTGTTAGTGGATCAGTTTAATACGATTTGAGTGTAAGAGAGTATATATGAGTCACCCATACTCTCAGATCAAATGCTCGTTTCAGAAACTGCAGTGATATGTATTATGTACTGTCTACCCACTACAAGAATATAAGCGGGGCCTGAAGAGAGAGGGGCTTGAACTGTTTATCTGCTTTGTTAGTGGATCTGTTTACTACGAAATGAGTGTATGAGAGTACATATGAGTCACCCATGCTGCCAGATCTAATGCTCGTTTCAGTAACTGCAGTGATAGATATTATGTACTGACTACCCACCACAAAAAGACAAGCTGGGTATGAAGAGGGAGAGGAGCTTGAACTGTTTATCTGTTTTGTTAGTGAATCTTTTTACTACGAAATGAGTGTAAGAGAATATATATGAGTCATCCACGCTGTCAGATATAATGCTCGTTTCAGTAACTGCAGTGATAGATATTATGTACTGACTACCCAGCACAAGAAGACAAGCGGGGTATGAAGAGGGAGAGGAGCTTGAACTGTTTATCTGTTTTGTTATCGAATCTTTTTACTACGAAATGAGTGTTTGAGAGTACACATGAGTCACCCATGCTGTCAGATCTAATGCTCGTTTCAGTAACTGCAGTGATAGGTATTATGTACTGTCTACCCACCACAAAAATACAAGCGCGGTATGAAGAGGGAGAGGAGCTTGAACTGTTTATCTGCTTTGTTAGTGAATCTTTTTACTACGAAATGAGTGTAAGAGAATATATATGAGTCATCCATGCTGTCAGATCTAATGCTCGTTTCAGTAACTGCAGTGATAGGTATTATGTACTGTCTACCCACCACAAGAAGACAAGCGGGGCCTGAAGAGGGAGAGGAGTTTGAACTGTTTATCTGGCCTGTTACTGGATCTGTTTACTACGAAATGAGTGTATGAGAGTACATAGGAGTCACCCACCATGCTGTCAGATCTAATGCTCGTTTCAGTAACTGCAGTGATAGGTATTATGTACTGCCTACCCACCACAAGAAGACAAGCGGGGCCTGAAGAGGGAGAGAAGTTTGAACTGTTTATCTGACCTGTTACTGGATCTGTTTACTACGAAATGAGTGTATGAGAGTACATATGAGTCAGCCATGCTGTCAGATCTAATGCTCGTTTCAGTAACTGCAGTGATAGGTATTATGTACTGTCTACACACCACAAGAAGACAAGCGGGGCCTGAAGAGGGAGAGGAGTTTGAACTGTTTATCTGCTCTGTTAGTGGATCTGTTTACTACGAAATGAGTGTGTGAGAGTACATATGAGTCAGCCATGCTGTCACATATAATGCTTGTTTCAGTAACTGCAGTGATAGGTATTATGTACTGTCTACCCACCACAAGAAGACAAGTGGGGCATGAAGAGGGAGAGCAGCTTGAAATGTTTATCTTCTCTGTTAGTGGATCTGTTTACTACGAAATGAGTGTGTGAGAGTACATATGAGTCAGCCATGCTGTCAGATCTAATGCTCGTTTCAGTAACTGCAGTGATAGGTATTATGTACTGTCTACCCACCACAAGAAGACAAGCGGGGCCTGAAGAGGGAGATGAGCTTGAAATGTTTATCTTCTCTGTTAGTGGATCTGTTTACTACGAAATGAGTGTGTGAGAGTACATATGAGTCAGCCATGCTGTCAGATCTAATGCTCGTTTCAGTAATTGCAGTGATAGGTATTATGTACTGTCTACCCACCACAAGAAGACAAGCGGGGCCTGAAGAGGGAGAGGAGTTTGAACTGTTTATCTGTCCTGTTACTGGATCTGTTTACTACGAAATGAGTGTATGAGAGTACATAGGAGTCACCCACCATGCTGTCAGATCTAATGCTCGTTTCAGTAACTGCAGTGATAGGTATTATGTACTGTCAACCCACCACAAGAAGACAAGCGGGGCCTGAAGAGGGAGAGGAGTTTGAACTGTTTATCTGTCCTGTTACTGGAGCTGTTTACTACGAAATGAGTGTATGAGAGTACATATGAGTCAGCCATGCTGTCAGATCTAATGCTCGTTTCAGTAACTGCAGTGATAGGTATTATGTACTGTCTACCCACCACAAGAAGACAAGCGGGGCGTGAAGAGGGAGAGGAGCTTGAAATGTTTATCTTCTCTGTTAGTGGATCTGTTTACTACGAAATGAGTGTGTGAGAGTACATATGAGTCAGCCATGCTGTCAGATCTAATGCTCGTTTCAGTAACTGCAGTGATAGGTATTATGTACTGTCTACCCACCACAAGAAGACAAGTGGGGCATGAAGAGGGAGAGGAGCTTGAAATGTTTATCTTCTCTGTTAGTGGATCTGTTTACTACGAAATGAATGTATGAGAGTACATATGAGTCAGCCATGCTGTCAGATCTAATGCTCGTTTCAGTAACTGCAGTGATAGGTATTATGTACTGTCTACCCACCACAAGAAGACAAGTGGGGCATGAAGAGGGAGAGGAGCTTGAAATGTTTATCTTCTCTGTTAGTGGATCTGTTTACTACGAAATGAGTGTATGAGAGTACATATGAGTCAGCCATGCTGTCAGATCTAATGCTCGTTTCAGTAACTGCAGTGATAGGTATTATGTACTGTCTACCCACCACAAGAAGACAAGTGGGGCCTGAAGAGGGAGATGAGCTTGAAATGTTTATCTTCTCTGTTAGTGGATCTGTTTACTACGAAATGAGTGTGTGAGAGTAGATATGAGTCAGCCATGCTGTCAGATCTAATGCTCGTTTCAGTAACTGCAGTGATAGGTATTATGTACTGTCTACCCACCACAAGAAGACAAGCGGGGTATGAAGAGGGAGAGGAGCTTGAACTGTTTATCTGTTTTGTTTTCGAATCTTTTTACTACGAAATGAGTGTTTGAGAGTACACATGAGTCACCCATGCTGTCAGATCTAATGCTCGTTTCAGTAACTGCAGTGATAGGTATTATGTACTGTCTACCCACCACAAAAATACAAGCGGGGTATGAAGAGGGAGAGGAGCTTGAACTGTTTATCTGTTTTGTTAGTGAATCTTTTTACTACGAAATGAGTGTAAGAGAATATATATGAGTCATCCATGCTGTCAGATCTAATGCTCGTTTCAGTAACTGCAGTGATAGGTATTATGTACTGTCTACCCACCACAAGAAGACAAGCGGGGCCTGAAGAGGGAGAGGAGTTTGAACTGTTTATCTGTCCTGTTACTGGATCTGTTTACTACGAAATGAGTGTATGAGAGTACATAGGAGTCACCCACCATGCTGTCAGATCTAATGCTCGTTTCAGTAACTGCAGTGATAGGTATTATGTACTGTCTACCCACCACAAGAAGACAAGCGGGGTATGAAGAGGGAGAGGAGCTTGAACTGTTTATCTGCTCTGTTAGTGGATCTGTTTACTACGAAATGAGTGTATGAGAGTACATAGGAGTCACCCACCATGCTGTCAGATCTAATGCTCGTTTCAGTAACTGCAGTGATAGGTATTATGTACTGCCTACCCACCACAAGAAGACAAGCGGGGCCTGAAGAGGGAGAGGAGTTTGAACTGTTTATCTGTCCTGTTACTGGATCTGTTTACTACGAAATGAGTGTATGAGAGTACATAGGAGTCACCCACCATGCTGTCAGATCTAATGCTCGTTTCAGTAACTGCAGTGATAGGTATTATGTACTGTCTACCCACCACAAGAAGACAAGCGGGGCCTGAAGAGGGAGAGGAGTTTGAACTGTTTATCTGCTCTGTTACTGGATCTGTTTACTACGAAATGAGTGTATGAGAGTACATATGAGTCAGCCATGCTGTCAGATCTAATGATCGTTTCAGTAACTGCAGTGATAGGTATTATGTACTGTCTACCCACCACAAGAAGACAAGCGGGGCATGAAGAGGGAGAGGAGCTTGAAATGTTTATCTTCTCTGTTAGTGGATCTGTTTACTACGAAATGAGTGTGTGAGAGTACATATGAGTCAGCCATGCTGTCAGATCTAATGCTCGTTTCAGTAACTGCAGTGATAGGTATTATGTACTGTCTACCCACCACAAGAAGACAAGCGGGGCCTGAAGAGGGAGATGAGCTTGAAATGTTTATCTTCTCTGTTAGTGGATCTGTTTACTACGAAATGAGTGTGTGAGAGTACATATGAGTCAGCCATGCTGTCAGATCTAATTCTCGTTTCAGTAATTGCTGTGATAGGTATTATGTACTGTCTACCCACCACAAGAAGACAAGCGGGGCCTGAAGAGGGAGAGGAGTTTGAACTGTTTATCTGTCCTGTTACTGGATCTGTTTACTACGAAATGAGTGTATGAGAGTACATAGGAGTCACCCACCATGCTGTCAGATCTAATGCTCGTTTCAGTAACTGCAGTGATAGGTATTATGTACTGTCTACCCACCACAAGAAGACAAGCGGGGCCTGAAGAGGGAGATGAGCTTGAACTGTCTATCTGCTCTGGTAGTGGATGTGTTTACTATGAAATGAGTGTATGAGAGTGCTCAGGAGTCAACCATACTGTCAGATCTAATGCTCGTTTCAGTAACTGTCTACGCACCACAAGAAGACAAGCGGGGCATGAAGAGGGAGATGAGCTTGAACTGTCTGCTCTGGTAGTCGATGTGTTTACTATGAAATGAGTGTATGAGAGTACATATAAGTTAACCATGCTGTCAGATCTAATGCTCGTTTCAGTAACTGCAGTAATAGGTATTATGTACTGTCTACGCACCACAAGAAGACAAGCGGGGCCTGAAGAGGGAGAGGAGCTTGAACTGTCTGCTCTGGTAGTCGATGTGTTTACTATGAAATGAGTGTATGAGAGTACATATGAGTCATCCATAATGTCAGATTTAATGCTCGTTTCAGTAACTGCAGTGATAGGTATTATGTACTGTCTACCCACCACAAGAAGACAACGAGGTCTGAAGAGGGAGAGGACTTTGAACTGTTTATTTGCTCTGTTAGTGGATCTGTTTACTACGCAATGAGTGTATGAGAGTACATATGAGTTACCCATACTGTCAGATCTAATGCTCGTTTCAGTAACTGCAGTGATAGGTATTATGTACTGTCTACCCACCACAAGAAGACAAGCGGGGCATGAAGAGGGAGAGGGGCTGAACTGTTTATTTGCTCTGTTAGTGGATCTGTTTACTACGCAATGAGTGTATGTGAGTACATATGAGTCACCCATGCTCTCAGATCGAATGCTTGTTTCAGTAACTGCAGTGATAATATTATGTACTGTCTACCCTCCACAAGAAGACAAGCGGGGTCTGAAGAGGGAGAGGAGCTTCAACTGTTTATCTGCTCTGTTAGTGGATCAGTTTAATACGATTTGAGTGTAAGAGAGTATATATGAGTCACCCATACTCTCAGATCAAATGCTCGTTTCAGAAACTGCAGTGATATGTATTATGTACTGTCTACCCACTACAAGAATATAAGCGGGGCCTGAAGAGAGAGGGGCTTGAACTGTTTATCTGCTTTGTTAGTGGATCTGTTTACTACGAAATGAGTGTATGAGAGTACATATGAGTCACCCATGCTGCCAGATCTAATGCTCGTTTCAGTAACTGCAGTGATAGATATTATGTACTGACTACCCACCACAAAAAGACAAGCTGGGTATGAAGAGGGAGAGGAGCTTGATCTGTTTATCTGTTTTGTTAGTGAATCTTTTTACTACGAAATGAGTGTAAGAGAATATATATGAGTCATCCACGCTGTCAGATATAATGCTCGTTTCAGTAACTGCAGTGATAGATATTATGTACTGACTACCCAGCACAAGAAGACAAGCGGGGTATGAAGAGGGAGAGGAGCTTGAACTGTTTATCTGTTTTGTTATCGAATCTTTTTACTACGAAATGAGTGTTTGAGAGTACACATGAGTCACCCATGCTGTCAGATCTAATGCTCGTTTCAGTAACTGCAGTGATAGGTATTATGTACTGTCTACCCACCACAAAAATACAAGCGCGGTATGAAGAGGGAGAGGAGCTTGAACTGTTTATCTGCTTTGTTAGTGAATCTTTTTACTACGAAATGAGTGTAAGAGAATATATATGAGTCATCCATGCTGTCAGATCTAATGCTCGTTTCAGTAACTGCAGTGATAGGTATTATGTACTGTCTACCCACCACAAGAAGACAAGCGGGGCCTGAAGAGGGAGAGGAGTTTGAACTGTTTATCTGGCCTGTTACTGGATCTGTTTACTACGAAATGAGTGTATGAGAGTACATAGGAGTCACCCACCATGCTGTCAGATCTAATGCTCGTTTCAGTAACTGCAGTGATAGGTATTATGTACTGCCTACCCACCACAAGAAGACAAGCGGGGCCTGAAGAGGGAGAGAAGTTTGAACTGTTTATCTGTCCTGTTACTGGATCTGTTTACTACGAAATGAGTGTATGAGAGTACATATGAGTCAGCCATGCTGTCAGATCTAATGCTCGTTTCAGTAACTGCAGTGATAGGTATTATGTACTGTCTACCCACCACAAGAAGACAAGCGGGGCCTGAAGAGGGAGAGGAGTTTGAACTGTTTATCTGCTCTGTTAGTGGATCTGTTTACTACGAAATGAGTGTGTGAGAGTACATATGAGTCAGCCATGCTGTCACATATAATGCTTGTTTCAGTAACTGCAGTGATAGGTATTATGTACTGTCTACCCACCACAAGAAGACAAGTGGGGCATGAAGAGGGAGAGCAGCTTGAAATGTTTATCTTCTCTGTTAGTGGATCTGTTTACTACGAAATGAGTGTGTGAGAGTACATATGAGTCAGCCATGCTGTCAGATCTAATGCTCGTTTCAGTAACTGCAGTGATAGGTATTATGTACTGTCTACCCACCACAAGAAGACAAGCGGGGCCTGAAGAGGGAGATGAGCTTGAAATGTTTATCTTCTCTGTTAGTGGATCTGTTTACTACGAAATGAGTGTGTGAGAGTACATATGAGTCAGCCATGCTGTCAGATCTAATGCTCGTTTCAGTAATTGCAGTGATAGGTATTATGTACTGTCTACCCACCACAAGAAGACAAGCGGGGCCTGAAGAGGGAGAGGAGTTTGAACTGTTTATCTGTCCTGTTACTGGATCTGTTTACTACGAAATGAGTGTATGAGAGTACATAGGAGTCACCCACCATGCTGTCAGATCTAATGCACGTTTCAGTAACTGCAGTGATAGGTATTATGTACTGTCAACCCACCACAAGAAGACAAGCGGGGCCTGAAGAGGGAGAGGAGTTTGAACTGTTTATCTGTCCTGTTACTGGAGCTGTTTACTACGAAATGAGTGTATGAGAGTACATATGAGTCAGCCATGCTGTCAGATCTAATGCTCGTTTCAGTAACTGCAGTGATAGGTATTATGTACTGTCTACCCACCACAAGAAGACAAGCGGGGCGTGAAGAGGGAGAGGAGCTTGAAATGTTTATCTTCTCTGTTAGTGGATCTGTTTACTACGAAATGAGTGTGTGAGAGTACATATGAGTCAGCCATGCTGTCAGATCTAATGCTCGTTTCAGTAACTGCAGTGATAGGTATTATGTACTGTCTACCCACCACAAGAAGACAAGTGGGGCATGAAGAGGGAGAGGAGCTTGAAATGTTTATCTTCTCTGTTAGTGGATCTGTTTACTACGAAATGAATGTATGAGAGTACATATGAGTCAGCCATGCTGTCAGATCTAATGCTCGTTTCAGTAACTGCAGTGATAGGTATTATGTACTGTCTACCCACCACAAGAAGACAAGTGGGGCATGAAGAGGGAGAGGAGCTTGAAATGTTTATCTTCTCTGTTAGTGGATCTGTTTACTACGAAATGAGTGTATGAGAGTACATATGAGTCAGCCATGCTGTCAGATCTAATGCTCGTTTCAGTAACTGCAGTGATAGGTATTATGTACTGTCTACCCACCACAAGAAGACAAGTGGGGCCTGAAGAGGGAGATGAGCTTGAAATGTTTATCTTCTCTGTTAGTGGATCTGTTTACTACGAAATGAGTGTGTGAGAGTAGATATGAGTCAGCCATGCTGTCAGATCTAATGCTCGTTTCAGTAACTGCAGTGATAGGTATTATGTACTGTCTACCCACCACAAGAAGACAAGCGGGGTATGAAGAGGGAGAGGAGCTTGAACTGTTTATCTGTTTTGTTTTCGAATCTTTTTACTACGAAATGAGTGTTTGAGAGTACACATGAGTCACCCATGCTGTCAGATCTAATGCTCGTTTCAGTAACTGCAGTGATAGGTATTATGTACTGTCTACCCACCACAAAAATACAAGCGGGGTATGAAGAGGGAGAGGAGCTTGAACTGTTTATCTGTTTTGTTAGTGAATCTTTTTACTACGAAATGAGTGTAAGAGAATATATATGAGTCATCCATGCTGTCAGATCTAATGCTCGTTTCAGTAACTGCAGTGATAGGTATTATGTACTGTCTACCCACCACAAGAAGACAAGCGGGGCCTGAAGAGGGAGAGGAGTTTGAACTGTTTATCTGTCCTGTTACTGGATCTGTTTACTACGAAATGAGTGTATGAGAGTACATAGGAGTCACCCACCATGCTGTCAGATCTAATGCTCGTTTCAGTAACTGCAGTGATAGGTATTATGTACTGTCTACCCACCACAAGAAGACAAGCGGGGTATGAAGAGGGAGAGGAGCTTGAACTGTTTATCTGCTCTGTTAGTGGATCTGTTTACTACGAAATGAGTGTATGAGAGTACATAGGAGTCACCCACCATGCTGTCAGATCTAATGCTCGTTTCAGTAACTGCAGTGATAGGTATTATGTACTGCCTACCCACCACAAGAAGACAAGCGGGGCCTGAAGAGGGAGAGGAGTTTGAACTGTTTATCTGTCCTGTTACTGGATCTGTTTACTACGAAATGAGTGTATGAGAGTACATAGGAGTCACCCACCATGCTGTCAGATCTAATGCTCGTTTCAGTAACTGCAGTGATAGGTATTATGTACTGTCTACCCACCACAAGAAGACACGCGGGGCCTGAAGAGGGAGAGGAGTTTGAACTGTTTATCTGCTCTGTTACTGGATCTGTTTACTACGAAATGAGTGTATGAGAGTACATATGAGTCAGCCATGCTGTCAGATCTAATGATCGTTTCAGTAACTGCAGTGATAGGTATTATGTACTGTCTACCCACCACAAGAAGACAAGCGGGGCATGAAGAGGGAGAGGAGCTTGAAATGTTTATCTTCTCTGTTAGTGGATCTGTTTACTACGAAATGAGTGTGTGAGAGTACATATGAGTCAGCCATGCTGTCAGATCTAATGCTCGTTTCAGTAACTGCAGTGATAGGTATTATGTACTGTCTACCCACCACAAGAAGACAAGCGGGGCCTGAAGAGGGAGATGAGCTTGAAATGTTTATCTTCTCTGTTAGTGGATCTGTTTACTACGAAATGAGTGTGTGAGAGTACATATGAGTCAGCCATGCTGTCAGATCTAATGCTCGTTTCAGTAATTGCTGTGATAGGTATTATGTACTGTCTACCCACCACAAGAAGACAAGCGGGGCCTGAAGAGGGAGAGGAGTTTGAACTGTTTATCTGTCCTGTTACTGGATCTGTTTACTACGAAATGAGTGTATGAGAGTACATAGGAGTCACCCACCATGCTGTCAGATCTAATGCTCGTTTCAGTAACTGCAGTGATAGGTATTATGTACTGTCTACCCACCACAAGAAGACAAGCGGGGCCTGAAGAGGGAGAGGAGTTTGAACTGTTTATCTGTCCTGTTACTGGATCTGTTTACTACGAAATGAGTGTATGAGAGTACATATGAGTCAGCCATGCTGTCAGATATAATGCTTGTTTCAGTAACTGCAGTGATAGGTATTATGTACTGTCTACCCACCACAAGAAGACAAGTGGGGCATGAAGAGGGAGAGGAGCTTGAAATGTTTATCTTCTCTGTTAGTGGATCTGTTTACTACGAAATGAGTGTGTGAGAGTACATATGAGTCAGCCATGCTGTCAGATCTAATGCTCGTTTCAGTAACTGCAGTGATAGGTATTATGTACTGTCTACCCACCACAAGAAGACAAGCGGGGCCTGAAGAGGGAGATGAGCTTGAAATGTTTATCTTCTCTGTTAGTGGATCTGTTTACTACGAAATGAGTGTGTGAGAGTACATATGAGTCAGCCATGCTGTCAGATCTAATGCTCGTTTCAGTAACTGCAGTGATAGGTATTATGTACTGTCTACCCACCACAAGATGACAAGCGGGGCCTGAAGAGGGAGAGGGTCTATCTGCTCTGGTAGTAAATGAAATGTGTAGTGTTTAACCCCCACTTTTACTACATACGGAGCCACAGGCGGTGACACTAATAATACATGAGATGAAGATGGAGCACCGGTGGAATGAGATGGCGGGTGAAACCGGAGGTTCCGGAGAAAACCCGCCCCAGCACCGTGTGCTCTGGTAGTAGACCTGTTTACTACCACATGAGTATATGAGAGTACATATGAGTTACCCATACTGTCAGATCTAATGCTCGTTTCAGTAACTGCAGTGATAGGTATTATGTACTGTCTACCCACCACAAGAAGGCAAGCGGGGCATGAAGAGGGAGAGGTGCTTGAACTGTTCATCTGCTCTGTTAGTGGATCTGTTTACTACGAAATGAGTGTGTGAGAGTACATATGAGTCAGCCATGCTGTCAGATCTAATGCTCGTTTCAGTAACTGCAGTGATAGGTATTATGTACTGTCTACCCACCACAAGAAGACAAGCGGGGCCTGAAGAGGGAGATGAGCTTGAAATGTTTATCTTCTCTGTTAGTGGATCTGTTTACTACGAAATGAGTGTGTGAGAGTACATATGAGTCAGCCATGCTGTCAGATCTAATGCTCGTTTCAGTAATTGCAGTGATAGGTATTATGTACTGTCTACCCACCACAAGAAGACAAGCGGGGCCTGAAGAGGGAGATGAGCTTGAAATGTTTATCTTCTCTGTTAGTGGATCTGTTTACTACGAAATGAGTGTGTGAGAGTACATATGAGTCAGCCATGCTGTCAGATCTAATGCTCGTTTCAGTAATTGCAGTGATAGGTATTATGTACTGTCTACCCACCACAAAAAGACAAGCGGGGCCTGAAGAGGGAGATGAGCTTGAAATGTTTATCTTCTCTGTTAGTGGATCTGTTTACTACGAAATGAGTGTGTGAGGGTACATATGAGTCAGCCATACTGTCAGATCTAATGCTCGTTTCAGTAACTGCAGTGATAGGTATTATGTACTGTCTACCCACCACAAGAAGACAAGCGGGGCCTGAAGAGGGAGAGGAGCTTGAAATGTTTATCTTCTCTGTTAGTGGATCTGTTTACTACGAAATGAGTGTGTGAGAGTACATATGAGTCAGCCATGCTGTCAGATCTAATGCTCGTTTCAGTAACTGCAGTGATAGGTATTATGTACTGTCTACCCACCACAAGAAGACAAGCGGGGCCTGAAGAGGGAGATGAGCTTGAAATGTTTATCTTCTCTGTTAGTGGATCTGTTTACTACGAAATGAGTGTGTGAGAGTACATATGAGTCAGCCATGCTGTCAGATCTAATGCTCGTTTCAGTAATTGCTGTGATAGGTATTATGTACTGTCTACCCACCACAAGAAGACAAGCGGGGCCTGAAGAGGGAGAGGAGTTTGAACTGTTTATCTGTCCTGTTACTGGATCTGTTTACTGCGAAATGAGTGTATGAGAGTACATAGGAGTCACCCACCATGCTGTCAGATCTAATGCTCGTTTCAGTAACTGCAGTGATAGGTATTATGTACTGTCTACCCACCACAAGAAGACAAGCGGGGCCTGAAGAGGGAGAGGAGTTTGAACTGTTTATCTGTCCTGTTACTGGATCTGTTTACTACGAAATGAGTGTATGAGAGTACATATGAGTCAGCCATGCTGTCAGATATAATGCTTGTTTCAGTAACTGCAGTGATAGGTATTATGTACTGTCTACCCACCACAAGAAGACAAGTGGGGCATGAAGAGGGAGAGGAGCTTGAAATGTTTATCTTCTCTGTTAGTGGATCTGTTTACTACGAAATGAGTGTGTGAGAGTACATATGAGTCAGCCATGCTGTCAGATCTAATGCTCGTTTCAGTAACTGCAGTGATAGGTATTATGTACTGTCTACCCACCACAAGAAGACAAGCGGGGCATGAAGAGGGAGATGAGCTTGAAATGTTTATCTTCTCTGTTAGTGGATCTGTTTACTACGAAATGAGTGTATGAGAGTACATATGAGTCACACATGCTGTCAGATCTAATGCTCGTTTCAGTAACTGCAGTGATAGGTATTATGTACTGTCTACCCACCACAAGATGACAAGCGGGGCCTGAAGAGGGAGAGGGTCTATCTGCTCTGGTAGTAAATGAAATGTGTAGTGTTTAACCCCCACTTTTACTACATACGGAGCCACAGGCGGTGACACTAATAATACATGAGATGAAGATGGAGCACCGGTGGAATGAGATGGCGGGTGAAACCGGAGGTTCCGGAGAAAACCCGCCCCAGCACCGTGTGCTCTGGTAGTAGACCTGTTTACTACCACATGAGTATATGAGAGTACATATGAGTTACCCATACTGTCAGATCTAATGCTCGTTTCAGTAACTGCAGTGATAGGTATTATGTACTGTCTGCCCACCACAAGAAGGCAAGCGGGGCATGAAGAGGGAGAGGTGCTTGAACTGTTCATCTGCTCTGTTAGTGGATCTGTTTACTACGAAATGAGTGTGTGAGAGTACATATGAGTCAGCCATGCTGTCAGATCTAATGCTCGTTTCAGTAACTGCAGTGATAGGTATTATGTACTGTCTACCCACCACAAGAAGACAAGCGGGGCCTGAAGAGGGAGATGAGCTTGAAATGTTTATCTTCTCTGTTAGTGGATCTGTTTACTACGAAATGAGTGTGTGAGAGTACATATGAGTCAGCCATGCTGTCAGATCTAATGCTCGTTTCAGTAATTGCAGTGATAGGTATTATGTACTGTCTACCCACCACAAGAAGACAAGCGGGGCCTGAAGAGGGAGATGAGCTTGAAATGTTTATCTTCTCTGTTAGTGGATCTGTTTACTACGAAATGAGTGTGTGAGAGTACATATGAGTCAGCCATGCTGTCAGATCTAATGCTCGTTTCAGTAATTGCAGTGATAGGTATTATGTACTGTCTACCCACCACAAAAAGACAAGCGGGGCCTGAAGAGGGAGATGAGCTTGAAATGTTTATCTTCTCTGTTAGTGGATCTGTTTACTACGAAATGAGTGTGTGAGGGTACATATGAGTCAGCCATACTGTCAGATCTAATGCTCGTTTCAGTAACTGCAGTGATAGGTATTATGTACTGTCTACCCACCACAAGAAGACAAGCGGGGCCTGAAGAGGGAGAGGAGTTTGAACTGTTTATCTGTCCTGTTACTGGATCTGTTTACTACGAAATGAGTGTATGAGAGTACATAGGAGTCACCCACCATGCTGTCAGATCTAATGCTCGTTTCAGTAACTGCAGTGATAGGTATTATGTACTGTCTACCCACCACAAGAAGACAAGCGGGGCCTGAAGAGGGAGAGGAGTTTGAACTGTTTATCTGTCCTGTTACTGGAGCTGTTTACTACGAAATGAGTGTATGAGAGTACATATGAGTCAGCCATGCTGTCAGATATAATGCTTGTTTCAGTAACTGCAGTGATAGGTATTATGTACTGTCTACCCACCACAAGAAGACAAGTGGGGCCTGAAGAGGGAGATGAGCTTGAAATGTTTATCTTCTCTGTTAGTGGATCTGTTTACTACGAAATGAGTGTGTGAGAGTACATATGAGTCAGCCATGCTGTCAGATCTAATGCTTGTTTCAGTAACTGCAGTGATAGGTATTATGTACTGTCTACCCACCACAAGAAGACAAGCGTAATATGAAGAGGGAGAGGAGCTTGAACTGTTTATCTGTTTTGTTTTCGAATCTTTTTACTACGAAATGAGTGTTTGAGAGTACACATGAGTCACCCATGCTGTCAGATCTAATGCTCGTTTCAGTAACTGCAGTGATAGGTATTATGTACTGTCTACCCACCACAAGAAGACAAGCGGGGCCTGAAGAGGGAGAGGAGTTTGAACTGTTTATCTGCCCTGTTACTGGATCTGTTTACTACGAAATGAGGGTATGAGAGTACATATGAGTCAGCCATGCTGTCAGATATAATGCTTGTTTCAGTAACTGCAGTGATAGGTATTATGTACTGTCTACCCACCACAAGAAGACAAGTGGGGCATGAAGAGGGAGAGGAGCTTGAAATGTTTATCTTCTCTGTTAGTGGATCTGTTTACTACGAAATGAGTGTGTGAGAGTACATATGAGTCAGCCATGCTGTCAGATCTAATGCTCGTTTCAGTAACTGCAGTGATAGGTATTATGTACTGTCTACCCACCACAAGAAGACAAGCGGGGCCTGAAGAGGGAGAGGAGCTTGAACTGTTTATCTTCTCTGTTAGTGGATCTGTTTACTACGAAATGAGTGTGTGAGAGTACATATGAGTCAGCCATGCTGTCAGATCTAATGCTCGTTTCAGTAATTGCAGTGATAGGTATTATGTACTGTCTACCCACCACAAGAAGACAAGCGGGGCCTGAAGAGGGAGAGGAGTTTGAACTGTTTATCTGTCCTGTTACTGGATCTGTTTACTACGAAATGAGTGTATGAGAGTACATAGGAGTCACCCACCATGCTGTCAGATCTAATGCTCGTTTCAGTAACTGCAGTGATAGGTATTATGTACTGTCTACCCACCACAAGAAGACAAGCGGGGCCTGAAGAGGGAGATGAGCTTGAAATGTTTATCTTCTCTGTTAGTGGATCTGTTTACTACGAAATGAGTGTGTGAGAGTACATATGAGTCAGCCATGCTGTCAGATCTAATGCTCGTTTCAGTAACTGCAGTGATAGGTATTATGTACTGTCTACCCACCACAAGAAGACAAGCGGGGCCTGAAGAGGGAGAGGAGTTTGAACTGTTTATCTGTCCTGTTACTGGATCTGTTTACTACGAAATGAGTGTATGAGAGTACATATGAGTCAGCCATGCTGTCAGATATAATGCTTGTTTCAGTAACTGCAGTGATAGGTATTATGTACTGTCTACCCACCACAAGAAGACAAGTGGGGCATGAAGAGGGAGAGGAGCTTGAAATGTTTATCTTCTCTGTTAGTGGATCTGTTTACTACGAAATGAGTGTGTGAGAGTACATATGAGTCAGCCATGCTGTCAGATCTAATGCTCGTTTCAGTAACTGCAGTGATAGGTATTATGTACTGTCTACCCACCACAAGAAGACAAGTGGGGCCTGAAGAGGGAGATGAGCTTGAAATGTTTATCTTCTCTGTTAGTGGATCTGTTTACTACGAAATGAGTGTGTGAGAGTACATATGAGTCAGCCATGCTGTCAGATCTAATGCTCGTTTCAGTAACTGCAGTGATAGGTATTATGTACTGTCTACCCACCACAAGAAGACAAGTGGGGCATGAAGAGGGAGAGGAGTTTGAACTGTTTATCTGCTCTTTTAGTGGATCTGTTTACTACGAAATGAGTGTATGAGAGTACATATGAGTCACACATGCTGTCAGATCTAATGCTCGTTTCAGTAACTGCAGTGATAGGTATTATGTACTGTCTACCCACCACAAGATGACAAGCGGGGCCTGAAGAGGGAGAGGGTCTATCTGCTCTGGTAGTAAATGAAATGTGTAGTGTTTAACCCCCACTTTTACTACATACGGAACCACAGGCGGTGACACTAATAATACATGAGATGAAGATGGAGCACCGGTGGAATGAGATGGCGGGTGAAACCGGAGGTTCCGGAGAAAACCCGCCCCAGCACCGTGTGCTCTGGTAGTAGACCTGTTTACTACCACATGAGTATATGAGAGTACATATGAGTTACCCATACTGTCAGATCTAATGCTTGTTTCAGTAACTGCAGTGATAGGTATTATGTACTGTCTACCCACCACAAGAAGGCAAGCGGGGCATGAAGAGGGAGAGGTGCTTGAACTGTTCTTCTGCTCTGTTAGTGGATCTGTTTACTACGAAATGAGTGTGTGAGAGTACATATGAGTCAGCCATGCTGTCAGATCTAATGCTCGTTTCAGTAACTGCAGTGATAGGTATTATGTACTGTCTACCCACCACAAGAAGACAAGCGGGGCCTGAAGAGGGAGATGAGCTTGAAATGTTTATCTTCTCTGTTAGTGGATCTGTTTACTACGAAATGAGTGTGTGAGAGTACATATGAGTCAGCCATGCTGTCAGATCTAATGCTCGTTTCAGTAATTGCAGTGATAGGTATTATGTACTGTCTACCCACCACAAGAAGACAAGCGGGGCCTGAAGAGGGAGAGGAGTTTGAACTGTTTATCTGTCCTGTTACTGGATCTGTTTACTACGAAATGAGTGTATGAGAGTACATAGGAGTCACCCACCATGCTGTCAGATCTAATGCTCGTTTCAGTAACTGCAGTGATAGGTATTATGTACTGTCTACCCACCACAAGAAGACAAGCGGGGCCTGAAGAGGGAGAGGAGTTTGAACTGTTTATCTGTCCTGTTACTGGAGCTGTTTACTACGAAATGAGTGTATGAGAGTACATATGAGTCAGCCATGCTGTCAGATATAATGCTTGTTTCAGTAACTGCAGTGATAGGTATTATATATGGGTGAATTATGTTACACTACTGTGTATTTTGGATGATCCTATCATATCCGAAAGGCGAGCATAAACATAATGTGGAGTGCAAAAGTGGTTACGTTACAAATTTCTCTCCTTTGCCGTCTTGTGTTGGCTTAGTTCAGAAATATCTGTTCAGTATTACAAAAGTTAGGAGGCGTGTCCGTAAAATAATGTCTCCAAGGCGCTGCAGCCGTGAAGAACGCTATTACACGAGATCCGGCAACACTGGGGTGTAGATTGGTTTCACTCCTTCAAATCCCCACCACAATGATCCCGTTGCAACCATTAGTCCTGGCTGGGCAGCCATTTGCGATGGGGCTTCCTATCAATTCTGCCTCCAAGTGCGAGTTGCATGCAGTGATCCGTTTTTTTTAGTTCCGAGGGCACTATCCTCACTTAAATTCATCGTCAGTTATGCGAAGTCTATGGGCCACAGTATATAGACGTCAAAAACGTGCAAAAGTGGGTCAGAGAGTTCAAAGACGGATGTACAGACGTCCATGACGAACAGCGTTCTGGTCGGCCTTCGGTTTCAGCCGAAACAATTGCAAAAGTGGAGCAAGAAATGCTTAAAGATCGGCGTGTGACAGTTGACGAGCTGTGTGAACTTATCCCTGAAGTCAGTAAGACTACGATTGACCGAACATTTGCATTATCGCAAGGTGTGTGGGAGGTGGGTCACCAAAACGCTCACCGAAGACCATAAACGGATGGGTCATCCTCACCCATTCCCCCTACAGTCCAGACTTAGCACCTAGTGATTATCATCTGTTTTCTGAGTTGAAGTCACACCTGGCTGGAACAAATTGCCAGACCGACGAGGTTGAGCGCTACCTGCGCAACTTGGCGGGAGAGTGCTATGACAAGGGTATACAAAAACTGCCACAACGCATGCAAAAGTACATCGATCTTAATAATGATTACGTTGAAAAATAGCTGTAAGTTCCGCCGTACCATCAATGTAACATTCTTTGACAATAAACATGTTTTCTATATTACATAAAATTGGAGACCTTATTTTACGGACACGACACGTGTGATTGATTTTCTGAAAGCTTACGAAAAGGGGCGTGGCAACAACTTAATAGCCACTAATATAATAAGAAAATTAGGTATAAAATATTGCTCAAATGAACTCTTTAGCCATATGTTTGTAATGACACTATAATAAAATGTAAAAATAAAAAAAAGTGGATTTTAACCCCAAGTACCTTCTCAACTTAAAGGAATAAATGTTGTTTGTATGAACTGGAGTGGACTACACTACGGAGAGGATTCGACACGGAGGCCCAACTTGGTCTAGTTACCTATGCCCCACAAATGGGGCACCTCAGGGTGGAAGGATGAGGTGAGAGGGGCAAAGGGCGGCCGTTCCAAGGAGCCACGAAAATGCACAGAGTAGGGACTCTACACCTGACTAGCTGGAAACTCTCCAGCAGAGCAGCACAACCGGCATCACGAACATCGTGAAACGGAGCCCGTCTTAGCAGAGGAAGAAGTTTTACAGAAGTTTTAGCAGCGTCGAGACACCTGTCGACACTTCTACTCTGAAAAAGACCACAGATGAGAGATGATACTTCCACAGAGAAAGGTTCATCGCTGAAAAGCCCCTTTCGTGCTGCAGATACCTACTACAACGTTATCTTGTAGAAGACAGGGTAGAAACAGCCACGTGAATGTAAGCATACAAGGGCTGTTCAATAAAGAATTATCACAACTTTTTTGACAACGCACCTTTACTCATTATCATAATTTTGGTGGTCCTTCTCAAAATAGTCTCCCCTGAATACGATGCACTTGTCCCAGCGTTTCTACCAGTCTTCAAAGACATGCTGGAAACCATTTTTTGAGAGATCCTTCAAAATCGCCT
This sequence comes from Mantis religiosa, assembly GCA_030765055.1. Classification (NCBI taxonomy): domain Eukaryota; kingdom Metazoa; phylum Arthropoda; class Insecta; order Mantodea; family Mantidae; genus Mantis; species Mantis religiosa. The sequence continues at coordinate 5,795,423 of CM060949.1, forward strand.
CCGCAGGCTTCACCACTGCTTCTGATGATGGATAATGCCTCCCACGAAGACGTTTCTTCAAGTTAGGGAATAGAAAAAAATAACATGAGGCTAAATCCGGAGGGTGAGGCACACACTTTACGTTGATTTCTGCAAGATATTCAGCAACAACAATGGCAATATGCGACCGCGCATTATCGTGGTGCAGCAACCAGCCTGCTTCACGGAAATGTGGTCTTTTGCGTGTGATATGGACTTGCAATGTTTTCAGGACATCCCTGTAGTATTGTCCAGTTACTGATGTGTATGCAGGTACAACATGCTGATAAAACATTCCATGAATATCAAAGAATGAGATGACCGTGACTTTCCCAGCAGAGGCAACCAGTTTTGCTCTTTTGGGGGTTGGTAATGAAGGAGATTTCCACATGGAGCTTTGCTGTTTGCTCTCAGGATCAAAATGATGTAGCCAAGTTTCATCAGCAGTGATTACGTTTGAAAGAAACTCCGATCTTCCTCTAACATCAACTTTAACTGCATGCAGACCTGCACGCGAATGTCCTTTTGTTCGGGAATCAACAGTCTTGGAACCCATCGCGAACAAACACGTCTCATGTGTAATGTTTCTGTCGTGGGTGCGTGGGCAGCATCCAATGAAATGTTCTGTATTTCAGAAAGCGATCTTAAGGTAATTCGTCGATCCTCTCATACAATGGCAGCAGCAGTGTTGATGTTTTCTTCCGTAAGAGTAGTAACTGGAGCACCGGGTCCACCTTCCTTTGAAATTGATTGTCTCCCCTCTTTAAACATTTTAAACCACCTTCGAGCTGTGCTGTAGGAAAGAACAGACTCTCCATAGGCCTCCTGTAACATTGTATAGGCCTCAAGTGAAGATTTGTTGAGACGAAAGCAGAATTTCAAAGCCGCATATTGTTCCTCGCGTGTTACCTCCAGTGCAGCGGTAGACGATACTGAACTTGCCTGGTTCTCACAGGCGGGAACCAGGGGTACCAACAATTAAACTAGTACGGCGCGTTTGTTTCGCATTAAGCTAACAGAATATAATAAGATTGAATTTTAGTGCGAAAAATTATGACTGTAAAAAAATAATGATCATTCTTTATTGGACAGCCCTCGCATCAGTAGAAAAGTTAAAAAAGTGATGTAGAATCTTCTGCGACGAATAGAGCAATTTTGTGGCAGCCGTTACCAAACGAAGACGGACGTGTGCAATGTTTATTGAGGAGTGTTAGCGGGGGGTCTGGCACTCAGTCACATGAAGTGACTGCTGGTAACACATGTAGATGTCTCTGGCACACAAATTGGTGTGGAAGCTGTTGGTCAATGTTGAGGTGACATCGGCACGATGGACCAGAGTGGAATCTTAAACACTGCCAACCTCAAAACATGTTCTGTACGTGATGGGGGTGCATGCCAGGACACGGTGTTCCGCAGCCACTGTTCAGATCCTCATGGCAACAACTTTGTTTACGTCGTGCAGTTACAAAAACTGGCATAGTTCGTAATCTCTTGTGTATATCTTAAAAGGTTTGGCTGATGTTATGTGCTTTAAGACCTTTCAAAGCTTTTAGACCCATTCCGCTGGTTTCTAGTATTTTAAGGTCACGTTTTAATTAATTTCGGTTTTCAATTAATCCATTCTTCAATATTTCTTAAGATATAATTCTTAGCTTTTAATAACTTCAGATAGTAATGAAACGGATATTCCAGATGCATTCTGACACTTTTCTGTGAAACGTTTAGAAAGCTACGTTTCCAGGAAACACGTCTAGCAAAACCCACAACAATCTTCCCAATAAGTGGCGCAGTGTTGAAAAATGCAGTGTTTTCTCTTTGTGCCACCATAGCCGTAACCTTCGAAGAAGTTTTAAAAACTCAACGTTTATTTAAACATCCTCCAATGTCAAGTCATATTGGCCGATGAACGAAATGATGTTCAAATAAGTACAGGGTACATAGAGCTTAGAGTTACCAGACATCCATCATTCAGGATAAGAGAAAACCTCCAACGTTAAGTCATATCGGACGATGAATGAAATTGTGTTCAAATGAGTACAGGGTACACAGAGCTTAGAGTTACCAGACATCCATCTTTCAGGATAAGACAAAACCTACAACGTTAAGTCATATCTGACGATGAATGAAATGATGTTCAAATGAGAACAGGGTACATAGAGCTTAAAGTTGCCTAACATCTCTCAAGATAAGGGTAAACCTCCAACGTTGTCATATCAAACGATGAATGAAATGATGCTCCAATGAGTACAGGGTACATAGAGCTTAGCGTTACCAGACATTCATCTTTCAGGATAAGAGAAAACCTACAACGTTAAGTCATATCGGACGATGAATGAAATGATGTTTAAATGAGTACAGGGTACATAGAGCTTATAGTTACCAGGCATTCATCTCTCAGGATAAGAGAAAACCTCCAACGTTAAGTCATATCGGACGATGAATGAAATGATGTTCAAATGAGTACAGGGTACATAGAGCTTAGAGTTAACATACTTTTGTCTTTCAGGATAAGGGAAAACCTCCAACGTTAAGTCATATCGGACGATGAATGAAATGATGTTGAAATGAGCAAAGGGTACATAGAGGTTAGAGTTACCAGATATTCATCTTTCAGGACAAGAGAAAACCTCCAACGTTAAGTCATATCGGACGATGAATGAAATGATGTTCAAATGAGAACAGGGTACATAGAGGTTAGAGTTACCAGACATTCATCTCTCAGGATAAGAGAAAACCTCCAACGTTAAGTCATATCGGACGATGAATGAAATGATGTTGAAATGAGCAAAGGGTACATAAAGGTTAGAGTTACCAGACATTCATCTTTCAGGATAAGAGAAAACCTCCAACGTTAAGTCATATTGGACGATGAATGAAATGATGTTCAAATGAGTACAGGGTACATAGCGCTTAGAGTTACCAGACATTCATCTTTCAGGATAAGAGAAAACCTCCAACGTTAAGTCATATCGGACGATGAATGAAATGATGTTGAAATGAGCAAAGGGTACATAGAGGTTAGAGTTACCAGACATTCATCTCTCAGGATAAGAGAAAACCTCCAACGTTAAGTCATATCCGACGATGAATGAAATGATGTTGAAATGAGCAAAGGGTACATAGAGGTTAGAGTTACCTGACATTCATCTTTCAGGATAAGAGAAAACCTCCAACGTTAAGTCATATCGGACGATGAATGAAATGATGTTGAAATGAGCAAAGGGTACATAGAGGTTAGAGTTACCAGACATTCATCTTTCAGGATAAGAGAAGACCTCCAACGTTAAGTCATATCGGACGATGAATGAAATGATGTTGTAATGAGCAAAAGGTACATAGAGGTTAGAGTTACCAGACATTCATATTTCAGGATAAGAGAAAACCTCCAACGTTAAGTCATATCGGACGATGAATGAAATGATGTTGAAATGAGCAAAGGGTACATAGAGGTTAGAGTTACCAGATATTCATCTTTCAGGACAAGAGAAAACCTCTAACGTTAAGTCATATCGGACGATGAATGAAATGATGTTCAAATGAGAACAGGGTACATAGAGGTTAGAGTTACCAGACATTCATCTCTCAGGATAAGAGAAAACCTCCAACGTTAAGTCATATCGGACGATGAATGAAATGATGTTGAAATGAGCAAAGGGTACATAAAGGTTAGAGTTACCAGACATTCATCTTTCAGGATAAGAGAAAACCTCCAACGTTAAGTCATATCGGACGATGAATGAAATGATGTTCAAATGAGTACAGGGTACATAGCGCTTAGAGTTACCAGACATTCATCTTTCAGGATAAGAGAAAACCTCCAACGTTAAGTCATATCCGACGATGAATGAAATGATGTTGAAATGAGCAAAGGGTACATAGAGGTTAGAGTTACCAGACATTCATCTTTCAGGATAAGAGAAAACCTCCAACGTTAAGTCATATCGGACGATGAATGAAATGATGTTGTAATGAGCAAAAGGTACATAGAGGTTAGAGTTACCAGACATTCATATTTCAGGATAAGAGAAAACCTCCAACGTTAAGTCATATCGGACGATGAATGAAATGATGTTGTAATGAGCAAGGGGTACATAGAGGTTAGAGTTACCAGACATTCATCTTTCAGGATAAGAGAAAACCTCCAACGTTAAGTCATATCGGACGATGAATGAAATGATGTTGAAATGAGCAAAGGGTACATAGAGGTTAGAGTTACCAGACATTCATCTTTCAGGATAAGAGAAAACCTCCAACGTTAAGTCATATCGGACGATGAATGAAATGATGTTGAAATGAGCAAAGGGTACATAGAGGTTAGAGTTACCAGACATTCATCTTTCAGGATAAGAGAAGACCTCCAACGTTAAGTCATATCGGACGATGAATGAAATGATGTTGTAATGAGCAAAAGGTACATAGAGGTTAGAGTTACCAGACATTCATATTTCAGGATAAGAGAAAACCTCCAACGTTAAGTCATATCGGACGATGAATGAAATGATGTTCAAAGGAGTACAGGGTACATAGAGCTTAGTTACCAGACATCCATCTTTCAGGATAAGAGAAAACCTCCAACGTTAAGTCATATCGGACGATGAATGAAATTGTGTTCAAATGAGTACAGGGTACACAGAGCTTATAGTTACCAGACATTCATCTCTCAGGATAAGAGAAAACCTCCAACGTTAAGTCATATCGGACGATGAATGAAATGATGTTCAAATGAGTACAGGGTACATAGAGCTTAGAGTTACCAGACATTCATCTTTCAGGATAAGAGAAAACCTCCAACGTTAAGTCATATCGGACGATGAATGAAATGATGTTCAAATGAGTACAGGGTACATAGAGCTTAGAGCTACCAGACATTCATCTTTCAGGATAAGAGAAAACCTCCAACGTTAAGTCATATCGGACGATGAATGAAATGATGCTCAAATGAGTACAGGATACATAGAGCTAAGAGTTATCAGACATTCATCTTTCAGGATAAGGGAAAACTTCCAACGTTAAGTCATATCGGACGATGAATGAAATGATGTTCAAATGAGTACAGAGTACATAGAGCTAAGAGTTATCAGACATTCATCTTTCAGGATAAGAGAAAACCTCCAACGTTAAGTCATACGGGCGATGAATGAAATGATGCTCAAATGAGTACAGAGTACATAGAGCTAAGAGTTATCAGACATTCATCTTTCAGGATAAGAGAAAACCTCCAACGTTAAGTCGTATCGGACGTTGAATGAAATGATGCTCAAATGAGTACAGAGTACATAGAGCTAAGAGTTATCAGACATTCATCTTTCAGGATAAGGGAAAACTTCCAACGGTGAATGTCAGTTAAGTCTAAGCTCCATGGATCCCGGACTCATTTGAGCATCATTTCACACAATTCATTTGTCGTCCGATATGACTTAAATTGGAGGACATAAATTAATAAAAAGCATAAACATTCTATTTTGTATGAAAAATAGAAATAGAAATGAGAATATGGAATATCCTGGAAGATAGCTGAATCAGTATCGAGAGTCGGGCATCGGAAAAAACTGGTGTCAACACTATAATTTATTATTAATACAGAATTCTTCCAAATTGTATCTAGAGTAGATAAAGGGATATAAGTTGCCATAGATTACGTATCGGTTCCACATTTATTGTATGGCAAAATTTTAAAATAATTTTTCTACGTGAAAGCAAATTTAACGTATCTGCTTTATGGACAAAAAACTCATTAGCACAGAAATGTAAAATGAAACAATTCTGCAATCTTCTCCAAGCAGTGTTAAAAATCAAGTTCTCTTTCTACTTAAAGCAATTAACTTGTGTATAGTCTTGGTTGCCTTGAAGTTTATGCAAGTAAGCTGCAGTAATTTCAAAGTGCATAATGCCAAGAACTTCGTTAATGTAGCATTTGTTTCGGAAAACTCTACTGCTTCACAAACAAGTGAAAGTGTTTTCCTAGTAACATTGCTTCACCTGCTCTTTCTCTTAGATGATTTTAAGTACAATAGTGAATGAAAATATATAAATGTGTATATAATTTTGAGAAAATGAAATGTTTGTATTGCAGATGCTAAGCTTAAAATGCAAATGGTTAGAGCGACTGGACGGAAACCAGGAGATCCGTGGTTCATCTCCCTGCCATAGCATTGAATTTCTGATTTTGACTCTATCTTAAACCTTAGCATACATACGGCTAGTTTAAATGAATTATTAATTTACATTAATTATCTAAAATAAAAAGAGTTAAATGATGAAGCCTGGGACTCTAGTACTTACAACAATGTCGCGAACCCGATCGCGATAAGGCGACTTGGCACGCAAAGGAACTGATAGGTTTCACGTAGATAACGAGCTTGCATAAGCAGATACACATAGCGCTTGAGATAAAAGACTTACCGAAACAAACAAACTTAGATAAATGAAAATTTCTGGTAATATCTTGATTATTTGGTTTCTTTATTCTTCTGGAAGAGTCTCGAATTACGAATTAGGTATTTAAGGACGTGACGGCTCGCTCAATCGTCTCAAAGGTTTTTGAGCGATTGCTCCTGGCCCGCCTGACTCCTCTCTTCGAGGAAAGGCATCTCCTACCGGATCACCAGTTCGGTTTCCGTCGGGGCCACTCCACGACCCTGCAGCTACTGCAATTGGTAGAAAGGACTGCTCTGGGTTTTCAGGACAACCTCAAAACCGTTGCGGTGCTCCTGGACGTGGAGAAGGCCTTCGCCACAACTTGGCACCAGGGACTGTTATACAAGCTCAAGGAACCTCACCCTGATCAGTAGTTTCCTCCGGGATCGAACCTTCAGGGTGCGGGTCGAAGGCAAACTCTCCTCCGTCAGACCCATAGCGGCGGGAGTCCCGGAAGGCAGTGTACTGTCGCCGTTACTCTTTGCTGCCTACATGCCTGAATTCCCTACAGAGCCTCGCACTGTTCTGTGCCAATATGCTGACGACTTCCTCATCTTGGCCCAGAACAAAAACATCCGCTAGACCTCCCTCCGCTACAACGATCACTCCGAGTCATCGGCAGGTGGAGTGAAAGGTGGAGGATGGTCATCAGCCCACAGAAGAGCTCTGCCCTTATGCTGGGGAAGGTCCTCCGCTGGCGCCCGGAAGGAGACCTGCGGTTGAGGCAGAGGAGGATCCCTTGAGTCCGATCTGCCAAATACCTGGGTGTCCGACTGGACCACGGCCTCACATTCACTCCACATGCCCGTGAAAAAATCGGCCTCGGCCATGCAGCGCTTAGACAGTTGTACCCTATATTCCGTTCGACCATGCCCACTCGCCTGAAACTACGGGTGTATCGTGCGATCATCCCGCCCCTAATCCTGTATGGATGCGAGGTCTGGGGATCGGTGGCTCGTACCACCATCGGCAGACTGCGAGCCGTGCAGAACGGGGCGCTTAAGATGATCTATGATACCAAACGTATGAAAAATATTTTTTCCATTCTGGCATACGTTACGTTGAGGACGTTGTGCGTGAACGCTCGCGCTCATTGTTTGCCAGGATTACATCCCATCCCAACCACCTAGTGAACACAGTAGGACAATATGACTACCGTGTGCCCAGGAGGAGAAAGAGCTACCGCCTCCCCAAGGACGCCCTTGGTTGGTGAGACCAGCCTCTCATCCCCTCAACACTTCACCCTGTTCCGGCCACACCAGGGCTGGATCTGGCCCGTCGGCTGACCCTCGGCAGCCAGGTCCTCCTGTGTGACCTCGAAGAGAATCATAACCAAAACGGTCCCCAACCACCCGACCTCTCGCTCCTGGCCCCGCCACGCTGGACGGACACTGCAACGCACGCCGCCCCTAGCGTGGCGGTTTAGGGCACTGGCCTCCTACTTGGAAGCTCCCGCCGCCAGGAGCACTAGCAGAGGTCGAATCAGGTCCTTCAGTCAACAAGGACATCCAAGCATTGGAGGAAAGACAAACTCTATAAGACCGCACGGGTAAATCGGCACAGCGGATAGGTACCGTGGCGCTCTACACACCCTCCGGGAGCACCCGGACGACTTGTTCTCGCTCTTGGCTCTTGGCTAGAGTGAGTAGTTGTAAAGAAGAGTGAGTAAGCAGAGTTAGTTGTGTAACAAGCGTGTTGTAAAGAGAGCTGAACTGGACGCAGTTATCATCGACCTTGGAAGATTGTGTTGTTGTGTGATGTAAAGTTGTTACGTGAGAATTGAACAGTGTATTCCTACGGAAGTGAAAAACATTTAGAATTTCGGCAAATTGGACTTTTAATTCTACGAACCCACAAAGTCACAATAATAAGTCGCCAAAAACGGTGTATCTCGGATGCGAGAGCCCCTAGTGGTCTACTGGCGAAACATATGAGTCAATTGGAGAATTTAATGCCATGACGGCAAGTTGGTCATGGTAGGTCAATGGGTAAGAGCAACTGGACGGAAACCAGGAGATACGTGGTTCAGCTTCCGGCCGTAGCATTGAATTTTTCACGTTGGCTCTATCAAAGACCTTAGCCTATATACAGCTAGTGTGAAGAAATGATTACTTTCCAGCAATTAATTAAAATGCTTTTCTTATTTATTCAGGAGATCCCCAAATGCGCAATTGTTGTGTGAATTTGTTAAAGAACTTCCTCTGGCCTAAATAAAAGGCCTGTAGAGCATACAAATTTAGTTTAGGTAGTTGTTTATTTCGTTTATTGAATGTCGCATTGCTGCATTTGTTTCAATTATTAAATCAAAACACACAAGTATCCCAAGAGTGGAACCTAGTGGCATGGCTCAGGCGGTTTCGTCTGTGGCCCGGGTTCGATTCCCATGGCTAACCTACCTGATCCATGTTTTTCTCGGGTCGCTAGGTGAATGCTGGGTAGGTTAGTTACATCCCCCAAATTTTCTGTCCTTCCATTTCATTTCATTTCCATTATCATTTCACATCATCTCTCATATAAAATATATACCATATTTGGTGGTATATTTCAGGGTGGAAGTGTCGGCGGGTGTTTCGGCGGTGCATGTCAGGATGATATACTCTGATTTCCACACTGAGCTTTGCTGTTTGCTCTCAGGATCAAAATGATGTAGCGAAGTTTCATCAGCAGTGATTACGTTTGAAAGAAACTCCGGATCTTCCTCTAACATCAACTTTAGCTGCGTGTTACCTCCATTGTAGCGGTAGGCGATACTGAACATGTCTGAACTTGCCTGGTTCTCACAGGTGGGAACCAGGAGTACCAACAATGAAACTACTACGGCGTGTTTGTTTCACATTAAGCTAACAGAATATAATAAGATTGAATTTTAGTGCGAAAATTATGACCGTAAAAATTATGATCATTCTTTATTGAACAGCCCTCGTATATATATTTCTATAACAACAAAATGAATAGCAGCTTTTCTTACCAGTCAGAGTTCATCACAATTGGTAATAGTATGCACTCATGATTATTTGGTGATTTTTATTTAAAACCAGTTATTTTTAGAAATATAAACGGTATTCCATAATACCCTCCTCTAATCTACCTACGCATTTATTCTGCTCCATAATATGCTACGAAACCTGGCGATAATGAAATCAGAACATCACCTCACTTACACTGTTGATGGAAGGCGATTTTATGTTCGTTTAATAACAATTGGGTTTTACAAAAACTAGGTTTCCAAGAGCGACGTGGAATAACTCCAAACAAAACGCATCTTCTAGATCCTATATTGTAGTATCTAAACCACATGGCAAATAATGATAAAAGTGTTACCAAAATATAAAAACAGAAAAAATAGTAAAATTCTTACTTTTATCAGAAGCTGTCTGTATTCTGCACTGCAACTAACCTGTAAAAAGAAAGAAATATTATTTAAGTTAAATCAAACGATTAATGAAATGTTCTAATGAGTACAGGGTACATAGAGCTCAGAGTTAACATACATTTACCTTTCAGGATAAGGGAAAACTTGCAACGTTGTCATATCGGACGATGAATGAAATGATGTTTAAATGAGTACAGGGTACATAGAGCTTAGAGTTACCAGTCATTCATCTTTTAGGATAAGAGAAAACCTCCAACGTTAAGTCATACCGGACGATGAATGAAATGATGTTCAAATGAGTACAGGGTACATAGAGCTTAGAGTTACCAGACATTCATCTTTCAGGATAAGAGAAAACCTGCAACGTTAAGTCATATCGGACGATGAATGAAATGATGTTCAAATGAGTACATGGTACATAGAGCTTAGAGTTAACAGACATTCATCTTTTAGGATAAGAGAAAACCTCAAACATTAAGTCATATTGGACGATGAATGAAGTGATGTTCAAATGAGTACAGGGTACATAGAGCTTAGAGATACCATACATTCATCTTTTAGGATAAGGGAAAACCTCCAACGTTAAGTCATATCGGACGATGGATGAGATGATGTTCAAATGAGTACGTGGTTAATAGAGCTTAGAGATACCATACATTCATCTTTTAGGATAAGGGAAAACCTCCAACGTTAAGTCATATCGGACGATGAATGAAGTGATGTTCAAATGAGTACAGGGTACATAGAGCTTAGAGATACCATACATTCATCTTTTAGGATAAGGGAAAACCTCCAACGTTAAGTCATATCGGACGATGAATGAAGTGATGTTCAAATGAGTACAGGGTACATAGAGCTTAGAGATACCATACATTCATCTTTTAGGATAAGGGAAAACCTCCAACGTTAAGTCATATCGCACGATGAATGAAATTATGTTCAAATGAGTACAGGATACATAGAGCTTAGATTTACCAGACATTCATCTTTCAGGATAAGAGAAAACCTCCAACGTTAAGTCATATCGGACGATGAATGAAATGACGTATAAATGAGTGCAGGGTACATAGAGCTTAGGTTTACTAGATATTCATCTTTCAGGATAAGAGAAAACCTCCAATGTTAAGTCATATCGGACGATGAATGAAATGATGTTCAAATGAGTACAGGTTACATAGAGCTTAGAGTTACCAGACATTCATCTTTTAGGATAAGAGAAAACCTCCAACGTTAAGTCATATCGGACGATGAATGAAATGATGTTCAAGTGAGTACAGGGTACATATGGCTGAGTTACCAGACCTCTTTCAAGATAAGAAAACATAATGTATCATCTGAGTGAGAAGCAAACTCGGTACCTCTTGAAGGTGAGACGACACACCGCCACGCTACAGAGGAAATCGTAAGTTCCCTTGAAGTTTACAAATAAATATTATAATTATACCAGTTGCTTTAATATTAAAATCGTAATATAAAAAGCATTTTTGCTCTTCCTATTCTACAGAAATTTGTTTCTTGGTCCTGAATTGTCCAATCTGGTCTGGCGACACAAAAGTAACGCATTGCTGCGAGTCTGTTTTCTAGATGCACGGCCCCGCCTTATGTTAATGACGTGGCAATCCCAAAGGAGATTACTGCTAATTCCTTTCCGACCAAGTGAGTCTCAGGCGCGCGCGGTAAAACTGATTATCGCGGCCAAAATGATTAATTCCCCAGAGTGAGACACATCCGGTATATCGCTGTACTGCAGTTCCTTGCTTCCTCTGCACTCTTACGCCATGATGTTCCACCTCTCACCTAATACACTGCCGTTTTTGTACTAATACAACACAGAAGAAGAAAACAACTCGGTGTTGACCCACTGTCTTACAATACTCTGGCCATTCTATTCTGGCCATTAGAGCCGAGGATTTCCATGCTTTCCAGAACTTATAAGTAACTTAAAACTACTGGTTACCCAATTACTTTTGGCAACACTTGAATAAACCGTTAAAAGCAATAATAAATTAAATTTGCTTTTCCATATCTTATTGGATTTAAAGAAAAAAGAATGAGTTGAAATGTGAACAAATGAACAGCTACATGGGCAATGCCTTCTTATCCAGTCTTTTGTTAATGAATTAATTTAAGTAACACATGTCTTGCTTGTTAGGTTATCTGTTCATGTAGCCCAATTGAATAATTCGATTTTAGGTATTTTTTATAAAGCAGTAAAATGTTATAAAACCGAGTGACGTTATTTAAAAAGCTGCGGATCTAGCATGTGCATCACTTTTACCAGCAAAGTCCACGGAAAGTTATGTTGAAGTTAAAATTTTTTCCGAAATTGATGCTTTGATACGAACGTTAAGGGGACCGGGTAGTGATTTAGCCTCAAAAAATCAATTTTTTTTTTCATCTTAAAAAAAGTAGAAACCTTATCCTTCAAAATGATATATATTGTGACTTTGTGGGTTCGCGAAATTAAAAGTCAAAATGATATATATTGTGACTTTGTGGGTTCGCGAAATTAAAAGTCCAATTGCACAAACTCAAAATGTTCTTTATTTCCACCGACTTACATTTGAACACTTGCCAATTACACAGAATTACGTAATGCACACAATTACGATTCACCAGTTCGTCCGTTACAGTTCCACTGCACGCTCACAGTTACGTACACTCTTCCGATGCACGTACACAGTCTTCTCCTCCGTTCACTAGCACGGCGCTCATGCGCTTCTCGTCAAGCACTGACTTTCCTCCAGCCGGACGCGTTGCTTATATAGGACTAACTGGCCAATCTAGAAGGTTCTGGATTAGATGAAATATCCCGTAAGTTCGAGAACTCAGGGGGGAGCGGAAAGTGACGGCACAGTGATGTTTTTCCAGCCACCCCTCGTTACCGCTATAAGACAAATGAGTGGGCGTGGGCGAACGCCTCCGTCTCCTGCTGCTGCTGCCGCCGAACGGTTCTATAGGGAGTTCCGACGTTCGGGTGACAATATATATACCCCATTTAAAGCCCGCCTCGGTAGCGTAGATGGTAGCGTGTCTGCCTCACGTTCAAGAGGTCCCGAGTTCGAATCTGGGTCAGGGTGAGTTACCTGGATAAGGTTTTTTCCGGGGTTTTCCCTTATCCTGATAGACGAATGTCGGGTAACTCTAAGCTCCATGTACCCCGGACTCATTTGAGCATCAATTCAGCCATTTCATTCATCGTCCGATATTACTTAACGTTAGAGGAGGTAAATTGCAAAATAAATAAATAAATAAATAAATAAATAAATAAATAAATAAATAAATAAATAAATAAATAAATAAATAAATAAATAAATAAATAAATAAATAAATAAATAAATAAATAAATAAATAAATAAATAAATAAATAAATAAATAAATAAATAAATAAATAAATAAATAAATAAATAAATAAATAAATAAATAAATAAATAAATAAATAAATAAATAAATAAATAAATAAATAAATAAATAAATAAATAAATAAATAAATAAATAAATAAATAAATAAATAAATAAATAAATAAATAAATAAATATGGCGGCGTGCATGGTCACGCCCACAAGCTGATGAAGCCAACATGAGAATTGCACACTGCGTTTGCTGGCTTATATTTTCTCCTTGAGAGAGCAGGTAAATTTTATTTTTCAACTGTATGCACTGCTATGGCCTGTCTTCCTTTGTGTGTTACTCTGTGGCGTTTACAGGTTTGTGTTATTCTGTGGTCTTTGGGCATGTTTATATGCCCATGTGTTTGTTTCTGAAAGTGAATTGTGGTGTGGTTATATTCTGTGTTTACTCTAATAGTTCAGTCAGTATGGGGAGGAATAAACGTTTTGATAAACGTAGATTTCTTGGTAATCAGTTTATTAATAAGACTGGCAAGTAAAAGCAATAGTGCTCGTGGAGATAAATGTCCTAACCTATGTGCATGGTGGTATTAGGGGCAATGGATATATAGTTGTTCACCTGAGTGTTTTGAAACAGTTATTCAATGAGTTTAGTAAATGTATACACTGTGATCCAGAACACAGTGACAGTATATGTGAAGACAAAGCTCTAGAAAAGGTTTAGCTAGTAAACTCATTGTATCACGTGTTAATTGTAGTTATAATGTTTCCTCTATGACATCTTTATTTTTTGGAACCATGTTATGATATTAATGCCAGGTTTGTTTATGGTATAAGATGCATAGGTAAAGGTGTAGCTGCTGCTAATACACTGTGTGCTATTATCAATTTACCTCCACCACCAACAAAATTTAATCAGTGCATGAACTTAATAAATAAAGCACTTAGTGAAGTGACATTAGTGTCTATCAGTAATGCAGTGTCTGAAAATAGCAGTATAAATGGACTTGTTGAGTAAATGTCTCCATGGCAAAACTCAGAATCCTAATGAGCATTTTCATAGTGTAATTTGGCAACGACTGCCCAAAGCTGTGTCTCTGCAGTATATGACACTAAAGGTAGGTTTACTAGATGCTTTAATTTGCTTTGACAATGGAGTATATAGTTGAATTAAGGTACATGAAAAAATGGGCATGTATATAAGTGAAAATGTAAGAAGTGATTCAATGACCATCGATAAGCGTCGACTCTCGCAAGCCAATAGAAGGGCAGAAGAAATCGAAAAGCAAGCCAAGATCAGAAAGAGAATGCCTAAGAGGAAACAAGAGTCCCATGAGGAGAAATATCAACAGGATTATGCAGCCGGGTTGTTCTAAAGGGAAAAAGAGATTCAGAGATGACTCACTTTTCTTTAAATGTAGTTTTGTGTAACTTGACATTTATGAAACTCAGGTGCATGTTGCTTCAAAACTACTGAACCTATTTGAATGAAAATTTTACAGTAGTTCCAGAAGTATGTGTTCTACAAACGTAATCTTTTATTATTGGAAAAGTCTAAAACATAACATTTTAGAAAAAAGTATTTGTATAAAAAAATTACTTTTTTTACAAAAGTTAAAAAAATTTTATTTTGAATATAGCCCGAAATATTTAAGTAAATTTAGGTTATCAATTATAAATACACATTGCTTGGTACACTAAAAACGTTTCAACACATATGCTTGGATGTTGTAGCAGGAACTTCCACAGTTGGTAATATATACATTATATTTTTTTGAAAAAGGGGCGCCGGGGTAGCGCGGTGGTTTCGTTCGCGGCTCCCGTTCTAAGGGTCCCGAGTTCGATTCCCGGCTCTGGGGTTGGCGATTTTAAGTCGGCCCTATCCACGCCTTCACCTCTGTCTAGCACACGTGAAGTATCCCCTATGCCCAACGTGGTTCGGAGTCCACGGTAAAAACTGTAGGTCCTCTCACCTCACCGCCATCTTCACTATCACCCTATCATCGGAGGTAATGGACACCGCCCTCTGGGTGCCTCCACCTGAGAAATGGGTCCGGTCATCACTTGGTGGGGTGAGGTTACCCCGAAGGCCAAGGTTGCCATGTGGGGAGTGTTAGTAACTAACTAACTATTTTTTGAAAAAAAAAAAAAAAAAACATGTTACCAGTTATTGCCTTATTACATTCCCATTTTAAATATTGTTTGAAGTTCACTATATCACCGTAATCACAATGAATCAGAAAATATGCATTCCAAATTTAATTTTGGTCTGAGGAGTATAAGGTTAGATATCCTCAAATTTGGATTTCGTCACAAACATTCCACTACCCATAAGCTTTTACGATTAACTCAGTCAATTGTTCACGGCTTCGAGGCCCATCAGTACACCACGGCTGTCTTCCTTGATGTGGCACAGGCATTCGACAGGGTTTGGCATGATGGTTTGCTCCTTAAGCTCTACCGCATCGGTCTTCCTAATTACTTATAAGATCTAATGCACAGTTTCCTCTACGACCGCAGCTTTTCAGTACGCATTGGTGGAAAGCTTTCATCCCCACGTAATATTACCGCAGGTGTCCCACAGGGTCCTATTTTGGCCCCGAGTCTATTTAATATATACATTTATGATGTTCCTGACTTAGCTCCGACTTCTTTAGCTCTTTACGCTGATGACACAGTACTATATTACTCTCATGTCAATCTCCAGCATGCACAACAAGTAGTACAGCTCTCTTTAGATCGCCTATCTCATTGGTTCAGCACCTGGCGGATCTCAAGGAACCCTCAGAAAACCGAAGCTAAAATCTTCACTCTTCGCCGATATACTCCGCTCACTCCGTTGTGTCTCTGCAGTAACAAAGTCCCTTGGCTCCCCACTACAACTCCCGTTAAATACCTTGAAGTGCTTTTGGACTCTCGACTGACCTGGCGTGCTCATATCGATCGTCTTATATCACTGGCCTCCGGGTGACTTTCAAAACTCTCACCTCTGTTGCATCTCCGTTCCAGCCTCGGCCTACAGTCTTCATTGTTACTCTACAAATCACTCGTTCGTCCGCTTATTACATATGCCTGCCAAGTGTGGGGGGTCGCACACACATGTCATCTGCGTCGTCTTCAGGTCATACAGAATCGCTTCATGCGCATCACTACCAACGCTCCATGGTTCATCCGTAATCAGCAGCTCCATCACGAACTAGGACTGTTACCTCTTCACGACTACATTCGCAGGATCACTCGTCGTTTCTTTTCCACGCTACAAGAAGTTCCAGGAGCTGTGCATTATAACATCGGCGTCCGCACGCGCCAGCCCTCACGCTTGAAGAGGAGACTACCACAGGACCTGCTTCTAAGTGATACATCTGATTCGAGTGATTCTAGTGCTTGGTGTCTGTCTTACATCTTCAATATTGACATAATTTCTCAGAGAGTACTATTGGAGTTCTAACTTAATGTAGTTAGGGGGCGGCCTGTTAGCCCACCCCTGAGTGTTATTGTTCTTATTGTACTGTTACATTCTTTTCGATCTGATCTGTAAAGCATTGTACTGCTGATCGATCAATAAAAAAATTAGAAAAAAAAAGATATCTTCAACTAAAGTTATGTTTTGAAATACTGAAATCGTGTAAGAATCACTACCTGGTCCCCATGTTGAAGCTAAAACAATTTTCCGAAATTGATGCTTTGATAAAAATGTTGTTATATCAGTGAGACAGTTTTATTCCTAAGTTTTAGGTTATTATACAGTTGGATATTACGTCACTCCCTATTGGTACAGCAAGTACAGTGGAACTTCGTTAACCCGGACCAGTTTAGGATGAAAGAGCTGCAAATACAGAACATATCATAGAACAAATGACAAATCTCTGAGCACGTACGTAATTTTCACGTCATTACTTGATCATGAACGATGATAACCTTGGGCTGTATAACCGAGATATCCCCTCGAGACAAACAATAACAACAAATCGCCCCAGGGGCGCTAAAATAAAACAAGTATAATTGCTATATTGTTGCAGTAAATATAAATTTATAAGCAAGTCATTAGAACAGGCCTGTAGCAAGATGTTGCCGAGAGCGCATTTTGTTGTCATCCTTTACAACGTCATGTCAACTTGCTCACAGGTTTAGTTATTAAAATATTTGACTAGCTGAGTTCAGCATCACGAGTTTAAATACACCATGTTTCAGAATATGTATTACATTAAATATAGTAATTTTCATATACAAATTTATTTTTCTACACCCTTTGATAGAAAACAAATGAGCAGGAACGGGAGGCGTATATTTTTCTAAGCCCACATCGTTACCACGGCCGGTTTACAATGTTGTCCGGAACGCATCTCTTTTGTTTCGTTCTACTGAATCCTCTCATAATTCAGTATCAGTTACTAAACGTCCACTGATAGCCCGGCAGTTATACACAAGTATGTAGGTGCTAGATCTACAAAGGTTCGAATCCCGAACATCGTTTTTATTTTAGATAGATATATAGAATTTCATTTGCCTTTGAACAAATACAATTTGTAATAGGCTTTGTCATACAGTATATACACGCATCATTGTAGTAACTAACTAGTAACAATTATAAATCAGAAATATTCATTTAAGTCATAAAAACAGCTGTCAACTAAGAATTTCTTAAGACTAGTTTTAATATTAAGACAGTTTTTCAAAAAATTTGGAAGTTTATTGCAAAGTTTCAACCTAATACAGGGATAACTGTTAAATGATTTACTTAGTCTACAAGATGGTATTACGCGGGCTGTTCAATAAAGAATGATCATATTTTTCTACGGTTATAATTTTTCGCACTAAAATTCAAACTTATTATATTCTGTTAGCTTAATGTGAAACAAACACGTCGTAGCAGTTTCATTGTTGGTACTCCTGGTTCCCGCCTGTGAGAGCCAGGTAAGTTCAGACATGTTCAGTATCGCCTACCGCTGCAATGGAACAATATGGAACAATATGGAACAATGGAACACGCGAGGAACAATATGCGGCTTAGAAATTCTGCTTTCGCCTCAACAAATCTTCAGTTTAGGCCTATACAATGTTACAGGAGGCCTATGGAGAGTGTTCTTCCCTACAGCACAGCTCGAAGATGCTTTAAAATGTTTAAAGAGGCGATACAATAAATTTCAAAGGAAGGTGGACCCGGTGCTCCAGTTACTGCTCTTATGGAAGAAATCATCAACACTGCTGCTGCCATTGTGAGAGAGGGTCGACGAATTACCTTAAGATCACTTTCTGAAATACTGAACATTTCATTGGGTGCCACCCACACGTTGGTGACACAATCATTACACATGAGACGTGTTTGTGCGCGATGGGTTCCAAGACTGTTGATTCCCGAACAAAAGGACATTCCCATGCAGGTCTGTATGCAGTTAAAGTTGATGTTAGAGGAAGATCCGGAGTTTCCTTCAAACGTAATCACTGCTGATGAAACTTGGCTACATCATTTTGATCCTGAGAGCAAACAGCAAAGCTCAGTGTGGAAATCTCCTTCATCACCAACTCCCAAAAAATCAAAAGTGGTTGCTTCTGTTGGGAAAGTTATGGTCATCTCATTCTTTGATATTCATGGAATGGTTTATGAGCATGTTGTACTTACACACACATCAGTAACTGGACAATACTACAGGGATGTCCTGAAAACATTGTAAGTTCATATCAGGCGCAAAAGACCACATTTCCATGAAGCAGGCTGGGTGCTGCACCACGATAATGCGCGGCCGCATATTGCCAATGAATATCTTGCAAAAACAACGTGAAGTGCATACCTCACCCTCCATATAGTCCGGATTTAGCCCCACGTGACCTTTTTCTACTCCCTAATTTGAAGAGACGCCTTCGTGGGAGGCATTATCCATCATCAGAAGCAGTGGTGAAGGCTGCGGAGGCGATTTTGAAGGATCTCTCAAAGAATTGTTTCCAGCATGTCTTTGAAGACTGACAGAAATGCTGGGAAAAGTGCATCGCATTCAGGGGAGACTATTTTGAGAAGGACCATCAAAATTATGAGGATGAGTAAATGTACATTGTCAAAAAAGTGATCATTCTTTATTGCACAGCCCTCGTACATGACATTCTGAGAATAGCAAATATCGTCTCTAAAACAAGTCTTCATTGACTACGCTAAACAGCATTTTGTTTTTCAAAATTGGTCCGAGTTAACGAGGTTTCACTGTATTAGTTTCGGCAACTTCTCCGCTAACGGTTAATTAAAAGTTTCAAACCCAGAACCAGTGTCATCCTTTCATTGAATAATACAATCCCACGCATACCTTGAGATAGATTTCTCATAGCTTGAGCAGATACGTGGAATTAACCTCAAGGAAGAGAATGCCAGCAGCACCGCAAAACAAAAAAGCAGCTACATCGATCAATAGTACAATATGCTACTCGGATCTGGCAGTTTGTCCTTGAGCGCCAGTAGGTGAGCAACCAATTGAAGTCCTGCAGTGTTGTCTAAGTGGTGTGTGACGAGCGGCAAAGTAATCAATCTCTAGTAAATACTATTCACGCTAAGACAAAAATTCAGATTTTGCAAACACTGTTTCATGAGGAAGGAGAAAGTAATTTATTTAACATAAGCGTAAAAACCCTATATTTTTAGCGAAAATAGTTTTCCTAATACAAATCAAGTACTGTTCTAATATAACAATGCATTGTGACGTAAGCACTGTAATGAATATCATTATTGGTTGGCATGTATGCGTGAACGTATATTTGAAATTACTCAGAACTGAAACGTAAACATTTGACATGACGTGGTAAACGAAATATGTACTTTGAATAAGCCAAGGTGTTTGTTAAATTCGATGAGAGGAGACGATACACTTCCTGCTAGTCTGGCAGAACGTGTCTGGTCACATTATATCTTTGTTTATGAATGTTTCGTAATCTCTATTTACTCTAGAGAGTTCAAAGCAACATTATTCAGTTACTCTTCCATGGAAAAGTGTATCAGTTGGATCAATAAGAGGCGATCCACCTCCCTCCCCCGCCTTACTACTGCTAGAACAATCCAATAGAGTTAATGTAGGCTCAAATTATGATGCAAACAGAAATAATATTTCTTTTACGATTAACTCAGTCAATTTTTCACGGCTTCGAGGCCCATCAGTATACCACGGCTGTCTTCCTTGATGTGGCACAGGAATTCGACAGGGTTTGGCATGATGGTTTGCTCCTTAAGCTCTACCGCATCGGTCTTCCTAATTACTTATCACATCTAAGCCACAGTTTCCTCTACGACCGCATCTTTTCAGTACGCATTGGTGGAATGCTTTCATCCCCACGTAATATTACCGCAGCTGTCCCATAGGGTTCTATCTTGACTTCTTTAGCTCTTTACCCTGATGACACAGTACTATATTATTCTGATGTTAATCTCCAGCACACACAACAAGTAGTACAGCTCTCTTTAGATCGCTTAACTCATTGGTTCAGCACTTGGCGGATCTCATTGAACCCTCAGAAAACCGAACTAAAATCTCCACTCTTCGCCGATATACTCCGCTTACTCCGTTGTGTCTCTACAGGAACAATGTTCTTGGCTCCCCACTACAACTCCCGTTAAATATCTTGGAGTGTTTTTGGACTCTCGACTGACATGGCGTGCTCATATCGATCGTCTTATATCACTGGCCTCCGGGCGACTTTCAAAACTCTCACCTCTGTTGCATCGCCGTTCCAGCCTCGGCCTACAGTCTTCATTGTTACTCTACAAATCAGTCGTTCGTCCGCTTATTACATATGCCTGCCAAGTGTGGGGGGCCGCACACACGTCATCTGCGTCGTCTTCAGGTCATACAGAATCGCTTCATGCGCATCGCTACCAACGATCCATGGTTCATCCGTAATCAGCAGCTCCATCACGAACTAGGACTGTTACCTCTTCACGACTACATTCGCAGGATCACTCGTCGTTTCTTTTCCAGGCTGCAAGAAGTTCCAGGAGCTGTGCATTATAACATCGGCGTCCGCAGGCGCCGGCCCTCACGCTTGAGGAGGAGACTACCACAGGACCTGCTTCTGAGTGATACATCTGATTCGAGTGATTCTAGTGCTTGATGTCTGTCTTACATCTTCAATATTGACATAATTTCTCAGAGAGTATTATTGGAGTTCTAAATTAATGTAGTTAAGGGGCGGCCTGTTAGCCTACCCCTGGTGTTATTGTTATTATTGTACTATTACCTTCTTTTCACTCTGATCTGTAAAGCATTGTACTGCTGATCGATCAATAAAAAAATTAGAAAAAAAAAGATATCCTCAACTAAAGTTATGTTTTGAAATACTGAAATCGTTTAAGAATCACTACCTGGTCCCATGTTGAAGCTAAAACAATATTCCGAAATTGATGTTTTGATAAAAGCGTTAAGTTATATCAGTGAGACAGTTTTATTCCTACGTTTTAGGTTATTATACTGTTGGGTATTACGTCAATTCCTATTGGTACAGCAAGTACAGTGGAACTTCGTTAACCCGGACCAGTTTAGGATGAAAGAGCTGCAAATACAGAACTTATCATAGAACAAATAGCAAATCTCTGAGCACGTACGTAATTTTCACGTCATTACTTGATCATGAACGATGATAACCTTGGGCTGTATAATCGAGATATCCCCTCGAGACAAACAATAACAAAAAATCGCCCCAGGGGCGTTAAAATAAAACAAGTATAATTGCTATATTGTTGCAGTAAATATAAATTTATAAGCAAGTCATTAGAACAGGCCTGTAGCAAGATGTTGCCGAGAGCGTATTTTGTTGTCATCCTTTACAACGTCATGTCAACTTGCTCACAGGTTTAGTTATTAAAATATTTGACTAGCTGAGTTCAACATCACGAGTTTAAATACACCATGTTTCAGAATACGTAATACATTAAATATTGTAATTTTCATATACAAATTTATTTTTCTACAGCCTTTGATAACAAACAAATGAGCAGGAACGGTAGGCGTCTATTTTTCTAAGCCCACATCGTTACCACGGCCGGTTTACAATGTTGTCACATAACGCATCTCTTTTGTTTCGTTCTACTGAATCCTCTCATAATTGAATCACAGTTACTAAACGTCGTCTGATAGCCGGGCAGTTATAGACAAGTATGTAGGTGCTAGATCTAGAAAGATTCGAATCCCGAACATCGTTTTTATTTTAGATAGATATATAGAATTTCATTTGCCTTTGAACAAATACAATTTGTAATAGGCTTTGTCATACAGTATATACATGCATCATTGTAGTAACAATTATAAATCAAAATATTCATTTAAGTCATAAAAACAGCTGACAACTAAGTATTTCTCAAGACTTGTATTATATTAAGACAGTTTTTCAAAGAATTTGGAAGTTTATTGTAAAGTTTCAACCTAATACAGGGATAACTGTTAAATGATTTACTTAATCTACAAGATGGTATTACGCGCGCTGTTCAATAAAGAATGATCATATTTTTCTACAGTTATAATTTTTCGCACTAAAATTCAATATTATTATATTCTGTTAGTTAAATGTGAAACAAACACGCCGTAGTAGTTTCATTGTTGGTACTCCTGATTCCCGCCTGTGAGAACCAGGCAAGTTCAGACATGTTCAGTATCGTCTACCGCTGTAATGGAAGTAACACGCGAGGAACAATATGCGGCTTTGAAATTTTGCTTTCATCTCAACAAATCTTCAGTTGAGGCCTATACAATGTTACAGGAGGCCTATGGAGAGTGTTCTTTCCTACAGCAAAGCTCGAAGGTGGTTTAAAATGTTTAAAGAGGTGATACAATAAATTTCAAAGGAAGGTGGACCCGGTTCTTCAGTTACTGCTGTTACTGCATTATTATAAAAGTTTGGAAAATTCAGTTTGCGTTTCCTTACGTGTAGCGAGAGAGAGGGATATATAAAAGAGTGGGGGTAACGAGTTGGCAACGCTGAAGGCTCTAACGCATCTGATTCGCTACAGGCGAGAACTCTTCCCATTTGAAACACATAATAGGCAAACTCTGTTTCCCGCATACAACTAGCGATAACTGAGTTGAGGAGTATGTGATTGACCCACTCACTAGTGTAAGCAATCTGGCAACCTTTGTTTACGTTACCGTAGCAACGACTTCTTACCCTTCGCGTCTCTTGCCTGATGATCTTCACGTATCTTCTTTTAAAAATCAGACTGTAGCCATAACTGCGATAAGGCGTGAAGAGGTTCCTGAGTGTGTACGACAGTGACCTCGTTACTACAGAATTGCCTCACGTGCTAGCCAGAGACTCCTAGCTTTAATTGCAGGCTCTTAAGCTTGAATGCTACTTTGTAAGGAGCTGTTTACTTGGGTCCCATTGTGCCCCATTTTCTTTTAGAAGTCACCACTTTCATTATTATTGCGGGTTTTTCCTTTCCGCTTTCCCGGGGAGGGAAACACTGCACCGATATCCGGATTTCACAGCAGCAATGAGATTTCAGACTCTTCCCTACAATACAGAACAAAAGACTTGCGAAAAAGACATGCAAGCGACTTAATATTTCAGATAAGTGTAAATATTTGAAAATGCAAACAAAAAACAAGTTCTTGGACACAGAAAAATACTGTTTCATATAAACTGAGAGCTTTAAGGAAATCCACACTTTTTGCGCAGGGAGATACTTGTGTTTACGTGTTACCAATCGTACAAGGCGATCCATATAAATCTGAACCATAATGTTTGAACCAATAATAGGACACACGTGCGACTTTGGGAGAATATAATACACAATCGGGAGATCACATTACACTATTTACATATCAGAGAAAATGTTGGAAGTGTCCTGGCAGCTCAGCTGGATAGAGCAACCGCATGGAGAGTGGGACATAATCCCAGCATTGGCATTGAATTTTTCAGTCTGGCTCTATTCATTCAAACCTTAGCCTCACACGGCTAGTGTGGAAGAAATGATTATTTTCAATCCTCATAGACTACTTAGAAATAGGTAAAACTATAACTGGAGCCTATTTTCCTTCATTATCGGATCGTTTGGAACATAACTTGACTGAGAAGAGACCGAGATTGAAAAGCAAAAAGGTGTTCCTTGACCAGGATAACTCACCAGCGCACACAACAGCAATTGCAATGGCGAAAATGCATGAGTTGTACTTCGAATTCCTTCCTCATCTACCCTATTCACCAGACTTAGCCCCCAAGTGACTTCTTCCTGTTCACAAACTTGAAAATTTGGCTTGGTGGTAAGATATTTTAATCAAATAAAGAAGCGATAGTCACCATGAACGAGTATTTTGCACATCTTGATGGAGCCTGATTTTCTGGACCTCCACCGCCGCCACTACTGTGTCTCGTGTGGAGGGCACAATCACTACACCGGGCAGGCTCTCTGCGCCCTGCATCCCTGTAGGAAGGCGTCACCTGTCACACCAGCGCCGTTATCTTCTCAACGACAGCTGAGTTCACAACAGCCGCCACATCAGCAACCTCATCAGCCAGCAGCACCAGTTCACACTATTAGCCAGGAACAGCTCAGGGAGGAAGTCCGGGGCCTATGGGAGGCCGTTCAGGATCTACTTTCGGAGTTCCTGGTCATAACGGCCAAACTGATCACCTTGGAGGAACTTCTAACAGAGCTGATGGCTTCATCTCCGCAGCAAGCTCCAGCACTCAACGATCTCAGGGCTGGCCTTCCAAAATTACAAGAGGATATGCAGGAGAAGCATGACTTCTCAGTCAAACACCGCGACGCACACTTGATTGGGCTCCGGAGACTCATCAAGGAGGAAGAGGCAGCTATCCAGACAATGTTCGACGGACCCAGCACCAGAGGTCAACACCAATCGCCGCAGAGACCCTTCACTCGTCAATATCCTTAATTCCTCTTTCACTTCCAAACAAGACCGCTCACCACTCCCTGACATACGAGGGCTGTTTAATAAAGAATGATAATTTTTTTACGGTCACAACTTTTTGCACTGAAACAAACACGTCGTAGTAGTTTCATTGTTGGTACTCCTGGTTCCCGCCTGTGAGAACCAGGCAAGTTCAGATATGTTCAGTATCGCCTACCGCTACAATGGAGGTAACACGCGAGGAACAATATGCGGCTTTGAAATTCTACTTTCGTCTCAACAAATCTTCAGTTGAGGCCTATACAATGTTACAGGAGGTCTATGGAGAGTCTGTTCTTCCCTACAGCACAACTCGAAGGTGGTTTAAAATGTTTAAAGAGGGGAGAATTTCAATTTTAAAGGAAGATGGACCCGGTGCTCCTGTTACTGCTCTTACGGAAGAAAACATCAACACTGCTGCTGCCATTGTGAGAGAGGTTCGACGAACTACCATAACATCATTTTCTGATATACTGAACATTTCATTGGGTGCCATTTTTCCGTATAGCAGGCTGGATGCTGCACCACGATAATGCACGGCTGCATATTGTCAATGTTGTTGCTGAATATCTTGCAAAAATGAACGTGAAGTGCATCCCTCACCCTTCCTATAGTCCGGATTTAGCCCCATGTGACTTTTTTCTATTCCCTAACTTGAAGAAACTCCTTCGTGGCAGGCATTATTGATCATCAGAAGCAGTGGTGAAGGTTGCAGAGGTGTTTTGAAGGATCTCTCAAAAAATGGTTTCCAGCATGTCTTTGAAGATTGGCAGAAACGCTGGGACAAGTTGATACCGAAATTATGGTTTGCCAGAAGCAAAGAATCATGATAGATGTCAAAGGAATGTTCGTTCTTTGTTACGACAAGGGGCAAGACCAGTTGAGTTGGGGAAAGTGTATAACAAAGCCATGTAAGAAGCAGTGTCCTTAGAAAGTTTCTAAAGGAATTGTCACTTGACGTGTATGAATAGGGAATTCTTTGGATCATTTACAATGGCGACCAAAACAGCCACAAAGGGACTTTGTTTGAAAAAGAGTTTTGAGAGTGAAAGTTAGAGTAAATACACGCGCAGCTGTGGTTAGAGGTGCACTCTTCGGCGTAAGGCCGATGGGGACAGTTCGCGGCTAGGAAGCCATTATAAACTCTTCGGCGTGCAGCCGAGAAAAGAGGAGTCTGAGACGTAAAGCCTATTAGAGCGGTCAACTTGTTCTGTCTTGAATATTTGTCGGGTCATCAAAATTTATCGAGTAATAAACAATTAGCATTCAGTCACTCTAAACCGAGATTGGTAACCCTCGGTCGGCAACTTCCATTTCGATGTTTGAAAAGAAGAAGCAGTGAATAAATAATTTGGAGACGGGCATTCCAGTGTTGTTAAAATCTCCTTCTCACACACATCCACGCATACCCTGAGAGAAACCTCATTGCTCGCCAATCATATTTGCTTCAAAGTGCATCGCATTCAGGGGAGACTATTTTGAGAAGGACTTTCAAAATTATGAGGATGAGTTAAGGTACCTTGTCAAAAAAAAATTGTCATCATTCTTTAAAGAACAGCCCTCGTATCACCCAGAATCTTGTTATACCTCCACTCCCAATACGCAAGGGCGTAAGCACGGCGTCGGTCATGCTTACGTCCTGCCGCTTTCCTCACCTTGGCCCAGGCTTCTGCCTGGCCAATATATCCCTTCCTCGAATTCGCTGGTGCTAACAGCGGTACTGCCACAGCATCACTCCATAAAATCTCATAAGACTTAGTTTTCTCCACCTTATAAAAACACAGTTAATTCTTTAGCTGGAGGTTTGTTCTTTTGGTTTTTTATTCAGCAGCTTTATTTTTTTCCTCCAGTAGCAGTGTCTTATGTTTAGAACTATTTTACAGAATTTTTGTACACACACAAATTACCCAAGTTCACAGTTTTCTTCCACTTGTACTTGATCAGTTGTAACATCGAAGCTGAGAGTGAACACACTACAAAACAGTTGTACCCTTACCATATGTGTTAAAAGACAGTTGAGTGAGCTAAGGATGCTTTTTTCTTTACCTCGTAGGATTACAGTTCATGACTTTATGGTTCATGGAACTTCGGTACAAGTACAGCCGCCCTCAAAATTATTCCACTCTTTAAAACACGTGCGTTATAAACCATTACACATAAAGTGAACCGTTTTAATCAGGTTATTTACGCAAACGGTAAAGTCCGTTTAATTAAGGGTATGTATGACTGAAATTTTCAAATTCTGAACTAATAATGCTAGCTTTTTTAAATTTACACCATAGGTGTAGTATAATGTAAACATGTCACAACCTAAATTTAAACCATTTTTCTACAGCAGTTTAGAAATTATGATAAATTTTGTATGTTTTTTGTTACGTCACTAAAAAAGTTCCTTGCGACAAAATATTTTGAATTTTGGTCTAATATTTTAACCCTATGTTCATAATACACATACTTTTTGGAATTGCTCTGGGTTTTTCTGTGGCTCCTTTAGTTTAGGTCACAAATTTTTTTTTTTTTAATTTACAAATATTCTTTTTTTTTTTCTAAAAAACTGTAAGTTTTGTGTTTGAAAATTAAAATATATGCTTATATATATTTCACAATAAAACCTAGGGCAATTTCCATTCCTCATGATATTCTGAAACTGTGTAGGAAATTTCATGAATGTAGTACAAAAACTGCATCGCAAGGAGCATTTTACAGGAAGAAAAATGCTGAAAATATGAACATTGAGAAAACAGCGATTAAAGATTTGATTGCATAGCTCACATTAAAATCCACCAGGCTGATAGGTTGGACCCTCAGATTTCTTTCTGCTCTCCTCTGTTGCTGCTTTTTCCACCTTTTTCTTCTTTAGATGTTGCTTTTCTTCTGCACAACTTCGCTTCTTGCTTTGCAGGATACGAGTCTGATCTCGCTGCACTGAAGTTTTCCTTGCTGAGTCTACTACACTTTCACCTCTGATATTTTGCTGCAGCTCCAATGACTTAAGACTACCCATGTTAAACTCACTGATACTTTTAATAACAGCAAGATCCAATTTTTGTTTTGATATGAAAACTTCCTTTGGGCACTTATTCCATATGACATGATGCAAAGATTCATTGGCATTCTGTGTTTTTCCTGTTTTGCACCTCTCTAGTAATGTTGTAGAAGCCAGCCTCTGATATATTGGCAACATTTTAGCAACTATTTTGTCTGAAAGCCTTAATTTTCTTTTCTTGAATTGAAAATTTAAAAACGGAAAACAGACAAAGAATGTGGATGTAGGCAAAAGAGGGCGTGACTCTGACAGAGTTTAAAGGACACTGACATTTAAATAAGCATTTAAAAATGGCGTCCGGTGGCAAATTATGCATTTTTCACATTCGGGAATGTCTAAATTATTTTATAGAATTAAAATAAAATAGTCGTTATTTTCACGATTTTCATGAAATTTCAGTCATACATACCCTTAACGCGAGTGCAGTTGGCCGCATCCTTTGACGAACCCTTATAATTGTTTTACAATCCCGGCCCTCCTTCTCCCAGACCTTTCTGCAAGGTTGCCACCTTTCTCGATAGGTCATGGGTAAAGCACGAGGTTTCGTCTAAGTAAATTTTCTTATGTCCATTACGGCGAAACTTCCTTAGTTTTGACAATATTGTCGCAAACCCGTTATCTTTTTTTTTTTTTTTTTTTTTTTTTTTTTACTTACAAAAACAAGGATCATCGCTTCGTATGTGGAAGCGGGGTTAGGTGCAGATCCCGCAATAAGCACTCTGGTAATTTTCGTGTATTTCTAGCAGCATCTATCTTGCTGCCTGGCGTAAGTATAAGGTCAGGATGGCAGGCATGGCTTGCGCCCTGGAAGCCAAACTGGGGAGTCAGGGTGGATTTTGTCGAGGTGTGCTCGGTACTAAGTGTTCAGTCGGCGTAGATGGCCCAAGTATGGGTTAACTGTTAGGTTTATAGCTCTAATTTGTTCGCCGATGGTGTGTTTGTGGTCGTATGAGTCGTGGTGGGCTTGGAGTGTTCGAACGATCCTGTGCAGGTCGATCTTGCTGTTGTCCAGTCCGTTGGCTAAGGTCTGAAGTGTAGATGGGATGTCAATGGTGGCAGATTGGTGAGTTTGCTTGATGAGTGGCTCTAGGTTATGGTACTTGTCTTCAGCTTCTGAAAGTTTGTTGATGAGATCCTCCATTCGATCCAGGCGGGCGGAGAATTTTGCGAGTTCCGATGTGAAGAAGGTCAGAAAGGTGTGGAAGCTCTTTGCTGTCGCCTCTATGATGGTCTCCTCGAACTGTGTGATTATCTCTGCGGTGTCAGGTGCTGTGTCCGTGGAGGTCGACTGGATGGTCGTGGCGGCGGAGGCGAGCTGCGTCTCCAGGGCAGCCAGGCGGTTGTTTGTGTTATGAAGTTCGGTCTGGATCTTGGTTGAAGCAGTCCTGAGTTCCTCATAGAAGGCTGGCGTAGGTGGTGAGGAATGGCCCGGGACAGAGGCTGCTGGTGTGGTGGTTCTGCGCCTGTTGTTCGGATTGAGCGGGCACTGTGCCTGACCTGTGTAGTGGCCAAGGCCATCGCAGGTGGCACAGTAGCGGCGGCGGCGGCGAAGGTCGTGGCGCGTGCATTCGGATGTCAGTGATGAGGCACCGCAATAGTGGCACCGAGGTGGAGCGTAGCACGTTGAGGCGTCGTGTCCGTAGCCACAGCAGCGTCGACATGTGTGGTGACGTAACGCTCTGCTAGCCTCGATTCTGAGATACTGCCCTAACAAGGGCAGACCCATCCTCAAGGCAGCCCCGTTATCTACGATAGCGCGGCTTGTGTATTGTGGCGCTGTTCGAACGGTTACCATGGATTTATCTTTGGTAATAGATGCCTCTCAGATAACGCACTGATTACTCCACGTGGAGTGAACATCTATCTGTCTTTTGTGATTCCTGCGAATTCCATTGGCTGAAGTGATGCATTCATTGGTGCTTAGCACACGTCGGGAGGACCGTCAGTAACCCTCTCACTCTTACAAGAATAATCAGTACGTTATCTGAGAGGTTTCTATTAACAAAGATAAATCCATGGTAACCGTTCCAGCGCCCGACTATACACAAAGAGTCGGCACATAAAGATAGCACGCAGATAAAGGTCTGCCGAAACAAACAAGCTGAGATAAATGGAAATTTCTGGTGACATCTTGAATGATAGAGATTATTTGGTTTCTTAAATGTTCCGGAACAGTCTGGAATTATCAGATGAGGTATTTAAGAAAGCGAAGACTCGCCAAGAGTCAGTTGTAAGCAGTAAAAAGCTGTAGAGTGTTGTTGTAACGAGAGCTGATGTAATCAAAACGCTCTTTGTTATTGTCATCGACCTTGGTAGATTGTGGTGCGTATGTGACGTAATGTTGTTACGTAAGAACTGAACAGTGTATTTCTACGGAAATAAAGAAATTTGGAGTATCTGCAACTCAGACTTTTAATTTTACGAACCCACAAAGTCACAATATATAATATATTAACCGCCAGGAGAGCAACGTCAGACAGAAATGTTCCAACCTTGTCTTGCCGTCCACAGATGGCTCCACCTGTAATATCCTACTTCGGCCAAGAAAATTTATAATTATTTCCAAAGAATTAACAGTAACTGTGTTTATACTCTTTGCGTATATTTTAGGTTTAATTGCTTATACTGCATGAAAGTAAATAGTAATTAGAATGTACTTTAATACACATTTGACCGAAAAAAAAAATTCCATATGAGAATGGAAGTCTTCTGAGTTAAACATATAAGCTACAACTTTATAACTATATTTCGTTTCCGCGGACACATCAGGGAACTATCGGCACGGGTGCAGGGGGCTATTGCCTCTCTGTACCCAATGCTGGGTTCTCGCTCGATGCCAGTCCGCTTAAAGCTACACCTCTTTCGAGCGCTGATAATCCCACTCATGTTGTACGCCTGTGAAATCTGGGGCATGGCTGCCGATAGCTGGATAGCATACCTTCAGCGTGCACAGAATAGAGGACTCCGATCCATCTATTCTGTGGGCCGTTCCTTTCCCGTGAGGTTACTTCACGAAGCTTCCCTTCTCCCATACGTGGAGGACGAAATTAGACGCCGGGCAACAAAATTTTACGATAAAATTCCTGCTCATAAAAGCGCCCTGGTTCGGTCTCTAGGAGACTACGACGCTGCGAGCCGCCGATTTAGGCTTTACCGGGTACCCCGTATGGCTTGCGGGTATCCGAGGTAACAAAGGAGTTAATCCTTACAGCAGCATAAGCTAAATTACAAATCTCCAAAAGAGCTGTTTGGCTACTAAATTTACCCCATTTTAGAAAAATAAAACACCAGGGTGTAAATAAAAAAGCGGTTTGGCATCCTGTACAAAATTAAAGAGGAGCAAAAAGCTACCTCAACAAAATTTTCTTCAACAAAAAATATCACATCATCCTACAAACATCAAAATTAACAACCTGCGGTCAGACCCAAAACCTGGGTGGGTACGCAGCAAAAACCTTCTGGCTGTTAACAGCCTGTCAGTATACGACTTGGACTTGGACTTGGCTATATACAGCCAGACAGCACCACATGGCATGGCATATATTTCGTAATTTACATGGTTCTCAATGGCTTTTAAGTACGCTAATGTTGTGAAATTATAGTACCCTGAGAATACTAGCTCCAAGATAAAGTTTGCAACAAGGTGCGATCAAAGCATGACTAGTAATAGAGTTTGGAATGAAATTATAAAAAATTCGCGCTCACTGCTTGTAGCTGTTATGGGCCAAGAAGCTACAACTCTACTGGATTCCATAATAACCCTTATCTTATTCAAAGTGCGGTATTTGAAAACCAGCTCCTTTAGGAGACCGCGCAAAGTGCAGCGCCCATAAGGAAATTCACAAATTTCTTGCAGCCGGTTCATCTAAGGTGGATGCTCTCCCTTTTGCATAGAATCTATGCATTTCTCGGCGAATTAAATCACATGTAAAATTATCGAAACCTTACAGAAACGTGTCCTTTTCTTTTCACACTATATCGGCGTCTTTGGTATTCCTTTCGTCACAATATTTCTTACTGTATTTCTGTGAATACCCAGAATTTATCATCACGTTCATTGCATGGCCCCTTACCAAGATTATTTATCAGTACATATTTATATGTGTTCAAAACAAGCGCTTGAGTTTTCCTAGAAAGATTTCCCGTTATAACTCTCTTTTTTTTTTTTTTTTTTTTAGGTTTTTTTTTTTTTTTAGGTTTTTCCAGTAACATAACTCGGCCTAGCAACACTTTCCAATTTATTTACACTATTGTCTTCACTTTGATTATTTTCAATTGACCGAAAGTTATCTACTACTTCATTTGCCATTACCACTGCATTTCCCTCCCACGGTCTCGTGACACATAACGAATTTCTGCACGTAATGAAGTAGATCAACTGGAAGTTGGAACTTTGGCAACTGAGACTCCACGTGGAGTAGACATGCAACTGTCTGTTTGAGAAAATCACGGTTGCCATTGGTCCTCAACGACAGTGTTCCACTTCTGAAGTGTGGAGATAGATTTACGGCGGTCATCAGTGGGCGCTAGTGTAGTTTCCTTTGAGACGCAACTGCACTCGCGTTGACTAGAAAGATAGACATCAATGGAGACTGTGACAAGAAATAAGTTGAAATGTTCACGAAAAAAAATGGGTTTTTACCAGACTTACGAAACGCCCTTCCTAAGTATACGGAAGAAAATGTGGGTGTACAGATATATCTCGGTTCCAATTATGGCTACGCTGAAACCTCAGCAAATACACAAATTATGTCGACACGGTTGACTACCTCCCTGGATCATAGGCAAAGTGGGAAATAAAAAAGTGGCGCCAATTAATACGCGAACATTTCGAAAATTGACGGGAAATTCAATTTGGTGTCAGATGTGGGACTGAGTGGCTAGTATTTTGTCCCTTTCTTAGCGTAAGCACGCTCCGCGCGGTTATTAGCGTTAACGGGGCGCGGTGGAGCTAATTGCAATGACGGCACAAAATCTAACACCCATTTCCGTCCATAAAAATACGAAATTCGGTTTAAATTAGATATTCTGCGAATATGCACTTAGCAAATCCGGAGTACCGAGAATTTCCGCCAGATTATATACTACGTATTGGAGGAGAAAAGCGCATTTAATACGATTATGTATTCAGAGGAAACATACGTACAACAGCAGAAAATATTCACTCTGTTTACTGCAAACCATGAAAAAACTGTAGGTAAGTACTCAATATCCTATCTGCAGCGTAAGTGCCAGCGTCTCTGCCTAACATCCAACTGGTCACGAGTTCTAATCTCCGTCAGAGTGATAAGGCTTTTTCCGGGGTCTTCCCTTATCCTGAAAGAAAAACGCTGCGTAACTCTACCGTCTATGTACCCTGTACTCACTTGAACATCATTTCATTCATCATCCGATATGACTTAAACTTGAATGAATCAATGAATGTGTAGTGTTTAACGCCGCCTTTGCTACATACGGCACCGCAGGCGATGACATCTGAGTGCAGAGGGTCTACTCCCATTAGCCTTGTCCCCGTAGGAACAAGACCCGGTCCTCTTTAAACCAGGGAGTATCCGAGCTGTCCCAAAGGGCGCTCGGCGTCCTCCGTGGGGCTTTCCATTAGGGCAAGACCTAGTTTCCTAACAAGCCCCCCCCCCCATCTGGTCCTAGGACACAAGACGGGACGGAAGTGGATACGTCACTTACGCGCGTCAACACTCAAGGTGAAGACTACCGATATGACCTCGGTGGGGCCCGGAAACTTAATGGCTTCCCTCAACCCCGTCCGAAGACGTACCCAATCTCCCACGGGTATCGGGAACACACTGCCCCCTCGAGACCATTCATGATACATGAGATGAAGATGGAGCACCGGTGGAATGAGATGGCGGAGGAAACCGGAGGTCCCGGAGAAAACCCGCCCCAGCGCCGTGTTGTCCACCACAAATCTCACCTTGCGGTCGCCTGGGATCGAACCCGGGCCGCCTTGGTGAGACCCAAGCAGTCTAACCACTGAGTCACGGCGCGGCCATCTTAACCTTGAGCGTTTTCTCTTATCCTGAAAGATGAATGTCTGGTAACTCTAAGCTCTATGTACCCTGTACTCATTTGTACATAATTTCATTCCTCGTCCGATATGACTTAACCTTGGAAGTTTTCTCTTATCCTGAAAGATGAATATCTGGTAACTCTAAGCTCAATGTACGCTGTACTCATTTGAACATCATTTCATTCATCGTCCGATATGACTTAACGTTGGACGTTTTCTCTTATCCTGAAAGATGAAAGTCCGGTAACTCTAAGCTCTATGTACGCTGTACTCATTTGAACACCATTCCATTCATCGTCCGATATGACTTAACGGTGGAGGTTTTCTCTTATCCTGAAAGATGAATGTCTGTAACTCTAAGCTCTATGTACCCTGTAGTCATTTGAACATCATTTCATTCATCGTCCGATATGACTTAACGTTGGAGGTTTTCTCTTATCCTGAAAGATGAAAGTCCGGTAACTCTAAGCTCTATGTACGCTGTACTCATTTGAACACCATTCCATTCATCCTCCGATATGACTTAACGTTGGAGGTTTTCTCTTATCCTGAAAGATGAATGTCTGTAACTCTAAGCTCTATGTACCCTGTAGTCATTTGAACATCATTTCATTCATCGTCCGATATGACTTAACGTTGGAGGTTTTCTCTTATCCTGAAAGATGAATGTCCGGTAGCTCTAAGCTCTATGTACCCTGTACTCTTTTGAACATCATTTCATTCATCGTCCGATATGACTTAACGTTGGAGGTTTTCTCTTATCCTGAAAGATGAATGTCCGGTAACTCTAAGCTCTATGTACCCTGTACTCATTTGTACATAATTTCATTCCTCGTCCGATATGACTTAACCTTGGAAGTTTTCTCTTATCCTGAAAGATGAATATCTGGTAACTCTAAGCTCAATGTACGCTGTACTCATTTGAACATCATTTCATTCATCGTCCGATATGACTTAACGTTGGACGTTTTCTCTTATCCTGAAAGATGAAAGTCCGGTAACTCTAAGCTCTATGTACGCTGTACTCATTTGAACACCATTCCATTCATCGTCCGATATGACTTAACGGTGGAGGTTTTCTCTTATCCTGAAAGATGAATGTCTGTAACTCTAAGCTCTATGTACCCTGTAGTCATTTGAACATCATTTCATTCATCGTCCGATATGACTTAACGTTGGAGGTTTTCTCTTATCCTGAAAGATGAAAGTCCGGTAACTCTAAGCTCTATGTACGCTGTACTCATTTGAACACCATTCCATTCATCCTCCGATATGACTTAACGTTGGAGGTTTTCTCTTATCCTGAAAGATGAATGTCTGTAACTCTAAGCTCTATGTACCCTGTAGTCATTTGAACATCATTTCATTCATCGTCCGATATGACTTAACGTTGGAGGTTTTCTCTTATCCTGAAAGATGAATGTCCGGTAACTCTAAGCTCTATGTACCCTGTACTCTTTTGAACATCATTTCATTCATCGTCCGATATGACTCAACGTTGGAGGTTTTCTCTTATCCTGAAATATGAATGTCCGGTAACTCTAAGCTCTATGTACCCTGTACTCTTTTGAACATCATTTCATTCATCGTCCGATATGACTAAACGTTGGAGGTTTCCTCTTATACTGAAAGATGAGTGTCTGGTAACTCTAAGCTCTATGTACCCTGTAGTCATTTGAACATCATTTCATTCATCGTCCGATATGACTTAACGTTGGAGGTTTTCTCTTATCCTGAAAGATGAAAGTCCGGTAACTCTAAGCTCTATGTACCCTGTAGTCATTTGAACATCATTTCATTCATCGTCCGATATGACTTAACGTTGGAGGTTTTCTCTTATCCTGAAAGATGAATGTCCGGTAACTCTAAGCTCTATGTACCCTGTACTCATTTGAACATCATTTCATTCATCGTCCGATATGACTTAACGTTGGAGGTTTTCTCTTATCCTGAAATATGAATGTCCGGTAACTCTAAGCTCTATGTACCCTGTACTCTTTTGAACATCATTTCATTCATCGTCCGATATGACTAAACGTTGGAGGTTTTCTCTTATCCTGAAAGATGAAAGTCCGGTAACTCTAAGCTCTATGTACCCTGTAGTCATTTGAACATCATTTCATTCATCGTCCGATATGACTTAACGTTGGAGGTTTTCTCTTATCCTGAAAGATGAGTGTCTGGTAACTCTAAGCTCTATGTACCCTGTAGTCATTTGAACATCATTTCATTCATCGTCCGATATGACTTAACGTTGGAGGTTTTCTCTTATCCTGAAAGATGAAAGTCCGGTAACTCTAAGCTCTATGTACCCTGTAGTCATTTGAACATCATTTCATTCATCGTCCGATATGACTTAACGTTGGAGGTTTTCTCTTATCCTGAAAGATGAATGTCCGGTAACTCTAAGCTCTATGTACCCTGTACTCATTTGAACATCATTTCATTCATCGTCCGATATGACTTAACGTTGGAGGTTTTCTCTTACCTGAAAGATGAATGTCCAGTAACTCTAAGCTCTATGTACCCTGTACTCATCGAACATCACTTCTTTCATCATTCTATAGGACTTAACGTTGGAGGTTTTCTCTTATCCTGAAAAATGAATGTCTGGTAACTCTAAGCTCTATGTACTCTGTACTCATTTGAACATCATTTCATTCATCGTCTGATATGACTTAACCTTGGAGGTTTTCTTTTATCCAGAAAGATGAACGTCTGGTAACTTCGCCTCATCTAGTGGACTGATTACAGAACTCCCGCTAGAGGTCTCTATATATCCATATGGTTGTTTCGAGTGGTGTGTGCTGTTTATATCACAGTGGTTGTAAATTCGCTCAGACATTCCCAGATTTTAAGTCTGCCAAGACGTTTTTACGAGTCTAGTCCTGAACCATGATGGAGTATTGATTTCATCTTTTATTACCCGCCAGTAAAAGGATCTTGCGGTCGATGCCAGGCAGGCACTTTCTCTTCTATATGTTCGCAAAGTGTTTCCCATCAGTTGTTCAAATATTCGGAGATAACGAGGTGGCTTTTCTGAGAAACAACTCTAGTCTCTTATCTCCACGATAGATGGCCTGTCCGGCGATAGCGCTTTAAAATAATTGCCCTTCATTAAATGTATCTGCATCATTAAAAACAGAATAAATAAAGGTTTTCCCAACGCCTTATATGTTTTCGTTGTAGCAGCATTTTATTTATTTATAAGTCAGGCACAATTGTACAGACAGCTGTGAATGTTTGTAAATAACATCATTTACCTAGTTTACACATTATTGATAGGGTCCGGATCATAAATCTTAAAAAATATATTTAAAAACATAAGCATCTACAACGAACATAGGAACTACCAATTTAATCAAAGTCTAAAGTTCTGTCCTTATGCTTTCGAACAAGCAATACTGCAAAGCTGCTTTTCAACAAATTGTATTTCCTTAACTGAATTACTTAATAAGTAAACAGAAGGTCCTAGGTTTTGAACAAATAAGACATGAAGATTGGAAGATACTAAGGCCAAATCACACTTAAAATTAGTACCACGTGTTAAATTCTAAATAATCTCAATTGCAAAAGGATCTATTTTGTACAGTTCATTTACTATGAGTAAATGAGCACAGGATAGATAGAGCTTAGAGTTGCCTTACATTCATCATTCAGGATAAAAGAAAACCTCCAACAGTTAAGTCATATCGGACGATGAATGAAATGATGTTCAAATGAGCACAGGATAAATAGAGCTTAGAGTTGCCTTACATTCATCATTCAGGATAAAAGAAAACCTCCAACAGTTAAGTCATATCGGACGATGAATGAAATGATGTTCAAATGAGTACAGGGTACATAGAGCTTAGAATTACCATACTTCATCTTTCAGGATAAGAGAAAACCTCCAACGTTAGGTCATATCGGACGATGAATGAAATGATGTTTAAATGAGTACAGGGTACATGGAGCTTAGAGTTACCATACTTCATCTTTCAGGATAAGAGAAAACCTCCAACGTTAAGTCATATCGGACGATGAATGAAATTATGTTTAAATGAGTACAGGGTACATGGAGCTTAGAGTTATCAGACATTCATCTTTTAGGATAAGAGAAAACCTCTAACGTTAAGTCATATCGGACGATGAATGAAATGATGTTCAAATGAGTACAGGGTACATGGAGTTTATAGTTACCAGACATTCATCTTTCAGGATAAGAGAAAACCTCCAACGTTAAGTCACATCGGACGATAAATGGAATGTTGTACAAATGAGTACAGGGTACATAGAGCTTAGAGTTACCAGACATTCATCTTTCACGATAAGAGAAAATCTCCAACGTTAAGTCATATCGGACGATGAATGAAATGAGTACAGGGTACATAGAGCTTAGAGTTACCAGACATTCATCTTTCACGATAAGAGAAAATCTCCAACGTTAAGTCATATCGGACGATGAATGAAATGATGTTCAAATGAGTACAGGGTGCATAGAGCTTAGGGTTGCCAGACATTCATCTTTCATGAGAAAGGAAAACCGCGGGAAAATAGTGGTGTTACTTTTAACAAGATACGAACCCGGTACCTCTTGAACATTAGGCAGATACGCTATACCTATGATACAGAGGCGATATTTGTGCGTAAGGATATATTAGGGTGCTGGGTCCCCTCCCTACATATTCCAGTCCAAATTCGCTTCTTGCAGGTTGATCAGTATATCAAACTTTGTTTTAGATACAAAAGCGTAAAGCTTTTCTTTACATATAAATCCGGGCTACAATTATAACTATTCCTTTGTTCCTAAAGAGTAGTAATACGCAAAATCAAGTAAACCGAATGACTGAAATTATTACTTTGTTTTGAAAATATCTCTTGTATTATTTCACCAGTCAGAATAATGGTAATTAACTGAATAATGAATTAATTTATTATATGAGTGAACATTTTAATACCAGAGGCTTTCCTAGGATGACAGTTTCCATGAAATTTGTAATATAGATAATCCCGTGTGGTATACAGTATTTTATACGCTAGTAAAATGAAAGTATTTAATTACGTAAATTTATCCTCGCTGGATGCAAACATTACAGCACTCCTGATTTTGTTGGGGATAATGGATTATAAATAGACAAGGATCGATACCAGTTTTTCTCGATAGTCGAATCTCGATACCGATACAAGATATTTTACACGATAATCGATACTTCGACAATCGATACCGCCATTATACAAAATAGAATGTCGGGAGAATTGTGCAATGCTAATAAAATTAAATAGGTGTACATATTTAATGAGACGAAACTTAAAAACTTCAGTGTTTTTATTTTTGAACTTTACATTAGATATTTAAAAGCAAAACAGAGTAGATGGTAGCGTATCTGCCTCACGTTCAAGAGGTCCCGAGTTCGAATCTCGGTTAGGGTGAGTTACTTGGATAATGTTTTCCCGGGCTTTTCTCTTATCCTGAAAGATGAATGTCGGGTAACTCTTAGCTCCATAGAGCCTGGACGCATTTGAGCATCATTCACCGTCCGATATGACTTACCGATGGAGGACGTAAATGACAACAACAAAATCCACTTTTATAAGTTTTTGTTCAAAGATACTAGCCATGTCACTGTTTCGGAGTAAAGTCTACCTTTTCTGTCACATATGTGTCCTGCTGTACTACATAGTGTAGTATGAAAAAATTGTTGCAGATGGAATACACAAATATTTAACTGCTAATTTTTTTTAGTTCTGTAAATTTTGAATTTGTTTTCCAGTGCCACTTGGGTCATGCTAATACAATTTTAAGATGGAATCCATTGACGGCGATTCTCGGTTTCTGTCTTCGACCTGTCCAGTTCCGGTTTAGCATGGCCTCGGTTGTAAAAACCTCGCGTCATATTTCTTCTCTTTGCTATCTTGTTTTAAGGTGTTCTGCTTGACGTGTCGATGGCACTGGTGGCTTTTATCTCCAGGTTTCTCTGTTTAACATACAGTCTTAGACAAAAAAAAAATGAGCATCTACCAGAAATAAACTTAGATTTGGAAAACATTGGAAGCATTCGATGACGCTGCGTACACAATATACGCTTTAATACCACTCTGTCTTCAGTTCAAAGTTATGTGATGTATAGGGAGATGGATTGATTGATTCATTCATTTGTATAAGGGCGCCCTTACCAAAAACTAATTCATGGCAATAACCAGATATAAATTTTTCAAAATTTAAGAAACAGAGCAAAACAAAATATCAATAAAATAAACAAAACTAAATGGTTAAAAAAATAAATTAATAAAAAGCTATGATTACCAATAAAATACCAAAAGTCATAAAAATACTACTTTCAATATCAACTTGACAGGACAAGAGCTACCTGCCCAGAGTTGGTCGACCCAATTTGTTCCGTTTCTTTGGGGCAGGGCTAGCACTTTTAGCAGGTTTTTCCTGCCTTTTCCTCACTGTCTTTTGGGCAGGGAGGTCAGGATCTACCCGCACCATATCCTCAATGGATGAGGACGGCTTTCGTACTGGTAACTTCGAATCCAGTCTCTCGAAACGATCGGAAACTGCGTCCGGCGAAGATGAAAGTCTCCGATCGGCGTCCTCTCCAGATGATTCCTCAGATGTTGGCGGAGATGTTCGCGAACTTTTGTGCTGGCTAGCTTTCATTTCACCGATCTTACTATTGTCCTTAAGGAAGTCATAAGGTCTTAAATTTCCCTGGCGATACATTATATATTACCGGTTCACATGTTTTTGAAGTAGATGCTTTCGGCGGTGACTTGGCTGAATCCTTCATCTTAGGACTGGACTTGGTCAGCGCGTTCACTGTTGTTCGTGCTGGTGTCTGTCGCTTTGGCTGTAATCTTGGTGTAATTGATCTTTCGCATATTACTGCCCCGTTTATTTCGCTGGTTTGTGTTGCGATTTCACGTCTAGGTACGGGCTTAGATGCAACTGCACTATAAGTAATGGTCCTAGGTACAGAAGGCTGGCGAATACGCAAGAGTTTCCGGGTTTCCACGAAGGATACCCTCTCTCTTACCCGGATCTCTTGGATCGCCTTCCCCTCCATAAAACGGGGACATTCTCTGGAGTTTGATGAATTATTACCACTGCAGTTAACACACGCTCCGGGTGAAGTACATGCATTGTCATGCTTGAATTACACAAGTGGCAACTCCATTACAAGAATCCCTCGTGTGACCAAAGCGCTGGCATTTATAACACCTCGGTGGATTGGCTATATACTGCCTCACTTCAATAGCTTCATGCCCTGCCTTAATCCTTTGCGGGAGATCTACCCGATCAAAGGTAAGAAACAGGGTATAAGAGTGGGCACTAGTTCACCTCGTTCTTTGCGGTGAACTCGATATCCATCAGTCATACCTTGTTCTGCCAAGTTTTCCTGAATCTCCTCACTGGACATACCGTCCAAAGATAGAGAGATGCTTTGTAGCTTGGCCGTATGTATGGTAGTCGAGCGCTAAAACGTATATGTCTCGTTTGAATAGTTGATGTGCATGATTATTTGTATTACTGTTACTTTTATAGCACAGCTTTGTGTTTTTCTTGCAGAAGATAAATAATAATGTTTTAAACACATTCATTTATAGAAACGCAAATTACATATTCTTGTCGTTTTCAAAATAAATGTAATTTAATAAGAAAATTGCCTTAATATTGGTTGTGTAAACACTCGGGCTCATTCATTTGTTATGAATGTTACTGTCATATAATACGAAGTATTCTCTCGTGAAAATTTCACTAGTCATTTGTTTTCATCCATGCCCCACAGAATGAGGGCAGTAATAGGAACAGCGTTTACACATGCGATACTAAGTTAATGTACGTTTTTATTTGATTCTAGTATATGAATAAAGCCTTTATTTCTTAGTGCTTGGAAGTAATATACAATTCGCATTTCTACAATAAAAAATCAAGATGATGGCTGCTTTCGTCTCAACAAGTCTTCATTTGAGGCCTATACAATGTTACAGGAGGCCTATGTAGAGTCCGTTCTTCCCTACAGCACAGCTCGAAGGTGGTTTAAAATGTTTAAAGAGAGTAGACAATCAATTTCAAAGGAAGGTGGACCCGGTGCTCCAGTTACTGCTCCTGCGGAAGAAAACATCAACACTGCTGCTGACATTGTGAGAGAGGATCAACGAATTACCTTAAGATCACTTTCTGAAATACTGAACATTTCATTGGGTGCCACCCACACGTTGGTGACAGAAACATTACACATGAGACGTGTTTGTGCGCAATGGGTTCCAAGACAGTAGATTCCCGAACAAAAGGACATTCGTATGCAGGTCTGCATGCAGTTAAAGTTGATGTTAGAGGAAGACCCGGAGTTTCTGTCAAACGTAATCACTGCTGATGAAACTTGACTACATCATTTTGATCCTGAGAGCAAACAGCAAAGCTCAATGTGGAAATCTCCTTCATTACCAACCCCCCAAAAAAGCAAAAGTGGTTGCTTCTGCTGGGAACGTTATGGTCATCTCATTCTTTGATATTCGTGGAATGGTTTATCAGCATGTGTACCTGCACACACATCAGTAACTGGGCAATACTACAGGAATGTCCTGAAAACATTGCAAGTCCATATCAGGCGCAAAAGACCAC
This sequence comes from Mantis religiosa, assembly GCA_030765055.1. Lineage (NCBI taxonomy): Eukaryota > Metazoa > Arthropoda > Insecta > Mantodea > Mantidae > Mantis > Mantis religiosa. The sequence goes on from CM060949.1 coordinate 5,838,145, forward strand.
ATTTCCGTGAAGCAGGCTGGATGCTGCACCACGATAATGCGCGGCCGCATATTGCCAATGTTGTTACCGAATATCTTGCAAAAATCAACGTGAAGTGCATTCCTCACCCTTCCTATAGTCCGGATTTAGCCCCATGTGACTGTTTTCTGTTCCCTAACTTGAAGAAACGTCTTCGTGGGAGGCATTATCCATCATCAGAAGCAGTGGTGAAGGCTGCGGAGGTGATTTTGAAGGATCTCTCAAAAAATGGTTGCCACCATGTCTTTGAAGACTGGCAGAAACGCTGGGACAAGTACATCACATTCAGGGGAGACTATTTTGAGAAGGACCATCAAAATTGAGGATGAGTAAAGATACGTTGTCAAAAAAATTGTGATCATTCTTTATTGAAGAGCCCTCGTATTTCCTGAATTGGCCATAGAGGCAGATGATATGCTGCATTCATTTCTGGGTTTCCCCGCATGTAGCTGTTCCTATGCTATGAAGTGCTGCTGTTGGCATTCCTGACTTTGCGTTTATCCTTTTCCAACCCCCTCGCACAATATTCCGGTCACATACACACCCTCTGTCTGCGTGAATTGAGGGCACAGATATTACATACCAAGATCATTATTTCTTAATTGAGTTTCTGAAGAAGAACGCACAGTTTCTGGAGCCTGGGACAACAAGCAGCTCTTTGAAAACCATGACGAGTGATCTCGACAATAATGGATGCTCGACATTTCAAAAGTACGGCTTGACACAATCTAAAAGTAAAACGACATATAATGTATCAAACGTGGATAATCTATCTCAACCTAGTTTAATCCTGCTGTAAACACCTGGGTGGAAAGATAGATGGAGACAGACATATTGGGACAGAAAACGGTTAAGTTGTTGATTGGTTTAGCGAAGTTAATGGACGTTTTCTTTTATTTGCATGCGTACGATAAATCCTCCTTTAAGTACAGTACTGTAAGTAGTTTTCTGATCACTGCTCTGTGCGAGAGAAAAGTATGCAAATTATTCGATTATTATAAACGTAATAGCCTCACATTTTATCTTTCTGCTAGACATACCACATAGATGTGTTCTGTATACTATATACAAATTAGACAGAAGACAGGCGACATTATACACACTATTAACTTATTATGTTAAATTAAGTTGCATTTAATTTAACAATTACTAAAGGACACTGCTATTATATAATATTTTTGCACCTCTATACGAGCCAGCTCTCTCACAACGAGGTCTGTATCGAGTTGAATGTTGATTAAGATGTTATTGTTTATAGTGTGGAATTGCTTCTGATATTTAACACTGTATTTCCTGTACATCTCGCGTATCTCACAAGCCCAAGAACACTTATGTATATGCAATATAAAATCAGTACGCTTTTCATTATGGAGCAGGCCGGTGCTTCAGTCGAAATAAAACACAATCGAGGCAAACTTTTAAAAAGTGGCGAGAGGCGAATGAACGCGCATTGTTTGCGGTGTTTAAAGAAAGAAACCCGAAATCGTCTATAAAAACTTTGAGAAACTAACTGGTGATCTCAGCAGAAGACCAGCAGCAGACCAGCAGAAGAGTCGAGTCGTGCAGGTTTACCTCGAAGGAGTGTTTGCTGCCCAGCACCTAGCCGCTTATTGCGTCTTTATCTGGGCAGTATAGAAGAGTCATCATTTGTCTCAGGCGATTGTTTTGGGCAGTGGACATATCTAGCCTTGGTGTGCGCCGTCGCCCCGTGTAGGGGGGATGCGCCAATGCTGGCTGCGCTCTTCCGCCTGCCTGGGAGGCATCTGAGCACAGTCCTCTTAACAGGCTAGAGGGAAAGGAACGGTGTTAAGGTATAACGTTTACCTAGCCCATTTCTGGGCTTAGGAAGTTGGAGTCAGGGGAATGTGGCCCTGTTCAGTACTAGTTACCCAAGGCATCTTTGGGTAGCCGGTAGCTTGGTCGCCGGCGAGGAACCCTATGGTCGTAACGGCCTAGGGTATTCACCAGTATGTTTGGATGGGAGTCCAGCTTATCGTAGATGGTGCGGGATCTTTCCCGCACCACGTCCACGATGTACGGGACCCCAGAGTGAGTGTGTAGGATGTGGGACGGAAATCTCCGCCCGGTATCGTAGATCATGCGCAATGCCCTGCTCTGGACGTACTGGAGTCTGCGAATATTGGTGGGAGCCGCTGATCCCCAGACTTCGCAGCCGTACAGAATCAGGGGCGGTATGATCGCCCGATATAGGCGTAGTTTGAGGTGCGTTGGCATGGTGGACTTTAGAATAGGGTATAACTGTGTTAGCGCTGCATGCCCTTGTCCGGCTTTGACCCGGACATGAGGTGCGTAGGTGAGACCGCGATCGAGGTGGACGCCAAGGTATTTGGCAGTGGGAACCCAAGGGATTTGCCTCTGCCTCAACCTCAGCGACCAGTCTGGTCGCCTAGCTCGGACCTTAGCCAGGAGAAGTGCAGAGCTCTTCTCGGGGCTAATGGCCATTCTCCACATCTCACTCCAACGGCCAATGGCTCGGAGTTGGCGCTGCAGCGGAGGATGACAATATCGTAGGTTTTTGTTACGCGCCATTATGAGGACGTCGTCGGCATATTGGCACGTAACAGTCTGTGGTTCTAAGGGGAAGTCAGACATGTAGGCCGCAAAGAGTATCGGGGACAGTACACTGCCCTCCGGGACTCCCGCGGCTATTGGTCTGATAGATGACATCCTTCCTTCCACTCTCACCCTGAAAGTGCGGTTTCTGAGGAAACTACTGATCAGGGCCAGATAGGGAGGAGGTAGGTTGGCCTCCCTGAGTTTGTACAGTAGGCCTTGGTGCCAGGTTATGGCAAAGGCTTTCTCTACGTCTAGCAGCACCGCGACTGTCTTGAGGTTTTCCTGGAAACCCAGGGCTGTCCTCTCGGCCAGGCGCAGTAGCTGTAGGGTTGGTGTTTCCGCAAGTAGTGGACATAGTGTTAGAATGGAATAGCAAACATCCGGAACTCTAAGAACATCTGGGAAGTCGCGTAAATTCAAACAGCATGTGGAGAATTATTTTACGAAAAGTGCTATACGCAGTAAAGTTTATGATTTTTTTTTTCTTTCAGAAATGAACCAAGTTAATAAGTTACTGAGTAACCTAACTCTATTTATTTATAGTCTAGAAGTTAGCGTTGCTATATCCTACTGCTACTGTTGCAAAACTAGCGTCTTACACGTGGCGAGTTGAGCCAGCTCCCCCTTGTTGTTTATAGCAGGATTAAACTAGACTGAGACAGAGTATACGTAGTTTTACATACGACTCTATTCGAACTGCAAGTGCGCACGAAGGTCTATATCGTGCCGAAGCACAACTTTTAGAATGAGTGAAAATAGTCTGTTTCTACATTCATATATTTAACTTCCGAAACATTTTAACATGAGCTTAAATATTTTACTTTCATTGTCACGTGGTACTTGGTACTTCCCGTACTACGTGGTGTACTGCAGTGCCGCCGTTGCTCTTCCACTTGGCCTATTAGTATTACGTGTTAAGTCAGTATGGCGAAGTACTCGTTTCTCTAATGCCTGTGTTCACCAACAGATGTTAAAATCTACATTAACAAATGTAACGTAACAATTGTCACAGCGTTAACAAAGCTGTTAAATTTCTTGCATTTCACCAACCTGTTTTCCGAAAATGTTAACAAACACGTGTTAACGCCAACAAACTTGTAAATCTTACAACTATAGAAGGTCATGGACGAGTCGTATTATTTTCTGAACGTACTGTGATGCGTCTTTGTTTTCATTTTCGTCTGCACACAGCGGGTGAACAAAATCGTAAGAGATACCGTGGGACAAATTTCTCATCGATGGAGAAAGAATTGTTAATTGAATTGGTGACGAAGTATAAGGATTACGTGGAAAATAAGAGGTCGGATGTAGTGAATGTAAAAGAGAAAGATGTCACGTGGGAAGAAATTGGAAACGAATTTAATTCAAATGCATATGTCACTACTAGAAACACGAAACAACTTCGTCAGTATTACGTAAAATTTAAAACGAGATGCAAAGGACAGAAGGACAAGTGACGAGTGACTTGAACGTTTCAAGACGGGAGGTGGACAGTGTATTATCCACACAATTCAGTGAATTATAAAATCGCAAAGTTGTTAATACTTGAAGCAAAGGCGAGATCGCAAAATTCCTTTCGATTTATGTTCTAACTCAGTATTACGTAAATTTAAAACGAGGAGCGAAGAACAAGTGACGAGAGACGTCAACATTTCAAGACGGGAAGTGGACAGTGTATTATCCACATAATTAAGTGAATTATAAAATAGCAAAGTTATTAATACTTGAAGCAAAGGCGAGATCGCAAAATTCCTTTCGATGCATGTTCTAACTCAGTATTACGTAAATTTAAAACGAGGAGCGAAGGAGGATAAGGGACGAGTAACTTGAACGTTTTAAGACGGAAGGTGGACAGTGTATTATCCACATAATTCAGTGAATTATAAAATAGCAAAATTATTAATACTTGAAGCAAAGGTGAGATCGGTATATTTCTTTCGATGCATGTTTCTAACTCAGTATTACGTAAATTTAAAACTGGGAACGAAGGACCAGTGACGAGAGACTTGAATTTTTCAAGATGGGAGGTGGACAGTGTATTATCTACATAATTCAGTGAATTATAAAACAGCAAAGTTATTAATACTTGAAGCAAAGGCGAGATCGCCATATTCCTTTCGATGCATGTTCTAACTCAGTATTACGTAAATTTAAAACGAGGAGCGAAGAAGGACAAGTGACGAGAGACTTGAACGTTTCAAGACGGGAGGTGGACAGTGTATTATCCACATAATTGAGTGAATTATAAAATCGCAAAGTTATTAATACTTGAAGCAAAGGCGAGGTCGCCATATTCCTTGCGATGCATGTTCTAACTCAGTATTACGTAAATTTAAAACGAGAAGCGGACAAGTGACGAGTGATTTGAACGTTTCAAGACGGGAGGTGGACAGTGTATTATCCACATAATTCAGTGAATTATAAAATCGCAAAGTTATTAATACTTGAAGCAAAGGCGAGATCGGGATATTCGTTTCGATGCATGTTCTAACCTCTCTTGTACTTCCGCAGTAACCTTCATAGCAACATGTTTCGACAGTCTATACCTCCGTGGAAAATTTTCTTCTGATAGCTCCTCAAAATCATTTCTCCTCATAGGACGTACTCTATTACGAATGCCATTTAGACGGTCTTAGATATAGCAAATCGACATCAACAGCTGAGTTCACGCCCGCCATCTTGACTATTTACAATTGTTAAGGACTTAACAACAGAAATTTGGCTCGTTAGTTTAACAAGCGATTTAACACGAGTGTTAAGCTAACAGTTGGTGAAATGCAATTTTTGTTATAACTAGGGCCGGGATTTTGATGAAAAGTCATCTTTTTTCTGAGTAGTCACAGACGATGCTTATTGGAAATTAAGTACATTATGGAACAAGTACGTTAGATATATATGGTTTTCGTAGGCCATCAAAATGCATGTTTTCCAGATTTTTATAATAGTCATTTTTTTAACATTTAAAGGAATTTTCCGGTCATTTTCTTTCTTATTCACGAATTTATTGGGCATTTTCATCTGTAGCCCTCATTCGGGAGGTCCTCGTTCGATTCCCGTGGCCAACCTGACCGTGACCCATGGGCTATTTGGTTTTTTTTAAATAATGTGTGATTAAAAGTTCATTTATATCATATTACATCATGCAATACGTGCAGATTGCATCAGTCAGGACTTCAGGAGCTAGAAGTGTCGCAGTAAGGATAGTAGTTCGTGAGGTGTGTAAATTTGTTGTGTTGTGGTACTGAAATGCCGAAACAAAAACAGTCGACTGCGTCCCGTTTGAAACAGCATGTTTCAGAGTTTGGCTGAAACATATACTTTATAAAATTGAAAATGACCTGATGAATTTTGAATTTATTTATTATTTAATAGCGATTATTGCGTTATTTACTAAGAAATTTAATTTTAAAATGTGGTTATTGGAACCATATATATTATTATTTGTCTGTGACAGTTATTAATTTGATATTATGATATATTGTTAATTTTTTTACATTTTATGTGCATTTTATAGATCATTTTTAGAGAATTTTTAGGTCAACTTCCGGGCCGTAGTTTTAACTATTTCTAAACTCGTGTTAAGTCTTAACATGTTGGTGAAATCGGGCATGAGTAATGCACTTGTCTGTAAGCAACACAGTGACTTCGGCGCATACAGGTTTGCGCATGTGACTGCCAGACGCTCGCATGTTGGAATCGCCGACATTGCGAGGGACTTTATGGAAGTACGACTGCTCTACCTACAAGGAAATGTACAAGTAAACTCTTTCTACTAAGGTTTCTCTGGACTAATATGACTAAATAGAGAAAACCTTTTCTTTTTCTAGAGTTATTTTATTCATTTACATGAATTTCCCATATTTTATGTGTGGGTGTAACACATACCAGACGAGATAACAATACATTCCGTATTCAAAACTGTTATCTTATATTGTTTCTGACGCACGCTTACACTTACAGCTTCTTTGAATGTTTACTTTTTTATTGTTGACGATCGACATTAAATTTTATTGTAACATGGAATAAATTGCAGCACAGCACTTCAAATGTCGACTGTGACTTTTGGTGAATCTACAGTAAGCAAGACAAGAGTGGTAGAAGTGTTTCTAAGAGGGTCGAGAACACATTGGAGAGACGACCACTGTACCTAATCTAGCCATAAATTGCCTGCCGTGCCAGGGGTCCTGGGTTCGATTCCCGGCGGTGGGGGTGGGGATTTTTCTCCGACCAAGATAATTCCTCATCTTCCCCAGAGTCTGGAAGTGTGAATGAGAGTGTGAATGTGTGCGTGATCTAATGATTAAAACTTAACATTTAGGAGTTAACAACTTCAACGTGTTCCAAAGGAGAACAGCCGCCGATATGACCACAGTAGTTAAAGGCGGGGTATAAATGGAACAAAATAACTAGCCATAAATACTGTTATTACTTGAAAAGTGAAAAACGCAAATACCATACAAAATATTTTAATTAGCTTTTAGTATGTTGTACCTACAGGCATTCATTATACACAGACTAATCACTTTTCGAAATGCCCTCCTTTTACACAGATACAGGCTCTGAGTCTTAGTGGCCACTCGTCTATGGCGGAACGGACGATATCCAAGGGGAAATCCGCCACTGCTGACAACAATGAACCCTTTAAACTTCCAATGGTGTGGTTTCTGCTCTTGGAGGTGATGCCCTCAAGCAGTGACCACAGCCGTAGTAGAGTCTGTTTAGTTAACTCATGTGCACGTCGGCCGCTGCCTTTGACGAACCCTTATAATCGTTTTACAACCCCGGCCCTCCTTCTCCCAGATCTTTCTGCAAGGTTGCCACCTTTCTCCATACGTCATGGGTACCGTACGAGGTTTCGTCTAAATAAATTATCTTATGTCCATTATTGCAAAACTTCCTTAGTTTTACGATATATACAATTCTACTGGATTTCATAATAACCCTTAACTTATTCGAAGTGCGGTATTTGAAACCCAGCTCTTTAGGAGGCCGCGCAGAAGTGCAGTGCCCATAAGGAAAATCACAAATGTCTTGCAAATGTGCAACCAATTCGTCTAAGCTGGGCGCTATGTCCTTTGCATAGCATCTATAAATTTCTCGACCAATTAAATCGCATGTGAAATTATCTACTTTAGAGAAATGTTTCCTTTTGTTTTCACACTTGATCGGCGTCTTTGGTATTCCTTTAGTCACAATATTTCTTACTGTATTTCTGTGAATACCCAGAATTTATCATCAGGTTTATTGCACGACCCCTTACCAAGATTATTTGTCAGCACATATTTATATGTGTTCAAAACAAGCGCTTGAATTTGCTTAGAAACAGTTCCCGTTATAACTTTGTTTTTTAGGCTTTTCCAGTAATATAACTCGGCCCAGTTGTTCACACTGTCTTCACTTTGATTATTTACACTTAACTGAAAGTTATCTACTACTTCATTTACATTTACCACTGCATTTCTCTCCCACGGTCTCCACATCGTGACACACAATGAATTTCTGTACGTAATGAAACAGATCAACTGGAAGTTGGAACTTTGGCAAATGAGACTCGACGTGGAGTAGACATGCGACTGTCACTTCCAGAAAATCAGGGTTGTTATTGGTCCTCAACGACAGTGTTCCATTTCTGAAGTGTGGAGATAGATTTATGACGGTCATTAGTGGGCGGGAGTGTCAGGTTCCTTTGACTCCGAACTGCGCATTCGTTAACTAAACAGACTTTACAATGGATTGAGGTCCGGACCGCTACTAGGCCACTGTTCAGGCGAAATAAAGCCAGGGACGTGACGCTGAAGCCATGCTTGGTTGACCTGACCTTGTGGGCAGGGGCAGAATCCTGCTGAAAGGCTGTAGTTGGTTTTGAAGCAATGTGTCACTCAATTTCTTGACAGTATGCTCCAAAACAGTGCTTTCATACACTCTGGCGCCGCTTTCAACGCCGTTTTCGCAAAAATGTAGCTGGGTGGTACCAGAATAATTCACCCCCCACCACACCACCACTGAGGAGGGATTATGGGCCCACTGAACTTTAGGAACCTTATTACTGGCTTTCCGAGATGATTCATTTTGCACATTGAAAGACTCCTCAATAGTGAAAACTTTTTCATCGTTGAAGAGGATGTTCCGGTGACCATTTTTGAGCGTAACGCTGTAGGAGACATCGACATTTAAGCATTCTCAACTTCTTTAGGCTTGTGTCAAGATAATATCCTTTACGTCGGCGATAAGTTCTTAGTCCAAGGTCCTCTGACAGAAGCCTGGATCTTGCTCTTTTTGAAATGTTCATTTCATGGGATAAGAGAGCCTGCTTCCGCATAGGATTTCTCCGAACACGAGCCGCACTGCTTTTTGTGCTGCTGGAGTCCTGACACTGCGTGGTGCACTCGCTCGCTCGTGCTGGCTGGCTGTATACAGCCAGAAGGTTTTTGCTGCGTGCCCACCCATTAAGGGTTTTACCGCAGGTAGGTTTAGAATTCAATTTTGTAGGATGAAGGTGATGTAGGTCTTTTGATTGGGAGTTAATTTAGAGGTTACCGAAGTACCTTCGGGTTGAAGGGGAGGATGCAGTACTTAGCACCCAAATTTTCTTTTATTTACTTTTTAGTTGGGGAGAAATTTAGATGCCAAACAGCTTGGAAGAATTATGAGGAGCTCAGCTTTAGCTGCTGATAGGTTCAGCTCCTGTGTTATCTAGGGTGCCCGCATGCCATACGGGGGACCCGATGCAGGCTAGATCGGCGTCTAGTGGGGTCATAATGTCCCAATAATCTAACAAGGGCTCTTCTGTGAGATGGTAAACTGGCGTATAATTTTGAAGCCCGGCGCCTAATTTCATCCTCCACGTATGGAAGACCCGATGCTTCGTGGAGCAACCTGGTAGGGAAATAACGTCCCACAGAATAGATAGACCGCAGTCCTTTATTCTGTGCACGTTGAAGCCATGCTAAACAGCTGTCTGCTGCCATGCCCCAGATCTCGCAGGCATATAGCATCACCGGGATTACCAGCGCTCGGAAGAGATATAACTTCATGCCAACTGGCATCGAGGTTGACCCCAGCATTGGGTACAGGGTAGCAATTGCTCCCTGTACCTTCGCCGAAAGGTCCCTGATGTGCCGGCGAAAAGTTAGACCTCTATCCAAGTTTACTCCTAGGTACTGGACAGAGTTAGACCACTCTATACTTCGACCTCGGTAGCTGAAGTTGGGTCAGTCTGCGGGGGTGTGGCGCTTTGTAAAAAGTATTGCGTGGCTTTTGTCCGGATTAACGGACATCCGCCAACGCCGGCACCACTGCTGTGTTAGGCGGAGATGTCTTTGAATGGGGTTGAAGGCTCTGAGGATGTGTTTGTCCTTGCAGAACAGAAACACGTCGTCAGCGTATTGTGCCATTACGACTCGTGGTTCTGTGGGGAAATCTGCCATAAAGACGTTGAAAAGGGTGGGGGAGAGCACAGAGCCTTCGGGGACTCCGCCTCTCACTGGCCTTAGTGTTGATGTTTTCCCCGCGACTGAGACTTTGAATGAACGATGTCGCAAGAAGCTGTGTAGGATGTTGAGCATTTGTGTTGGGAGCCCCAGATGGATCATTTTGTATAGGAGTCCGGCATGCCATGTCGTAGAGAAGGCCTTCTCGACATCCAGCGATACTGCGGCCGTGAAGGCGCCTTCCTGGAAACCCAGGGCGGTGGTCTCCACCACACGCAGCAAATGCTCAACTGTCGAGTGCCCAGGACAAAAACCAAACTGGTGGTCACGAATGGCTTGAATGTCTCCCAATATTGGGGGTGGTGCACCCTCCCTCAGCCGATCTTTCACAGTACCAGTTGCAGTGAAGCGCTCAGTGGTGCATTACACAAACATACGGCTGATTTTCAGCTTTTGTAGCGTCTTGAAAATGTCACTTGCAGATGTTTCAACTTTATGCAAAGCAATGACGACTACGCTATTTTCATAATAACCCCATTCCATGGTGAAACCTGGAGCTAGATACTTCCTCTTTCAAAGACACGCTCACAGGTTAAGGTGTGCACAAACGCAGTTGTTTATGCGCCAAACCGGATGTACAGTATGTGTCAAAATTTGTAACAGTATTTATGGTAAGACTAGGTATAATAGCGCTGCTCGAACCTTTGTAAGAGTGAGAGGGGAACTACCGCCGCTTGCTGGCGCTGTGGTAGCACCAATGAACGCATCACTTCAGTCAATGAAACTCGGAGGATTCACAAATGACAGATGTGTACTCCACGTGTAGTAATCAGTGCATTATCTGAGAGGTGTCTATTACCAAAGATAAATCTATGGTAATGGTTAGAGCAGCACGACTATACACATCAATTACTGATGACGATGTGAAGCAAGTAAGGAAAACAGTTGTGGAAAATCGCCGAATCGCCATTAGAGAAGTTGAGAAGAATTGTGACAAAAATACTGGTGGAAACTGCTTTACGATTATGCCTGTTGGTGACTTGTTTTTCGCGGATCCCATCTATCCTTAACGACATTCCTTTGAAGGCCTGGAAGTTTGCCCATATAGCTGTATTCCATGAGCCCAATAAACCCAAACACCTCCCCGAAAGCTATCGTCCTATAAGTCTGTTCCCGAACCTCTCCAAGCTGTTTGAAAAAGTAATTCATCGCCGTCTTCTGTCTTACCTTAATCATAACCATGTTCATCCGCCTTATCAATTTGGATTTCGTCACAAACATTCCACTACCCATCAGCTTTTACGATTAACTCAGTCAATTGCCCACGGCTTCGAGGCCTATCAGTATACCACGGCTGTCTCCATTGATGTGGCACAGGCATTCGACAGGGTTTGGCATGATGGTTTGCTCCTTAAGCTCTACCACATCGGTCTCCCTAATTACTTATCACATCTAATCCGCAGTGTCCTCTACGACCACAGCTTTTCAGTACGCATTGGTGGAAAGCTTTCATCCCCGCGTAATATTACCGCAGGTGTCCCACAGGGTTCTATCTTGGCCCCGACTCTATTTACTATATACATTTTTGATATTCCTGACTTAGCTCCGACTTCTTTAGCTCTTTACGCTGATGACACAGAACTATATTACTCTCATGTTAATCTCCAGCACGCACAACAAGTAGTACAGTTCTCTTTAGATCGCTTAACTCATTGGTTCAGCACTTGGCGGATCTAATTGAATCCTCAGAAAACCGAAGCTAAAATCTTCACTCTTCGCCGATATACTCCGCTTACTCCGTTGTGTCTCTACAGGAACAATGTCCCTTGGCTCCCCACTACAACTCCTGTTAAATACCTTGAAGTGCTTTTGGACTCTCGACTGATCTGGCGTGCTCATATCGATCTTATATCACTAGCCTCCGGGCGACTTTCAAGATTCTCACCTCTGTTGCATCGCCGTTCCAGCCTCGGCCTACAGTCTTCATTGTTTTTCTACAAATCACTCGTTCGTCCGCTTATTACATATGCCTGCCAAGTGTGGGGGGCCGCACACACATGTCATCTGCGTCGTCATCAGGTCATACAGAATCGCTTCATGCGCATCGCTACCAACGCTCCATGGTTCATCCGTAATCAGCAACTACATCACGAACTAGGACTGTTACCTCTTCACGACTACATTCGCAGGATCGCTCGTCGTTTCTTTTCCACGCTGCAAGAAGTTCCAGGAGCTGTGCATTATAACATCGGCGTCCGCACGCGCCAGCCCTCACGCTTGAAGAGGAGACTACCACAGGACCTGCTTCTGATTCGAGTGATTCTAGTGCTTGATATATATCTTACATCTTGAATATTGACATAATTTCTCAGAGAGTATTATTGTTGTTCTAACTTAATGTAGTTAGGGGGCGGCCTGTAGGCCTACCCCTGAGTGTTATTGTTCTTATTGTACTTTTACCTTCACTTCACTCTGATCTGTAAAGCACTGTACTACTGATCGATCAATAAAAGAAATTATAAAAAAAAATTCTTTGAAGGAGACAAAGGTCATGTTGGTGCATACATAAAGACTGACATTAAAGACTGATGACATGTCCATTATATTTTCGTTACCCCTGTTAGACAATTGCGTAATAAAATCAATAAAATCAAATACGATATATGAAATTAAGAGAGTAAATATATTGTAAGTAAGAGGTCACTGGAGCAAGGGACGTTAAAATCTGCACGAGTAAGAAACAGACTATCAAGATTCGTGTAGCGTGTCCTCAGAGCACACAAAGACCCTCTTGAGGTTTGACACCCACGTCCAAGAGTACTTCATTCTATTCTTGAGACAACTTCCTACACACTTTGTCTGATATTCTTTGTCTTCCTTATTGATCCACGTGTTGTAAAAGAAAGACTTGTACCATTCATACCTTGAATCTTCTTGATATTTCTTCTCTAAGAAATCTTGACTTTGTTAACCTTTATACCGACCAGCTTCATTTGGGAAACGTAAGGAACTATGCAGTGAAGAAGTGAGGAAAACATAATTTCACTTTACTGCTACTGCAATTTACTGTAGCAAAAGTTAAGTTCTTACTTTTACTAACACGTATATAGTTGCTAAAGATTCAAACCAAAAATACGATATCCAGATTTCCCAGAAAGATGTTTTGAATCCAAGAAAAACTGCATGTCCACACATCTATGAAAATGACGACTCAAAGACTAAAATTTGGCCAGAAAAACAAAAACTTATAGCAACTACTACATCATCCTATATTGACCGTGTTAAAGTCGACCAATCAGATTCATGAAATCACACACTATTTTGTTATCGCACCCTTAGACACGACAACAACACGTATGTTTCCCCAAAGTCTGAAAGTATGAATGAGAGTGTGAATGTGTGCGTGATCTAATGATTAGAAACCAAAGATAACGAGTTAACAACTTCAGTATGTTCCAAAGGAGAACGGCCGCCGATATGACCATAGCAGTTAAAGGCGAGGTATAAATGGAACAAAGGAAAAAAAACACGTATGTTTACGAACAGGCAAAGGATTTTACATCTCACAGATCGTCAACTGTTAACGCGACTTTCAAATGTCAAAACAGCTGAAATTTTCTATGCAGTGACTTATAAGGTTAAGTTTCAGGCATGTGCTAATGTAGACCTGTGTGATTTTGGGAATCAAACAACTTGTTTTATTGCTTTCAAAAATGTGACTCTTTTGTGAAATAGTCTCTACAAATGCAACTCGCTGTTTTGAAACTTCTCTGGATAAATTCCCTCCGAGTTCGTCGCTGGGAAGTTATCGGTAATATCAATTACCTATCATAATTCACTCTGACCGAGAATCGACCTCATGACCTCTTGAAGGTGAGGTAGACACGCAACCAGCTATGCTACAAAGGCAGGCATACGATAGGCACTATTCATATTTTGAGCCTAATAATTTAAACAAAGTAATTTCTTATTTAAGTTTCATTTATGAGTCACTATGTTTACACTCATACTTCACTTACTTGTTGTTGTATAATTGAAACGTTTTCAAGATCATCCGATCTCATCCTCAGCTGTTTGGTGACTAAATGAACCTTCCTCTTCTTCCACTACTACGGAGCTCCGATCACTCTGCCATCTGGTGTTAGGGGCATTAAGTTTTAATACTTCATTTAATGCCGGGATTTCAAAATTTATAACTTTATCACGGTTTTTGTTTATGAATATTTTTTCCCAAATATCCAATTCTATGGGTGTATTTAAAGATTTTAACAGTTTAATGTTGTGGCCAATGTTGTGGTTTTCTGTCCAAAAATGGTGTGAAACTGCAGATTTTTCTGTTTGTTTCAACTTAATGTTCCTCTGGTGTTCTTTTTGCCTGGTTAACAAGTTTCTCTTAGTTTTTCCTATGTAGCTTTTTTCACAGGTTTCACAATTAATCTGATAAATTCCTGATTTCAAATTGTTGGGGATTGTATTTTTTAGTGGTTTATTTAGCAGGTTCCTCAGACTGAATTTGTTTTGGGGTGCTAGTTTTAAGTTTTAAGTTTAGTCTTTTGACTAGTCTAGCACCCCAAAACAAATTCAGTCTGAGGAACCTGCTAAATAAACCACTGAAAAATACAATCCGCAACAATTTGAAATCAGGAATTTATCAGATTAATTGTGAAACCTGTGAAAAAAGCTACATAGGAAAAACTAAGAGAAACTTGTTAACCAGGCAAAAAGAACACCAGAGGAACATTAAGTTGAAACAAACAGAAAAATCTGCAGTTTCACGCCATTTTTGGACAGAAAACCACAACATTGGCCACAACATTAAACTGTTAAAATCTTTAAGTACACCCATAGAATTGGATATTTGGGAAAAAATATTCATAAACAAAAACCGTGATAAAGTTATAAATTTTGAAATCCCGGCATTAAATGAGGTACTAAAACTTAGTGCCCCTAACACCAGATGGCAGAGTGATCGGAGCTCCGTAGTAGTGGAAGAAGAGGAAGGTTCATTTAGTCACCAAACAGCTGAGGATGAGATCGAATGATCTTGAAAACGTTTTAATTATACAACAACAAGTAAGTGAAGACTGAGTGTAAACATAGTGACTCATAAATCAAACTTAAATATGAAGACTACTTCACTGTTAATAATGCTTCTGCTTTTAATATTTATAAAGTAATTTCTGATTGAAAACTGCTATATTGTATTTCAAAATATTCTCCTTTATCATCAATACACTTTTCCATCCGTTTGAATCATTTGTCAAAGCATTTACTCCACTTTGAGATAACTCCTAAACATGGTTTTTGAAGGCATCAACAGCTCCTTCTGCCGACGAAAATCCTTGTCTACGTAATTTATTCTTGATGTTCGGGAACAAAAAGAAGTCATTGGATTGATAGAGTCAACATTAAAAATTCAATGTCAACACTGGGATTTGAACCACGGATCTCCTGGTTTCCGTCCAATACCTCTAAAACATTCAGCTACCATGGCCAACGTGCCGTGCTGACATTAAATTGTGCATTTAACTTGTATATTTCCCCGGTAGACCACTAGGGGCTCTCGCATCTGAAATGAAATGTGTAGTGTTTAACGCTCGTTTTTACTACATACGGCACGATGATACTGATGATACATTAAGATGGAGCACCGGTGGAATGAGATGGCGGGGGAAACCGGAGGTCCCGGAGAAAACCCGGGCCGCCTTGGTGAGAGCTAAGCGGTCCCTCTCGCATCCGAGATACACCGTTTGTGGCGACTTACTATCCTAAGTACTTGAGTCCCAGGTTTCATTACTTAACTCTTATTATTTTAGTTAATTGATTCAAGTTAATCATTTCTTCATTTAATGTCATGTTGGCAAGTTGGCTATGGTAGCTCAATGGGTTAGAGCGACTGGACGGAAACCAGGAGATCTGTGGTTCAAATCCCGGACATGACATTGAATTTTTCATTTAGACTATCAAAGACCTTGGCCTATATATGGCTAGTGTGAAGAAATGATTAATTTCCATCAATTAACTTAAATAATAAGTGTTAAATGATGAAGCCTGGGACTCAAGTACTTACGATAGTAAGTCGCCACAAACGGTGTATCTCGGATGCGAGAGCCCCTAGTGGTCTACCAGGAAAATATATGAGTCAAATGGAAAATTTAATGTCAGCACGGCACGTTGGCCATGGTAGCTCAATGGGTTAGAACGCCTGGACGGACACCACGAGATTCGTGGTTCAAATCCCGGCCGTGGCATTGAATTTGTCATGTTGACTATCAAAAACCTTAGCCTATATACGGCTAGTGTGAAGAAATGATTAATTTCCATAATTTAACTAAAAGAAGTCACTGGGTGCCAAATCAGGACTGCATGGCGGATGACCCATCAATTCGATTTTTTGAGCCTTCAGATAGTCTGTTGTTAGACGAGATGTATGCGCTCACATTGTCTTGATGAAGAACAATCATACGGTTCTTGTTGGTTTTCCTTACATCATCGAAGTCTTCCGGCAAACAAATGGTTGTGCACCATTCGGCATTGACCGTTTTACATACCTCTAAAGGCACTGTTGCCAATGGCCAGTTTTGATGAAAACTCAGGCGACCATTTGATTCTAGTGCGAACAACTTTTGTTGGATTTGCTTCATCACCCATAAAGTACACTACTATTTACCTTCCGTCTCATTCGCATAGATCCATGCTTCGTCACCTCTTACAATCTTATATACGTCTTTTTAGTATTGCCATTGTATTTCTTGAGCATTTTTGTACACCAATCGACACGAGCATCTTTTTGAGATTACGTCAAATTATGTGGGATCCAACGAGAGCAAACCTTTTACACGGATGAATAATTATGCAATACTTTACACACGATGTTCATTTTTATCTGTGATTTTACCGCACAAAATTTGAAGTCATCAATAGCATCACCGATGGAGCAAGTTTATATATGATTCCCCTAACGGCTTGCGATCGTATTAGATGTGCTGACAGTAGCTTTGAGGCCTCCCTCTACCGGCAGGTAAATATACTATTTGAGAGGTGAGTCTGCCCGCGTAATATAAAGGTGCATGATTTCGCCTGGTGCGTAGATACCATAACCGCTTATAAAAACTATATACTGTAATGCAATACACTACAAAATTAATTATGCAGCCATAACTCTAAGCTCCATCTACCCTGTACTCGTCTGAACATCATTTCATTCATTGTCCGAGAAGACTTAACGTTGGAGGTTTTCCCTTATTCTGAAAGATGAATGTCTGGTAACTGTAAGCTCCATGTACCCTGTACTCATTTGAACATCATTTCATTCATCGTCCGACATGACTTAACGTTGGAGGTTTTCCTATATCCTGAAAGATGAATGTCTGGTTACTCTAAGCTCTATGCTCCCTGTACTCAATTGAACATCATTTCATTCATCGTCCGATATGACTTAACTTTGGAGGTTTTCCCTTATCCTGAAAGATGATTGTCTCGTAACCTAAGCTCTATGTACCCTGTACTCATTTGAACATCATTTCATTCATCGTCCGTTATGACTTAACGTTGGAGGTTTTCTCTTTTCCTGAAAAATAAATGTCAGCTAACTCAAAGTTCTATATACCCTGTACTCATTGGAACATCATTTCATTCATCGTCCGATATGACTTAACGTTGGAGGTTTTCTCTTATCCTGAAGGATGAACGTCTGTTAACTCTAAGCTCTATTTACCCGGTACTCATTCGAACATCATTTCATTCATCGTCCGGTATGACTGAACGTTGGAGGTTTTCTCTTATCCTGAAGGATGAATGTCCGGTAACTCCAAGCTCTATGTACCCTGTACTTATTCGAACATCTATTCATTCATCGTCCGATATGACTTAACGTTGGAGGTTTTCTCTTATCCTGAAAGATGAATGTCTGGTAACCCAAGCTCTATGTATCCTGTACTCATTTGAACATCATTTCATTCATCGTCCGATATGATTTAACGTTGGAGGTTTTCTCTTATCCTGAAAGATGAATGTCTGGTAACCTAAGCTCTATGTATCCTGTACTCATTTGAACATCATTTCATTCATCGTCCGATATGATTTAACCTTGGAGGTTTTCTCTTATCCTGAAAGATGAATGTCTGGTAACTCTAAGCTCTATGTACCCTGTACTCATTTGAACATCATTTATTCATCGTCCGATATGATTTAACGTTGGAGGTTTTCTCTTATCCTGGAAGATGAATGTCTGGTAACTCTAAGCTCTATGTACCCTGTACTCATCTGAACATCATTTCATTCATCGTCCGATATGACTTAACGTTGGAGGTTTTCTCTTATCCAGAAACATGAATGTCTGGTAACTCTAAGATCTATGTACCCTGTACTCATCTGAACATCATTTCATTCATCGTCCGATATGACTTAACGTTGGAGGTTTTCTATTATCCTGAAAGATGAATGTCTGGTAACTCTAAGCTCTATGTACCCTGTACTCATTTGAACATCATTTCATTCATCGTCCGATATGACTTAACGTTGAAGGTTTTCTCTTATCCTGAAAGATGAATGTCTGGTAACTCTAAGCTCTATGTACCCTGTACTCATTTGAACATCATTTCATTCATCGTCTGATATGACTTAACGTTGGAGGATTTCTCTTATCCTGAAAGAGGAATGTTCGGTAACTCTAAGCTCTATGTACCCTGTACTCATTTGAACATCATTTCATTCATCGTCTGATATGACAACGTTGGAGGATTTCTCTTATCCAGAAAGATGAATGTCTGGTAACTCTAAGCTCTATGTACCCTGTACTCATTTGAACATCATTTCATTCATCGTCCGATATGATTTAACCTTGGAGGTTTTCTCTTATCCTGAAAGATGAATGTCTGGTAACTCTAAGCTCTCTGTACTCTGTACTCATTTGACCATTTCTTTAGCGTCCGAAATGACGGATATAGGGAAGAAGCGAACAGAGCTGTTTTGTGTGTGCACCTTGCGGTGTATACTTACCTGCACAACAAACAGGATTCCTTTCTCCTCCCCGTGGTAACGTAATATGGTATCTTGTAGGTAGAACGCCTCGAGTTTCCGCTAATTATATACCTGGCATCTTTCATGACTCTTTTTAATTTAGAAACACAAACACTGGCAGAGCTACTATCTGATTTATCATGGCATGTTTATGACTCAGGCCCACCTGTTGTATACCGTGCCATCTTCGCTGTCTATTTAATGATTTCGTTCTTCTCAACTTGAAGGACGATTTGAGAACGAGGTTCTTCGTTCGATTACCGGGCACTCTGACCGGAACTTAGCTTTGGCCTAACTATGGTTCTGTGTTGCACATATCGGAAGATCTTTGGTCTAACTACTCTTTATTCCTCTCAATTTTGTAATTCTTTCGGTCGTGTTAGTTCCGAATAACCTTCTCTGCCTTTTTCAAACTCTTCTTAACTCCCAAATGGAGTCGTGGGGTCATGTTCAATGCCAGTGAAACTGTACACCCCTACCATTTTCTCTGTTGGCCATTCTGCTGTTGACTACTCTAGATACCTTATCGACAGTTGAAAACGACCTACAGACCAACACTAAGCATTCTTCAGTTGTTTGCATCTTCAGTGCACAGATGCAATTTTTTTTTCTCCCCCCCCCCCCTCATACATGTATGTCATTCTTGAATTCAGAGTCAGTCAATTTTACAGACTTAGTGAGGAAAATATTAGAAAAATATGAAAGTAGCCACATAGGTGATTTTAAAGAAGAAACTGACCCTGCTTATACTAGGGTGGTCTGAAAAGCTTACGAGCTCAACATGTAGGTGGCAGCACTCGTAAATAAAAGCTAGTGCATTTCGTTGTTCATCTGTTGACAGCTACTCATCAAAGTTTCAGCCATTTTGGACGCTCAGTTGTTATGTAACAGTCGTTAGAGTGAGTTGGTGTGAGTGTTTTTATGAAAATGGACAAAATCTAGTACCGAGCTGTCATTAAACATTTGTTTTTGAAAGGCAATACGCCTACGCAAATCAAAGATGAGTTGGATTCTGTGTATGGGGATTCTGCATCATCATTTACCTCAGTGAAAGTTTGGACAGCTGAATTTAAACGTGGCCGTAAGAGCTTGGGAGACGATCAACGTTCGGAACGTCCAAAAACTGCAACTACCGACGAAAAAATGGCCAAATTTCACCAAATGGTGCTAGAAGATCCCCGAAATAAAGTGAGAGAGATAGCACAGGCTATGAACATGTCAAAAGAACGTGTTTGTTATATATTAAATCAATATTTAGACATGAGAAAAGTGTCCGCGCGTTGGGTTCCGCGTTTACTCACGTTAGACCAAAAACGTGTTCGAATAAACATTTCCAACTCTCTGTTGGCGGAGTTTAGGCGAAATAAATCCGAGTTTTGGCGCCGATTAATTACTGTAGATGAAACTTGGATACAGCATTATACGCCCGACACAAAAGTACAGTCCAAACAGTGAACTGCAAAGGGGGAACTGACTGCAAAAAAAAGACTGTTTTTATCAGATGGGGAAGTGATTGCAACTGCTTTTTTTGGGCTAGTCATGGAGTTATTTTAATCAATTATTTTCAAAAAGGAAAAACCATTACAGGAGCATACTACGCATCATTACTGGACAAGCTAAAGGCAGATCTTGCGGAAAACTTGCGGAAATACTTGCAAAACTATGACTAATGAATCAGATAGGGAAGAGAGACATGAATCCAGAGTAGAGACATCTATGGAAGAAACAGGATAGAACACCCAAAAAAGCAAAAGTGGTTGCTTCTGCTGGGAAAGTTATGGTCATCTCATTCTTTGATATTCATGGAATGGTTTATCAGCATGTTGTACCTGCACACACATCAGTAACTGGACAGTACTACAGGGATGTCCTGAAAACATTGCAAGTCCATATCAGGCGCAAAAGACCACATTTCCGTGAAGCAGGCTGGATGCTGCACCACGATAATGCGCGACCGCATATTGCCAATGTTGTTGGTGAATATCTTGCAAAAGTCAACGTGAGGTGTATTCCTCGCCCTCCCTACAGTCCGGATTTAGCCCCATGTGACTTTTTTCTATTCCCTAACTTGAAGAAACGCCTTCGTGGTAGGCATTATCCATCATCAGAAGCAGTGGTGAAGGCTGCGGAGGCGATTTTGAAGGATCTCTCAAAAAATAGTTTCCAGCATGTCTTTGAAGACTGACAGAAACGCTGGGACAAGTGCATCACATTCAGGGGAGACTATTTTGAGAAGGACCATCAAAATTATGAGGATGAGTGAAGGTACGTTGTCAAAAAAAAAAAAATGTGATCATTCTTTACTGAACAGCCGTTGTAGTATTGTCGGTGAGTTTGCAAATAATATGTCATCTTCAAATCTTATATATCCTTATCTATTATGTAAATGTAATTTTCTTTTTAGGCTTAATTAGTGTTTTCATTTTTTTTCAGTATTATTATGGCTTTGAGCTCTCATACACGCATTACAGTTTTGTGACAGAAGAACATTGCCAACAATGCTACCAGTACTAATTTGAGTGTATCACGTTTAGGTTATCTGCGGGTTTACTACATTTATTCGAATTTTGTTATTTCTCGAGGTGATGTGCAGTGTATAGCGAAGTTTGGATCAAAGAGAGTGAGTAGGGAAAGCTGTCTGACAATATTTAATGTTAAGTTTTACGAGCCGCCAGATGCAGGTATAAATAAGGAGGGCTGGCTGACCCCGGAGAGAACCCTCCGCCAAGAAAACATGGACAACATACATCATCCATCTTGTTGTGTGTTTATGAACCTGACACGCTCATAAGCAAGCCAGTCTCCTTTATAGCTCGCTTTTTCTCTTATTTACGGGGCCCAGCAATTTCCTTCCTCCGACAGAAACACCAGCTTTTTCTGAAGAAACGAATTAGCCAGTCACTTTCTTACGATGCGATTTCCTCACATCTACACGCTTTACGATATCGCTACTAACACATCTTTAATCATTTGGATACTTCTTTCATATTCGCATTTCACTTCATGTCATAAGAAATACAGTAACTGTGTTTTCGGACATAAGTCAACGTATTTGATATTTATTTGTACACTTTCCATTACATTTTCACTGCAATGACTTTAACATATTTAACATATGGACGATATTCTAAATGAATGGAAGATTTTGGTTGGCCCAGGAATAAAAATAAAATAAAATATTTATATTGATACCCTGCTGTTTGCGGATGACCAAATATTAATTCATCGGAAAGAAAATCAACTGCAAAAATCAATGTATATTCTAAATAATATAGTACAAAAGTATAGTTTTAAAATAACAGAATAAAAAACAAAAAATATGGCTTTTAAAGGAAATTATAATGTAAGATCAAAAATTGTTTTACGAAAAAATATTTTAGAACAAATATCGTTTTTTAAATATTTAGAATGTAACATAAGTTTCACAAACAATGCTGATATAGAAGAAAAAGTAAACAAAATGCGAGCAATATGTGGGACAATCCAAAGAACTTTTAAAAACAGAGTGAGAAAAGATACAAAAATGAAAATAAATAAGGTAAACGGCTAGTTTAACACTGCATTTGGACATCTTCCATCCTCCATTCTCAATACATCTTCATGCCATTGTTGCCTTCGTTCTTATATTTTGTCATTGATTGATTCGATTTCTAATTCCTTTGTAATATCCTCATTTCTTATTTTGTCCAATATTGTACAACCTTTAACACTTCTTAAATATCTCATTTCTCCAGTCTGTATTTTATTTAAATCCTTTTGTGTTGGCACCCATGTTTCGCTTCCATAGAGTAAAGTTGGAATAGCCATTACCTTATACATTTTCATTTTTGTATCCTTTCTCACTCTGTTTTTAAAAGTTCTTTGGATTGTCCCACATATTGCTCGGAATTTGTTTACTTTTTCTTCTATATCAGCATTGTTTGTAAACCTTATGTTACATACTAAATATTTAAAACAATTATTGATCTTGCATTATAATTTCCTTTAAAAGCCACAATTTTTGTTTTTTCTTCTGATATTTTAAAATTATACTTTTGTACTATATTATTTAGAATATAAATTGATTTTTGCAGTTGATTTTCACTCCGATGCATCAATTATTATTATTATTATTATTATTATTATTATTATTATTATTATTATTATTATTATTATTATTATTATTATTATTATTATTATTATTATTATTATTATTATTATTATTATTATTATTATTATTATTATTATTATTATTATTATTATTATTATTATTATTATTATTATTATTATTATTATTATTATTATTATTATTATTATTATTATTATTATTATTATTATTATTATTATTATTATTATTATTATTATTATTATTATTATTATTATTATTATTATTATTATTATTATTATTATTATTATTATTATTATTATTATTATTATTATTATTATTATTATTATTATTATTATTATTATTATTATTATTATTATTATTATTATTATTATTATTATTATTACCTCACTCTACGCACGACAAATAGGTGTACTCTTAACGTTCTTCTTTCTTCTTCTTTTGTTTTAATAAGTGCTTAGTTGCATACAACATACGATATAGCTTTCAGTTGTTTATTGAAGGACGTCGAAATTTGGTATTTAACGTTTTTGAGTTACGCTGTTAGCGCGTGGACATGCGTACATAGTTTTTCTAAAAGTTCCCCTTTTTTGTTCCGTCCAGGAAGCCACAAAACGTGCTTGTCCTGTAAAATGTCCATATCGACGTTTGAAACCCTCTAATGTGCGTCAATTTCGTTTTTGAACAAATGTGGTTGGAGATGTTATTTCTGGTGGTTCGGACAGCAGCCGACGGGAGACATGATAGATGCCCTTGGTTCGAGCCCCACATGTTCCCAATGCTCTTAGGTCCAGTTTCTCATTAGCGTGGGAGCCGTGACATGAAACCAATAGATGCAAAACTTGCCCAGATGTGCGACTTCGTTCCCATTGGCATTACCGTTCAGCATTATTACATGATGGTGGTTCGTACCATCGATTCCCAATGGCACTCTTGTGGCTAACGACGCCTTTATGACTTGCCTTTTTTTTAAAGTCCATTAGGGAGTTTAGCGGGTCGTGGTTCAGTGTCTGTTAGCCAACTAGCCGCTTTGTATGCATCAGTACGAAGTTGGAAAGATTCTGAACATTTGTTGGCATAATTCATTTGGTTGAAACTGATAAATAAGGGCAGTCAAAATAAAGAAGCTCTGAAATCAAGGTTAGACATGAATATCTCCAAACTGCACATAAAACATACGCGCATGCGGCATTTCGCTGCAAACAGACCGAAGAAAACAACTACACTGCGTTTTATTCAACGTAATTCATCTGTGAAGTATGAAACATAGTGAATCTTCTTAATTTGATTCATAACAACAGTGGATCTTGCAAGATAGGTTGATGTTTATTAACGAGTGAAAAAAATAAACATCAAATCTCGGTAGTCCCATACCTAATATTAATCGTTAACAAAGAAAAATAGACTTGAACGAAACAATTATGCAACGAAACTAGAATAATAGAATTATTTCTCTACATTGTCGATATCGTATGTTTGTTTCTTGTTTATCGGATATCTAAACAAAAAATGAACATCGGACTAAGACATCTACGAGGTAATCGATAGTCAAATGTCTTTGGCACTATATTAGAGTAGGCGTTATGTTTTTGTCTCGCAAATTTTAACTTTATTCTTTTGCTTGACCTGCTATATTGACTCTGATAGAGATAATTCGACTCTTTGCAGAGATTATTCATGACTAACAGTAAAAGGTCTACTTTTCAGTAACAAAAGTATCACGTAATGATGTGTTTTTGTCTCATATTGACTCTGGTAGAGATAATTCGACTCTTTGCAGAGATTATTCATGACTAACAGTAAAAGGTCTACTTTTCAGTAACAAAAGTATCACGTAATGATGTGTTTTTGTCTCATATTGACTCTGATAGAGATAATTCGACTCTTTGCAGAGATTATTCATGACTAACAGTAAAAGGTCTACTTTTCAGTAACAAAAGTATCACGTAATGATGTGTTTTTGTCTCATATTGACTCTGGTAGAGATAATTCGACTCTTTGCAGAGATTATTCATGTCTAACAGTAAAAGGTCTACTTTTCAGTAACAAAAGTATCGCGTAATGATGTGTTTTTGTCTCATATTGACTCTGGTAGAGATAACTCGACTCTTTGTAGAGATTATTCATGTCTAACAGTAAAAGGCCTACTTTTCAGTAACAAAAGTATCACGTAATGATGTGTTTTTGTCCCATATTGACTCTGGTAGAGATATTTCGACTCTTTACAGGCAAGTTCAGACATGTTCAATATCGCCTACCGCTGTAATGGAGGTAACATACAGTTAAAGTTGATGTTAGAGGAAGATCCAGAGTTTCTTTCAAACGTAATCACTGCTTATGGAACTTGGCTACATCATTTTGATCCTGAGAGCAAACAGCAAAGCTCAGTGTGGAAATGTCCTTCATCACCAACCCCCAAAAAATCAAAAGTGGTTGCTTCTGCTGCGAAAGTTATGGTCATCTCATTCTTTGATATTTATGGAATTGTTTATCAGCATGTTGTACTTGCACACACATCAGTAACTGGACAGTACTACAGGGATGTCCTGAAAACATTGCAAGTCCATATCAGGCGCAAAAGACCACATTTCCGTGAAGCAGGCTGGATGCTGCACCACGATAATGCGCGGCCGCATATTGCCAATGTTGCTGCGTGAAGTGCATACCTCACCCTCCCTATAGTCCGGATTTAGTCCCATGTGACTTTTTTCTATTCCCTAACTTGAAGAAACGCCTTCGTGGGAGACATTATCCATCATAAGAAGCAGTGGTGAAGGCTGCGGAGGCCATTTTGAAGGATCTCTCAAAAATGGTTTCCAGCATGTCTTTGAAGAGGGGCAGAAACGCTAGGACAAGTACATCGTATTCAGGGGAGACTATTTTGAGAAGGACCATCAAAATTATGAGAATGAGTAAAGGTGCGTTGTCAGAAAAAGTTGTGAGCATTCTTTATTGAACAGCCCTCGTAATATATTGATTCCAATCTTATATACAACTAAGACGTCAATACACGTGTATTGTTTTGTTGATTCACTAGCAATGATACAGTTTACTGAATATTTTGGGGGAATGTTATCGTTCTGACAGCCTTCTCCGGATCTTGGAATTCAATTTCATCCATATCCGGACCTGCTGCCACTTTATTGATTATACAGGTCTAGACAAAAGAATAACGATTGTGATCAAAGATAGCATAAGACGCGTACAGCGAAATGTAAAAGCCAAACAAACGCGTGCAAATACAAAGGACAATTGAAGCGGTCAGAATCAGAAGTTGCTATGTCACTGTTTCAAAATTGTGCAGGAGAGCTGCTAAAAGTTTTGCAAAATAATTTTAAATACTAAAATAGTAATACAAATGAAAGAATTTTATATGAGTCAGTTTCTTGGTACACAGTAATGTGTTGAAGTGCTTCTCACGGTTTGACATATGTATCATATGTGACAGGTATTTTATTATTAGGACTTAACAACTTTTAACTTAAAATGGATGAAAAGTTGTTAAGACACTTGACTTAGCAGCTTCTGATTCTTAATGTTTTTTCCATTATACAATATTATAATATGTGGCCATGGATAAACTATTACTTTATTTTCACTAATATATCTCTACTATGGACTAATCCAGTATGTACTTCATGGATTGACATACAACATTGTTGTAAAAACATCACTCCATCTCTACTACATCATCTTCTACATTACTACAGATGTATTTTTTTGTCTTGAAAAGTGCAGAGCGATACGCAGTGGTATCTGGACGAGTCCACTTCAGAACGATTGCAACTGGAGGGGAGGGCAGGTCAGTTGCGTACCAACTGCGAGCAACTAATCACGTGCAGAGGTACTCGGTAACACTACCGCTTGTTTCAAAATGTGCTTATCTCCTGGTTCCAAGAGAGCATTTATAAATGACGCCTCCTAGCAGCACATTAGGAAAGAAAGTGCTACATTTAAAAACACGAGAAGTAATAACTAATATCCATAGATTTATAAAAAAAGGAACAATGGTCTGGGTCAGCTATAAGAATCTGGGGAAGTGTATCTGAGGCAACAGTTGTGTCTGAAAGCAGTTTAGGTGAGTTATTAAGGAAAGAAAAGTCATTGGTGCTAGTGCAACAATGTCCTTATCTATAACTAGTAAGAACATGCACAAAATCTAATTTGGATGTTTTAATTCAGAAGTAGTTAAGCGAACTATGAATAATTTTTAAAGCACAGATAAACAAAGACCAACTTTGAAGAAAGTGCTTATGAAGCTTAAAAATTGTACTGACTTCCAAGTGGACATTAAGAAGAGTTCTTTTGAAGCTAGGATTATTTGAAAAAACAAAAACAAAAAAGAAGCACTAAGCGTGACAGACAAATTTTAATCGAACATCGCACCATACGTGCAAAAAGGCTTAAATATTTACGAAATATTCGGAGATATCGAAGTGAAGTTTATATGGATGAAACTTATATAAATACAGCACATACTGGACCATATGCCTGGAGTGAAATATGTTACAGGGACTCTTCAGCGATATTGAAAGGCCGATATTTGTTTATCATGCCTGCTGGAGGAGAACAGGGTTTTGTTCCAAATGCCTATGTACTATTTAAAATCCAACAAAATAGTGGAGATTACTACCATAGTAAGAATTACAACTTAGTTTATAAGAGCTGCAAAAACTGGCTTCGAGAATGAAATTTGTGTTTAGACACCTTATGCACTGCACTCCCCTCTCGTAATCTTACGCGTGTGACGCATTGTGGCGATAGGTGCACTATCCCCACCACAGTTGCTACTCATCCCTACCGCGCAGGATTCCTGTCAAGATAAAATAATACATCTGTATTATATGCCATTGTGTCATAAAATGTGGTACCTTCTGGCAGAGTGATATGTTCCAACAGTGAACGAACATCGTAATATTTTGTCTTCTTAATCTTCCGAAGCCTATCTGGGTGTATTTCGAACTATCACATGAATTGTGTAAGGCTTGCAACCTCACTCCTCTCCCCAAAAGAGACTGGGGACGATAAAGTGAGGAAGACATTGTGTGACGAACTTCTGGTACACATCCTCTTTGGAAAAACACACACCAGATTAAAGGGAGTTTAGGAACACTTCTTACAAGGACATGGTCGAGGGCATCTTTGAGGTAAAGAACTTCAACAACTGGAGTGCCATCATGTTCCCCGTTATCGGTCATCGACAATATCAATGAGATTCTTCTGTAGTGAATCTTTTATCAGTTTCACTCATGTGGAAGGGACTAAGATTTTATCCAAAGTCTGTTTAGTTAACGCGTGTGCAGTTCGGAGTCAAAGGAACCTGAGCCTCCCGTCCACTAACGACCGTCATAAATCTATCTCCACACTTCAGAAATGGAACACTGTCTTGAGGACCAATATCAACCTTGATTTTCTCGAAGTGACAGCCGCATGTCTACTCCATGTGGAGTCTCAGTTGCCAAAGTTCCAACTTCCAGTTGATCTGTTTCATTACGTGCAGAAATTCGTTGTGTGTCACAATGTGGAGACCGTGGGAGGGAAATGCAGTGCTAAATGCAAATGAAGTAGTAGATAACTTTCAGTCACGTGAAAATAATTAAAGTGAATAACTGGGCCGAGTTATATTACTGGAAAAGCCTCAAAAAACAAAGTTATAACGGTAACTGTTTCTAAACAAATTCAAGCGCTTGTTTTGAACACATATAAATATGTACTGACAAATAATCTTGGTAAGTGGTCGTGCAACGAACCTGATGATAAATTTGGGTATTCACAGAAATACAGTAAGAAATATTGTGACGAAAGGAATACCAAAGACGCCGATCAAGTGTGAAAACAAAAGGAAACGTTTCTCTAAAGTGGATAATTTCACATGTGATTTAATTCGTCGAGAAATTTATAGATTCTATGCAAAAGGGAGAGTGCTCACCTTAGACGAATTGGTTGCACATTTGCAAGAAATTTGTGATTTTCGTTATGTGCACTGCACTTTGCGCGGTCTCCTAAAGGAGCTGGGTTTCAAATACCGCACTTTGAATAATTTAAGGGTTATTATGGAATCGAGTAGAACTGTAGCTTAGCGATATATATCGTCAAAACTAAGAAAGTTTTGCAGTAATGGACATAAGATAATTTATTTAGACGAAACCTCGTACGATACCCATGACGTATCGAGAAAGGTGGCAACCTTGCAGAAAGATCTGGGAGAAGGAGGGCCGGGGTTGTAAAACGATTATAAGGGTTCGTCAAAGGCAGCGGCCGACTGCACATGAGTTAACTAAACAGACTTTATCCGGGACTTATGAGGCAACCCTCTACCCCGTCCGGGCGGCAGTAGCCTGGCTGGAGGTACCCAATTCCCCGTGGGTGTCGGAAACACACTGCCCCCTCGAGTCCAACCCAATCCGAACAACTTCCAATGAGGGAGGGGCTCGAATGTTCGGTCCGAGGTTCCTCTAGTAACGTCAGAGGTACCACGAGTGCTAAGGGTCCTCAGCGCCCGCACCTCGGCAGCTGAAGGAGACGCATCCCTTCCCATATGGGAGTATAAAAGAGTGACCTGGTATTGGAAAGTACAGATAAACTTTCTGAAAGTGCACTTGAGGAATGTCCAAAAATGTCTAATCTAAAATGTATCAACAGTTGATGTCAAAGAGCTTGTGTGGCACAGTGTAGTTGCACCACCAAACAGTTAATACGGCAACTAGTTGACTTAACAACATCTAACTCGAAAAGGCTGACTTAACAACTTTTATTTCTGAAATTGATGCCCATTCAACATGCCAGGGTTATAATATGTTCGACCTAACATCTTCTGATCCACAAATATTTTAGCACTATTACAGAACTGGTATTCAGAGTGGTTGTCGTGTGTTTAACAGGATTACTAAAAAACGTTGACCTAACAACTTCTGAATATGAGTGCTTCAATTGTCATCTAAACATTTTACTAAACTTTTGATTTGTATGCTTTGTATTGAAAGTTCTATCAAATTATGCACAATATTGAATATAATAATCTATTTATAAAGTCGGTTTACATACGTTTTTTAAGGCGTCGATGCTCTTTTGGACTGTTAAGTTGTAAGTAGCTATTCGTTTTTTTTCTCCCTTTAAAACTGAAGAAGCAGATTTTTGCCCGTGAAATATCGATAGGCTAGTGTCTCGCCTAACCTTGTAATACCATTACAGGTAGGTCCCGTCTGGAGGAAGCTGCTGACCTCGGAAACAATGTAGCAACAAGAAGCGAGATGATGGAGCACGGCAATTAGTAATACAAACACCTGCTCCCGCGCAACTTACCACGCTATTCATTAATTATGTACCTCTTTGGACTTCCCTGCACGTTTTGAGGTTCCTTCAAACATTTACACAAATCATTTCATTACCCACCTTGTTGTAGGTGTAGTGGAGACCGCTTCCTTAATTGGCTGAAGGAGAATTAAGTATTAGAACATGGTCATCTATTGTGTTGCTTGGAATAAAATGCAACCGGCATTTCAGTGACGTCATATTTCATACGTCATGTTAAGTACGCTGTACTGATGGTCAGACTGTACTATACTATATTCCCGTCTTCTCTGATCTCTCTAAACCAGCCTTTTGAAGGTAGAAGGACACATTCTGTAGAATACTTAAAGACATGGGATATCTATTTCATATGTCGTGTTACGTACGCTGTACTGATGGTCAGACTGTACTATACTATATTCCCGTCTTCTCTGATCTCTCTAAACCAGCCTTTTGAAGGTAGAAGGACACATTCTGTAGAATACTTAAAGACATGGGATATCTATTTCATATGTCGTGTTACGTACGTTGTACTGATGGTCAGACTGTACTATACTATATTCCCGTCTTCTCTGATCTCTCTAAACCAGCCTTTTGAAGGTAGAAGGACACATTCTGTAGAATACTTAAAGACATGGGATATCTATTTCATACGTCGTGTTACGTACGCTGTACTGGTGGTCAGACTGTACTGTACTATATTCCCGTCTTCTCTGATCTCTCTAAACCAGCCTTTTGAAGGTAGAAGGACACATTCTGTAGAATACTTAAAGACATGGGATATCTATTTCATACGTCGTGTTACGTACGCTGTACTGATGGTCAGACTGTACTGTACTATACTCCCGTCTTCTCTGATCTCTCTAAACCAGCCTTTTGAAGGTAGGACACATTCTGTAGAATACTTAAAGACATGGGATATCTATTTCATACGTCGTGTTACGTACGCTGTACTGATGGTCAGACTGTCCTGTACTATATTCCCGTCTTCTCTGATCTCTCTAAACCAGCCTTTTGAAGGTAGAAGGACACATTCTGTAGAATACTTAAAGACATGGGATATCTATTTCATACGTCGTGTTACGTACGTTGTACTGATGGTCAGACTGTACTGTACTATATTCCCGTCTTCTCTGATCTCTCTAAACCAGCATTTTGAAGGTAGAAGGACACATTCTGTAGAATACTTAAAGACATGGGATATCTATTTCATACGTCATGTTACGTACGCTGTACTGATGGTCAGACTATAATATTCCCGCCTTCTCTAACGTCTCTAAACCGAGCCAGCGACCTCCCATAACTATTGCACTCATTCAGACAGGTAATACGTGCGACTGTCGTGATGTAAACACATGGGAGGGGATCAAACGTTATCGCTGTATCGACAAGTTCCCCGAGCTGTGAGCCTGCAAGTAGGCTTGCCTAGTTCTTCTCGACTTTCAGTGTTGATTTACGTATCCACGATAAATACATTCCCCTCCGCCCCTTGTGACCTTGACTTTCCTTGGCTCGGCCGCCAAGCTCGTTCTCCCAACGCTTCAGGTTACTAACGTGCAAATTATAGGTTATGTCGACCGTTGTTTGTTTTGTGGATAAGTAGCTGCGTCTGGCCTGCCGCCTACCTGCCATCTTATATACTACGAGCCATAATCATTACTGCATCTAGACTAATATTATCAAAACGCTCAACCCACATTCTAATTCACAATAAAGAAGTTGCCTAACGGACAAACATTGGCTTTAAGCAGACAGCGGATTTGCATGCAAGTACATTGTTTCTACTTGTGATGCTCAATTAAGTTCTGCGATATGTTTTGTTTCTCTAAGCTGCATATTTCAGCTGTTTCTACACATTTCGTCATTACTTCATGCATCGATCGTATATTTTAAATGTTTAATTGTAAGACGAATATATAAACATTTTAGTGAAAATAATAAAATCCTTACTACAGAGAAGGAACTTTGCTGCAGTCAGGAATTTTTCTACCGTAACTTTAAGGGCATGCAAACCCCAAATCCAGCAATGTTCAACCATTCATACTGAAATTTTTACCACTTAGTTCTGATGCATAGTGGGCACAGAATACAAAATTTGGTTTTTATATATTCAATAGTTTTTGAATAATTAATTTGTGCAGTTCAAAATTTGGGCAAAATTTAAACCGCTCCACGTGATGAAAATTTTCAAAATTTTAATTTTTCAATTTCTAAAAGTATGAAGAAAAGATCTATGATATGAATTTCTTATACTGCCTTTAGTTCCAGAGGGGGGGGGGGATAGGTATGGAGCAAACAAAAAAAGCCAAAAAAATGATTAAACCTTTGACTTTTTATATTTTAATTTAAAAAATATAATGAATATTAAAAATTCATATGATAGAAACCTTTGTTTACTTTCTAAGAACATGTGTTGAAAATTTTATAGGGACTGAATCGAAACTGCATCGTGTGGAACATTTTGAATGACAAAAAATGTTGAAAAAACTATAACTGAGTAAATCAAGTTTTAAAATCCAAAACATTTTCCTTCTCAGCTGCATGCCTTGAAGCAGACTAAAACCCTCCATATAGGTAAGTTGGACCCTCCTGCCTCTTCCTTCTCTCTTCTGCTGCAGTGTTCTTCAATATCAGTTTCCTTCTGGATGTTTTAGAAGTTACCTTCGCAGAAATTGCTGAATGAAGTAAGGGTAACTGGTCCTTTTCTTGGCTAATTTTTAGAGATGCTGGTGAAATCTGTGTCCATTATGTCTGACTGCAAATTGAGTGAGGCAGAACAACCAAAATTGAATTCACTAATGTCTGATGTCATAGCAACCTGAAGTCTCTTTTTTGCAACAAATATTTATTTTGGGCAATTATGTCATATCGTGCTATGTAAACTTTCATTTGCAGTTTGTGTCTTAACCAATGTACATCTTAGGATTTCATCTGATGCCAGCCTTTGGTACACAGGCATCAGTTTTATTACCGCATCTGGCCTCAAGTATGTTCCCATTGTTGTGTTGTTATGTTTAGGTGTTTCTTCCCATGTATTGTTTAGCCTATTCATAATCCTAACTATGTACACAGTCCACAGAATGTCAGTTGTTTCAAAGAATGTTTTACCTAATACATATATAACAGCTATATGCACGTTTTGATATATAAAATGCCTTTATAAATGTTAAATGGTACACTAAAACTCAACAATTATATATAAACAGTATGTAGTTCATCGAGCAACACAATAAAATCCCGACTGTTAGAAACTCACACAAAAACAAAATATAAACATTACTATTTGCTTTCAATGTTTGCAGTGTTTTGTTTCCATGGCGCCACATATTGTAAGAAATAACCATCATATCAACACACAAAATTCCATCAGAGACTTTACCCGCTAATTTCAAATGTATTAATTTAGTATATTCAATCGAACTCAAATGACAGAATTCTGTGAATCCAAAGGCCAGCATGCACATGTACATGGACAATTAAATTGTCATATGAGGGCATTTAAATACCTGAAACTCATAAATTTGGTTGGATTATGATACTATAAGGTTCAAAGTATTTTATTAGCTCAAAAACAAAAGCAAAATTATTTTTCCCGTATTTTTAGCCTATTTCGCTGCTGCATTCACTTAAAAATAAATTGAAAACCATTGCAGTAATTAACATATTTCAGATAGCTTAAACTTTTCACGCACGTGAACTAAATCCACCATAGCTCTTTCTCACCAATGGCTACAGCCACCAAACAAAACAAACAGAAAGAACAAGAATATTTATGGAACTTGCCAGGCAAGTTGATGTTTATTAGCTAGTGAAAAAAAAAATAACGCCCGGGGCTTAGCGCATCAAACCTCGCTATTCCTATACAATTTAATCTGTTATCTAATATAATATAGACTTGGATTATTAATTAACGTTGTATATGTGTGCTTGTTTCTTGCTTTTCAGATAGCTAAAGAAAAATTGAACATCGGCTAAGGCATCTACGAAGTAATCGATAGTCAAAGAGATTATAATACAATCCCTTTGACATTATGTTGGAGTAGGCGTTATGTTTTTGTCTCGAAAATTTTAACTTTCTTCTTCTGTTTCACCTCCGATATTGACTCTGATAGAGATAATTCGACTCTTTGCAGATATTATTCATGTCTAACAGTAAAAGGTCTACCTTTCAGTAACAAAAGTATCGCGTAATGATGTGTTTTTGTCTCATATTGACTCTGGTAGAGATAATTCGACTCTTTACAGAGATTATTCATGACTAACAGTAAAAGGTTTACTTTTCAGTAACAAAAGTATCGCGCAATGATGTGCTTTTGTCTCATATTGACTCTGGTAGAGATAATTCGACTCTTTACAGAGATTATTCATGACTAACAGTAAAAGGTTTACTTTTCAGTAACAAAAGTATCGCGCAATGATGTGCTTTTGTCTCATATTGACTCTGGTAGAGATAATTCGACTCTTTACAGAGATTATTCATGTCTAACAGTAAAATGCCTACTTTTCAGTAACAAAAGTATCGCGCAATGATGTGCTTTTGTCTCATATTGACTCTAGCAGAGATAATTCGACTCTTTACAGAGATTATTCATGTCTAACAGTAAAATGCCTACTTTTCAGTAACAAAAGTATCGCGCAATGATGTGCCTTTGTCTCATATTGACTCTGGAAGAGATAATTCGACTCTTTACAGATATTATTCATGTCTAACAGTAAAAGACATACTTTTCAGTAACAAAACTATCGCGCAATGATGTGCTTTTGTCTCATATTGACTCTCGAAGAGATAATTCGACTCTTTACATGGATTATTCATGACTAACAGTAAAAAGTCTACTTTTCAGTAACAAAAAATCACGTAATGATGTGTTTTTGTCTCATATTGACTCTGATAGATATAATTTGACTCTTTACAGAGTTTATTCATGTCTAACAGTAAAAGGCCTACTTTTAAATAACAAAAGTATCACGTAATGATGTGTTTTCGTCTCATATTGACTCTGATAGAGATAATTCGACTTTTTACAGAGATTATTCATGTCTAACAGTAAAAGGCCTACTTTTCAGTAACAAAAGTATCACGTAATGATGTGTTTTTGACTCATATTGACTCTGGTAGAGGTAATTCGACTTTTTACAGAGATTATTCATGTCTAACAGTAAAAGGCCTACTTTTCGGTAACAAAAGTATCACGTAATGATGTGTTTTTGACTCATATTGACTCTGGTAGAGATAATTCCACTCTTTACAGAGATTATTCATGTCTAACAGTAAAATGCCTACTTTTCAGTAACAAAAGTATCGCGTAATGATGTGTTTTTGTCTCATATTGACTCTGGTAGAGATAATTCGACTCTTTACAGAAATTATTTATGTCTAAGAGTAAAAGGCCTACTATACTCATTTGAACATCCTTTAATCCATCGCCTGATATGACTTATCGTTGGAGGTTCTCCCTTATTCTGAAAGATGAATGTTTGGTAACTCTAAGCTCTATGTACCCTGTACTCATTTGAACATCATTTCATTCACCGTCCGATATTACTTATCGTTAGGGGTTCTCCCTTATTCTGAAAGATGAATGTTTGGTAACTCTAAGCTCTATGTATCCTGTACTCATTTGAACATCATTTCATTCATCGTCCGATATGACTTAACGTTGGAGGCTTTCTCTTATTCTGAAATATGAAAGTCTGGTAACTCTAAGCTCTATGTACCCTGTACTCATTTGAAGATCATTTCATTCATCGTCCTATATGACTTAACATTGGAGGTTTTCTCTTATTCTGAAATATGAATGTGTGGTAACC
This sequence comes from Mantis religiosa, assembly GCA_030765055.1. Taxonomy (NCBI): domain Eukaryota; kingdom Metazoa; phylum Arthropoda; class Insecta; order Mantodea; family Mantidae; genus Mantis; species Mantis religiosa. The sequence continues at coordinate 5,874,397 of CM060949.1, forward strand.
TTAAGCTCTATGTACCCTGTACTCATTTGAACATCATTTCATTCATCGTCCGATAGGAATTAACGTCGGAGGCTTTCTCTTATCCTGAAAGATGAATGTCTGGTAACTGTAAGCTCTATGTACCCTGTACTCATTTGAAGATCATTTCATTCATCGTCCGATATGACTTAACGTTGGAGGTTTTCTCTTACCCTGAAAGATGAATGTCTGGTAACTGTAAGTTCCATGTACCCTGTACTCATTTGAACATCATTTCATTCATTGTCCGATATGACTTAACGTTGGAGGTTTTCTCTTATCCTCAAAGATGAATGTCTGGTAACTGTAAGCTCCATGTACCCTGTACTCATTTGAAGATCATTTCATTCATCGTCCGATATGACTTAACGTTGGAGGTTTTCTCTTATCCTGAAAGATGAATGTCTGGTAACTGTAAGCTCCATGTACCCTGTACTCATTTGAACATCATTTCATTCATCGTCCGATATGACTTAACGTTGGAGGTTTTCTCTTATCCTGAAAGATGAATGTCTGGTAACTGTAAGCTCTATGTACCCTGTACTCATTTGAAGATCATTTCATTCATCGTCCGATATGACTTAACGTTGGAGGTTTTCTCTTACCCTGAAAGATGAATGTCTGGTAACTCTAAGCTCTATGTACCCTGTACTCATTTGAAGATCATTTCATTCATCGTCCGATATGACTTAACGTTGGAGGTTTTCTCTTATCCTGAAAGATGAATGTATGTAACTCTAAGCTCTATGTAACCTGTACTCATTTGAACATCATTTAATTCATCGTCCGATATCACTTAACGTTGGAGGTTTTCACTTATCCTGAAAGATGAATGTCTGGTAACTCTAAGCTCCATGTACCCTGTACTCATTTGAACATCATTTCATTCATCGTCCGATATGACTTAACGTTGGAGGTTTTCTCTTATCCTGAAAGATGAATGTCTGGTAACTCTAAGCTCTATGTAACCTGTACTCATTTGAACATCATTTCATTCATCGTCCGATATGACTAAACGTTGGAGGTTTTCTCTTATCCTGAAAGATGAATGTCTGGTAACTCTAAGCTCTATGTAACCTGCACTCATTTGAACATTATTTCATTCATCGTCCGATATGACTTAAAGTTGGAGGTTTTCTCTTATCCTGAAAGATGAATGTCTGGTAACTGTAAGCTATATGTACCCTGTACTCATTTGAACATTATTTCTTTCATCGACCCATATGACTTATGGTTGTAGGACATAAAAAATTTGAATACGTCACTTTACGTTAATCCACTTTGCCTGCTGTTGTAGCTGTATTTATTTTTGCCCGTTGGCAGCACTGATTAAGTAACTATCGTAACAACAAGGAGGTTTATGCATGTAAGAAAGTCTATATTTGCTTATTGTTCAAGTTTCTGGAGCAATTTGAGCGCACTTTCGTTATAAATCTATCTTAAACAAACTTTAAAAATAACAAAATGCCCGAAATGGAGCAATCACATACCTCGTTTATGTAAAAGAATGTCGATTTGTCACTTAGACTGACAAAACACAAACGTATTACACGGGCAACTGTCTCAGATAGTTAACTTCTTTGTTCCAACACAACATTACACTACCGTCACGTACAGAACAAATTTTGAAAAACTATCTGTCCGAGTCGATCGCCAATCTAAATCCCGAAGGTTATCTTTTACATTTAGTTGTTATCCTAACATCTTAAACATGTACTTTTGGGTGGAATACCATAATTATTATCTACTACACACGCGGTAGATAAAGTAGAACTATATTAGTTTGTTTCTTTGTGCAATAATTGTATAAGATTACTGGAATATCAGTTTTTTATACACGAGTATCACTAAAAGCGCAATACGAAAAACAGTTCCTTAGTTCAAGTTCCCCTTTTCACTTTGGGAACAAGCAGAGTGGTCGTAAAATGTAATGACCATTAATGAATATTTCAGAAATGTAAATAAAACCACCCATTTTGCAAAGCACCCAATTTGTAATAAAAAGAATGTTTATAAATGATGGGTAAATTACAAAATCATGGCCCTCTTGATTATACGTCTTGCAGGTTTTGTTTCGGAACCTGTAATTTTTTAAGGGAGACTTTGGAATGGACGTGACGAACATGCCTTATTAAGTAGACAGTCTACTGTTTTTACTGCTTCAGCAATTACTCAAAAGTTTCAAGCGCAAATACAGAGGATATAAATTAGCAGTTTATATTATCGAGTTATATGCTTGAACTCTACAGAATTTATCTAGTTATATTTACAGAAATTACAAAGTAATCGTTAGGAAACTTGATATATAGCATTGCGTACGGTTTTTTTTAAGAGAAAAACAAACGTTAAAAGAAAGTTATATATTATAAGTATAAATTTTCTAAATGGATAAAATGAACATTTAAGAAGTTATAAAAATTATACTTCGCTTACTGTGGTTAAGCTTACATAACATGTTGCGCACCCGTAGAATACGTAAATACCTCAAAAGTTCCATACTGTTTCGCAGCGTTTCGTAATGCGGCCACAAAGATTCTTTGTACGTTAACTGTACTTGAGAAGATACTAGGGTGGGTCAAAAAGTAATGCCTCCTTTTTTTCCCCTTAAGTAAGTTATGTGAAAACTTTGAATTTGGCGCAATTCCTCAAACTTTCTTCTCCAATCTCCTGCAGTAAACACTTCCTAAGTCAACAGGTGGCGGCACTGCATCCCCTTGCAAAATGGCTGACATCGACATTCGTATTATACAGCGTTCTGTGATTGAATTTTTGACTGCGGAAGGTGAAACACCAATTCGCATTCACGAAAGGCTAAAAAATGTGTATGGTGATGCAACGGTGGATGTCAGCACTGTTAGACGATGGGTTCGTCGCTGTAACGAAGCTACAGGGCAAACACCATTGACAGATGAAAAGCCAAGCGACAGGCCAGTGCCTGCAGTGACTCCATGCAACATTCAGCGAATCGATGACATCATTCGTGGTGATCGCCGGGTAACAAGAGGTGAATTATGTCGCATTACCTCCCTCAGTAAAGGCAGTATGATGACGATTATTCAACAACTGGGTTACTTAAAAGTTTTTTCACGTTGGGTACCAAGAATGTTAACCGCCCAAAACAAAGAAACAAGGACAACAATAGCCTCCGAACACTTGCAGCGCTTCACTTTGGAGGGAGAGGAGTTTCTGGAAAAAACTGTTACTAGAGACGAAACGTGGGTTCATTATTTTGAACCTGAATCAGAGAGGCAGTCAATAGAATGGCATCACACAACGTCACCGAAGAAAAAAAAATTCAAAACTCAGCGGTCGGCAGGGAAAGTTATGGCGACAGTATTTTGGGATGCAGATGGTGTGCTTATGATTGACTTTTTGGAGCAGGGATGCACAATAAATTTTGTCCAATACGTCAGAACTCTCGAAAAGATAAAAGCACGTCTTCGCCGAGTTCGTCCAACAAAAACTATGGCGGATGTTCTTCTTTTGCATGACAATGCAAGACCACACACCAGCCGTTACACCACTGCAGAAATTGAGAAATTGGGATGGCAAGTCTTACCTCACCTGACCTGGCACCATCAGACTTTCATCTGTTCGGGCCACTAAAGGAAGCTCATCGTGGGATTCATTTTGAAGATGAGGAGGCTGTGAAAACGTCCGTACGTCAATGACTTAGGAAGCAAGACCGTGTGTTTTACCACACTGGAACACATGCCCTAGTTAAAAGGTGGACCAAAACTGTGGAAAAGGACGGAGATCATATTGAACAGTGATAAATTAATCGTCAATGTTTTAGTTTTCAAGCTATGTAAATTGGATTCAATTTTCTTGGAAATTAAAAGAGAAAAAAAATAGGAGGCATTACTTTTTGACCCACCCTCGTTCATAAAGGCCTTCAAATACCTCCGCAAGGCGGTAATCCCAAAAATCGTTCGTAATTCCTGCAAACTCTCTCTCGATTAATATGATATAGGTAGACAAATAAGATTGTGTGAGACTACTTTTGGAAACTATAATAAAATAAATTGTAGTGGTTAGAGTAGGCCATGAAAGTAAATGGTATTTGGATCCGCTGAAACTTGTGGAACTCCCATTTGGGAAATACCAGGTTATATTCCTGTCGAACGCCCACAAAGACGTTAACATTTTAGTGGTTCCCGTGGCCAATAAGCGAATTATCTATTTTTCATTATTCTTTTTAATTTAATTTTTAATTTCTACGGATAAGTCACATTTGACGATGAATGAAATGATGTACAGGTGAGTACAGGGTATATAGAACTTAGAGTTATCAGAGATTCATCCTTCAGGATAAGAGAAAACCCCCAACGTTAAGTCATCGGACGATGAATGAAATGATGTTCATATGAGTACAGGGTACCTAGAGCTTAGAGTTACCAGACATTTATCTTTCAGGATAAGAGAAAACCTCCAACGTTAAGTCATATCGGACGATGAATGAAATGATGTTCAAATGAGTACAGCGTACATAGAGCTTAGAGTTAGCACACATTCATCTTTCAGTATAAGAGAAAACCTCCAACGTCAAGTCATATCGGACGATGAATGAAATGATGTTCAAATGAGTACAGGGTACATAGAGCTTAGAGTTAGCACACATTCATCTTTCAGGATAAGAGAAAACCTCCAACGTTAAGTTATATCGGCCGATGAATGAAATGATGTTCAAATGAGTACAGGTACATAGAGCTTAGAGTTACCAGACATTCATCTTTCAGGATAAGAGAAAACCTCCAACGTTAAGTCATATCGGACGATGAATGAAATGATGTTCAAATGAGTACTGGGTACATAGAGTTTAGAGTTACCAGACATTCATCTTTCAGGATAAGAGAAAACCTCCAACGTTAAGTCATATCGGACGATGAATGAAATGATGTTCAAATGAGTACAGGTACATAGAGCTTAGAGTTACCAGACATTCAACCTTCAGGATAAGGGAAAATCTCCAACGTTAAATTATATCGGCCGATGAATGTAATGATGTTCAAATGAGTACAGGGTACATAGAGCTTAGAGTTACCAGACATTCAACCTTCAGGATAAGGGAAAATCTCCAACGTTAAGTTATATCGGCCGATGAATGTAATGATGTTCAAATGAGTACAGAGTACATAGAGCTTAGAGTTACCAGACATTCATCTTTCAGGATAAGAGAAAACGTCCAACGTTAAGTCATATCGGACGATGAATGAAATGATGTTCAAATGAGTACAGGTACATAGAGCTTAGAGTTACCAGACATTCATCTTTCAGGATAAGAGAAAACCTCCAACGTTAAGTCATATCGGACGATGAATGAAATGATGCTCAAATGAATACAGTGTACATAGAGCTTAGAGTTACCAGACATTCATCTTTCAGGATAAGAGAAAACCTCCAACGTTAAGTCATATCGGACGATGAATGAAATGATGCTCAAATGAATACAGTGTACATAGAGCTTAGAGTTACCAGACATTCATCTTTCAGGATAAGAGAAAACCTCCAACGTTAAGTCATATCGGACGATGAATGAGATGATGTTCAAATGAGTACAGGGTACATAGAGCTTAGAGTTAGCACACATTCATCTTTCAGGATAAGAAAAAGCCTCCAACGTTAAGTCATATCGGACGATGTATGAAATGATGTACAAATGAGTACAGGGTACATAGAGCTTAGAGTTACCAGACATTCATCTCTCACGACGAGGTAAAACCCTGAGAAAACCAGAAAACTGCTCACCCCAGCTGAGATTCGAAATCAGGGCATCTTGGATGCAAGGCAAAAACGCTACCATAGCGCCGCAGAGGCGAGAAGGTAGACGAATGTTATTGTGGTTTATCTCTACTACCTTTTTGTCCCCAAATTTTTCTTTCATTATGTTTCCATCATTTGTTTCAGTTATGTTTCATGGTTTTATGTCGTGAGGTGGTGTAGAATATATAGCGGGAACACTTGCTTCAAGAGAAAGGTCCTCCCTATGGACACTAATGGCACTTTGAAACTGTCCTTAGAGTAGGAACGGTGGCCTGTAGCCTCCTGTGAGGTGGTAGTCGTGCGGCACTCTATTTTGGGTACCCCTGCTCAAATGCTGACAGCATTACATAAAGTATTCTTCAATTTAAGCGCCACAAACAAAAACCTATCAATTCAATTAACATAAAAAACACTAGCTAACAAAATGGCGTTATGCAAATGAAGTGTGGGTTTACCACTGTATGACCGCAATCCCTGGATATATTGATAAATTAAATAACAAAATCCGATCTAATTAGTTTTTATAAAGTGCAGCAGCGAAATGAATTGAATTAATCTGTACAGCGGGGGTAAAAAAAAAAAACAGTTTTTAATTTGAATGTAGATGAGGGGGATTATATATACATAATATTTACGCACCATTACGCGATCATATGAGCTAATTATCTCAATATTGCTGAGCATATGTCGACCTGAGGGCTGGAAACCGCAACTGGTACGTATTTTATTTAATAAAATGTTTGTTCAAGTAGTCAAGTACATAACCATATGTTGTATTTAACTACAGCATCCTTTAGCCCTTTAAAGCATGGTGGTTTGAGGTGGCAACTTTAGGCTTTATTCACCTTGAATAATGTTTAAGCGCGGTTCTTTTGTTATTATGATATTACACTGGCCTTTGTCAATTATTTACACCAAATTTTAAGACCTTCGAATTGTAAACGTTATACTATTTTTATAATTACATTGTAGTGTTTTTCTAGTATAAAAAGGTAAAATCTAAGTAACTGCAGAAAATAATATCCCGTTAACATCCAAGCATGCCATCACACCGATTACACTGGGGAACAAAAAAAAAAAAAAAAAAAAAAAAAAAAAAAAAAAAAATTATTTCTATATACCCGAAACAAAATAGGCAAATTCTTATGTAAACTGATCTGCTGATTCCAAAAATACCCCTCAAAATGCTGTATCACGTCACGTTTTTTAGATATTCATAATTTTTTATGAAAACTTACAGAAATGTGATGTGATAACTAATATTTGATTAATTGAAAATAATAGGTATTTTATTGCCAAATAACATTGAAAATAATAATAATTATTATTATTAAAAATAAATAAACACAAGATAATGATGAAATCCACATACCTGAATTATCTCAGAAGTGTTTTACTGTTCTTTTGTGTGTGTGTGTGTGTGTGTGTGTGTGTGTGTGTGTGTGTGTGTGTGTGTGTGTGTGTGTGTGTGTGTGTGTGTGTGTGTGTGTGTGTGTGTGTGTGTGTGTGTGTGTGTGTGTGTGTGTGTTGACATGTACTCTCCCGTTTGAGGAACCAACAATAGTCTCCGAACATGGCTGAATCCCTGCGATACCCTGGTAACGTCTTTCCATCTCAGAAATGTCCTGGTGAAAACGCTCACCTTGCTCATCACTTACAGCTCCTAGGATTGTAGGGAAACTATCAAGGTGAGAGTGCAAAAAGTGGATTTTAAGTGACATACGGCAACCTATTTCTTTGCAGCTCCTTAATAGTTCTGAGACTAAAGTTTCAAAGTTTTCTTCTTTGTTATTGCCCAGGAAGCCTTCCACCACTGATTTAAATGATTTCCATGCTGCCAGTTCAACACGTTTAAGCTTTGATTCAAAAACACTGTCTTTAAGAAGTAGTCTTATTTCAGGACCGATAAATATACCTTCCTTCAATTTAGATTCACTTATTTTGGGAAAGATACTTCTTAAATACTCAAATGCACTTCCACTTTTGTCCAAACCTTTAACAAAATTCTTCATTAACCCGAGCTTTATGTGAAGTGGGGGGAGAAGAACTTTGTTTTGGGTCTACTAGAGGCACATACTTAACACTGCTTGCTCCAGGGGTATAGTCTTCCCTTCTGCCCCATTCTTTCACTATAAAATGCTTGTCAGTTGCCCTACTGTCCCATAAGAACAAAAAACAGCAATATTTGTGAAACCTCCCTGCAGTCCCGTTAGCAATGCAACTACCTTGAGGTCACTACAAATTTCCCAGCCATGGTTTTGATATCTAAGAGCATCTAAAATGATGGACATGGAATCGTATGTCTCCTTCATTCCTATGGCATGAAATAAAGGTATTGAAGGTAGTAAATTGCCATTATGAAGCAACACTGCCTTTAAGCTGTATTTAGAAGAGTCAATGGCTATTATTTTAAATTAAGTCAATATGAGTTGGTATCATACCTCATTTCTGTAATTTTATATAAAAGAATAAGAATATCTAAAAAACGTTACGTGATAACAGCATTTTCAGAGGCATTTTTGGAATCACCGATTCATTTTGCATAAGAATTAGCCTATTTTGTTTCGGGTACATAAAACATGTTCCCTAGTGTTATTTTACTTGGGCCATCACCGTCCTTTACCACAGGCACATTTGGCTGTAGTTGCCGAGATTCGAAATCACGATGTTTCGCTTTGTAACAGTATTTTTGGGTTATGTTTGGAAGAAGTATGAAAAGTTTATAAATTATATAAAATGATTATGTAAATCTATGTAGTAATTTAAATAACTAAAAATATATGAAATTGTGTGATTGGCCGAAGTAATAATTGTATGACGTAATATGACGTAATGTGGTGACGTGCCATTAAATCGGCCAATCACAAAATTAAGAGAGGAGTAACGATAGTTACGTAAAATCAATAATCTTAATATAGAGAGATGTTTTGTAATGGTTAGTGTGATAGTGTTGCAAGATCAAGAACAATTAAATAATAGTTTGAATCTGTTTAAATACAACAAAGTAGGAATTTATCGATATGTTGGAAGTGATTGGGAAAGGAAGTTCAAGTAAAATGTAGTCTAAATAATACAATTAAATAGTTACAAAATTTGACTTCTCCGAAACTTTATTCCGAACCACGCCTTAAAACCAACAATCTCATGACTCTTAGTTAACCAAGTACAATCATCAACAAACAAATCAAAATACAACGAATTTGTTATTTCTGGCTTCTCGACGTGGATCTTCGAAAAGTCAACGTGCATCCCATCCCAAATATAAAAATCCCGCCCCAAATTGCGCCCGAACGTGTGGATTAAGATGGAGAGAAATTAACGACGAATGGTCACAAATTCCTGTCCCAGCTTTGAATGGATGGCCACTCCAAAAGTATCGCTTAAACGATCATTCGAATAGATTGCGTTGAGGCACCGCATAAAGCGGTATGAGACCTGTTTAGCAAATACATCAAGAACGACATAAGTAGCAAAATAATTCGTGCAGCAAAGGGTTAAGGCTGCGAATCTGTGAGAGAGAAAAAAATGACAAAAATTGCTAAAATCCACGAATGTTAATTTTATTTTTGTTAAACATTGCAAATATCTCAGTTTCGATCTATGTAACTTTAAAAACATGGGATATAGCGAGTTAAACACCTGCCTGTATGTTTAGATTTTTACAAACACCCATAAGCTAAAATTAAAGTAAAGAAATGATTCAAAAATTTTCAAATAATAAAGTAGCTGCAGAATAGCAACTCGTGCGCTAAATTTTCTTTAAACTAGGGATTCTTCGATACCAGTTTGTCTCGATACTCGATTCTCGATATCGATACTGGATATTTTCGATACTTCGATACTATCATTTCTAATTCCAGTTTCAATACAAAATAAAATGGCCCGCTTCGGTAGTGTAGGTGGTAGCGTGTCTACCTCACGTTTATAACGAAATAAAGCGATGCAATGAATAAAGTAAATTAATGGATTTCAAAGCAATATTGTTTATTTGTTAAAACGCGAACAGGTGCATTGGGTTGAGTCGTTTAACAAAAGAAACGGGAGAAAGACTGTTCTTAGCAGGGATTCTCAGTGGGTAACGTTTGAAAAGGCATTGTTCGGACTCTTAATAATGGAATGACCGAAATTAATAATCACAATGGACAAAATAGTCTCAAAAGGAGTTTTGGTGTGAGTAAAGAGACTTCGAGAGGTGAAAGTCACACGCAGCTGTAATGAGGAAGACAGAACGTGGTTGGCGAGCCATTAAGAAACATGATTTTTTTAATATGTATTTATTAGATCGGTCAGCAATCATATATGCTTTGCAGATCTGAGAGAACAGATACAAAATAATAATAAAGTAATAACATTGTAGAGGTAGGATAATGTGCCTCCTCTGAAATAAAACAAATGTGTTATTGCACATTTATTTATATATATATATATATATATATATATATATATATATATATATATATAATATGATATACATACTTCCATAGTGAGAATTTACATAGTAGAACAGAAGAATAGAAAAGATAAATTGAAACAGTAGATTATTCAGAAGTGGAAGTGTCATCACTGTAAAGCAGGTCCTGTGGTAGTCGTCGCTTCAGTCGCGTTGGCCGGCGACTTCGGACGCCGAAGTTATAGGTCACAGCTCCTGGGACGTGGCGTAGATTGTAGAAGAAGCGGACAAACCAAGGAGCACTGTTGGCGATTCGCAAAAATCGACTCTGGATGACCTGTAGGCGCCTTAGGTGACGAGTACTGGCAGCCCCCCATTACTGGCAGGCATAAGTAATAAGAGGCCGAAGAGGAGATTTGTATAGGAGCAGTGAAGATTCTAAAGCAAGTGAAGAATGTTTGTGAAATAATGGAGACAGTTGTGAAAGACGAGCGGATGTCCGGGTAATGGTGCGGTCACGTAAGCCGAGTGTCCAGTAACACTCCAAGGTACTTGACTGGTCTAGGTGAAGGGAGCCACGGCACATGATCAGTCAGAAGGCGTATAGGCGGAGGGGGATTATAGCGGCGTAAAGTAAAACTCTTGGCTTCAGTTTTCTGGATATTAAGGGAGATGCACCAATTTTGACACCATTGAGTAAGGCGATCAAGAGAGAGCTGTAAGCTTCGTACAGCAGAATGTAGATCGGAGTGAGAGTAAAATAAAACAGTGTCGTCAGCATACAGGGCAATTGAGGTTGGAGCCATGTCTGGAATATCAGAGGTGTAAATACCAAACAGCGTTGGTGCCAGTATTGAACCTTGTGGAACGCCTGCTGTAATACGATAAGAAACATCCCTGGTTCTGTCTTGGGTGAAGGCAGACCAGAAGCGCAGACTAAAGGTATCTATCGGTTCCCACGCAAATAACGCATTAAGTATGAAAAGGTAGAGAAAATCTGAAAAAGTCAATGCCATTACCGGGATTTGAACCACGGATCTTCTGGTTGGCGTCCAGCCGCTCTAACCCTAGAACTGCTATGGCCAAAGTGCCGATGTGACATTAAATTCTCCAACTGACTCGTGTTTTTTCCGGTAAACCACTTAGAAGTTCTCATAAACACATGAGACAACTACCTTAATGGTGACTTACTATGCTGTAAGTACTTTAAGGTCCGGACTTTATAGTTCGGACCACTATTAGGTACAACTAACTCGTGTTTTTCCCGGTAAACCACTAGGAGTTCTCATAAACACATGAGACAACTACCTTAATGGCGAGTTACTATGCTGTAAGTACTTTAAGACCCGGGCTTTATAGTTCGGACCACTATTAGGTACAACTGACTCGTGTTTCTCCCGGTAAACCACTAGGAGTTCTCATAAACACATGAGACAACTACCTTAATGGCGACTTACTATGCTGTAAGTACTTTAAGACCCGGGCTTTATAGTTCGGACCACTATTAGGTACAACTGACTCGTGTTTTTCCCGGTAAACCACTAGGAGTTCTCATAAACACATGAGACAACTACCTTAATGGCGACTTACTATGCTGTAAGTACTTTAAGGCCCGGGCTTTATAGTTCGGACCACTATTAGGTACAATTGACTCGTGTTTTCCCCGGTAAACCACTAGGAGTTCTCATAAACACATAAGACAACTACCTTAATGACGACTTACTATGCTGTAAGTACTTTAAGACCCGGGCTTTATAGTTCGGACCACTATTAGGTACAACTGACTCGTGTTTCTCCCGGTAAACCACTAGGAGTTCTCATAAACACATGAGACAACTACCTTAATGGCGACTTACTATGCTGTAAGTACTTTAAGACCCGGGCTTTATAGTTCGGACCACTATAAGGTACAACTGACTCGTGTTTTTCCCGGTAAACCACTAGGAGTTCTCATAAACACATGAGACAACTACCTTAATGGCGACTTACTATGCTGTAAGTACTTTAAGACCCGGGCTTTATAGTTCGGACCACTATTAGGTACAACTGACTCGTGTTTTTCCCGGTAAACCACTAGGAGTTCTCATAAACACATGAGACAACTACCTTAATGGCGACTTACTATGCTGTAAGTACTTTAAGACCCGGGGTTTATAGTTCGGACCACTATTAGGTACAACTGACTCATGTTTCTCCCGGTAAAGCACTAGGAGTTCTCATAAACACATGAGACAACTACCTTAATGGCGACTTACTATGCTGTAAGTACTTTAAGGCCCGGGCTTTATAGTTCGGACCACTATAAGTACAATTGACTCGTGTTTTTCCCGGTAAACCACTAGGAGTTCTCATAAACACATAAGACAACTACCTTAATGACGACTTACTATGCTGTAAGTACTTTAAGACCCGGGGTTTATAGTTCGGACCACTATTAGGTACAACTGACTCATGTTTCTCCCGGTAAAGCACTAGGAGTTCTCATAAACACATGAGACAACTACCTTAATGGCGACTTACTATGCTGTAAGTACTTTAAGGCCCGGGCTTTATAGTTCGGACCACTATTAGGTACAACTGACTCGTGTTTCTCCCGGTAAACCACTAGGAGTTCTCATAAACACATAAGACAACTACCTTAATGACGACTTACTATGCTGTAAGTACTTTAAGACCCGGGCTTTATAGTTCGGACCACTATTAGGTACAACTGACTCGTGTTTTTCCCGGTAAACCACTAGGAGTTCTCATAAACACATGAGACAACTACCTTAATGACGACTTACTATGCTGTAACTACTTTAAGACCCGGGGTTTATAGTTCAGACCACTATTAGGTACAATTAATGGAAATTAATTGTTCTTTTACACTCGCCGTGTGTAGGCTAGAGTATGGAAAGATAGACTGAAACATTCAATGCCATAGCCGGGATTTGAACCAGGGATCTTCTGGTTGCCGTCCAGCCTTTTGCTTTTGGGGGTTGGTGATGAAGGAGATTTGCACACTGAGCTTTACTGTTTGCTCTCAGGATCAAAATGATGTAGCCAAGTTTCATCAGCAGTGATTACGTTTCAAAGAAACTCCGGATCTTCCTCTAACATCAACTTTAACTGCATGTTACTTCCATTACAGCGGTAGGCGATACTGAACATGTCTGAACTTGCCTGGTTCCCACAGGCGGGAACCAGGAGTACCAACAATGAAACTACTACGGCGTGGTTGTTTCACATTAAGCTAACAGAATGTAATAAGATTGAATTTTAGTGCGAAAAATTATTATGACCATAAAAAAATTGCGATCATTCTTTATTGAACTATTAATTTATCCCATATTACCAGCCAGGCAGAGACACATGTGACTGTTTATGGAACAGTGTTTAGTTTTAGGGTGTTCTCTGTTCCAAGCAATTACAGTAACGACTGTTCTAGAAGCAGTTGTTATGGTCACGGTGTCTTAAGTCACGATTAGCGGACCGAAAAATATCATTGGGTAAAACGTCATGATCCGTAACAAGTCTAATAAGCAAGGATATTGCATTCCTGATCAAAGTCGTGGTCACGAAACGCCATTATATAGACAACACTCATCACGTACTGTAGCATTCATTAAATCCGGGCCCATATTTTGTCTCAGGTTACTTCGAATTAAGCAGTAAGCACTTAAGATAAATGCAGCAAACTTAAAGTACCAATATTATCCGAAGCAAGCATTAATATATAACAAATCATCCATATGTACCACTTCGCAAACACCTACGTTCGCAATGACACAACGCAAGTCATCGCAACATTTAGTGAGCCTTTTACACTATTAAAAGAACGTACTTTATTCAAAATATAAATAATATAGATACAGTACACTATTCAGGTAAATGAATTGCTACGTATATTCCTCTAATGCGAGGTATCTTCTTTCCAGGTGCTCTCTCATGAAGTGTGAGCTTTTGTTTGTAAATACTTGAAACTGACACATCAAATGTTATTTACCCCCCTCCATTGATTCCAAGTTCTGGATATTTCTTGTTAATTATATTATTGTGTTTTCACCACTTCGTAACCTATGTTCAACAACACTCGATACTGTTTTGTTTGTTGTTCCTTCTCCCAGTTACGTCGTGTAGGTTAGGTTAGTTACCAATTAACTTATTTTTACAATTGAACTATACTTAGTACTCAATAGTTTGTAGTCCTACCTTCGCGAGGGACTATTTAGAGGGCGAAGGTTATCGTGAAGAAGGAGCGCTGCACGCGGGTTTGTTTATGGGTACAAAGCAAAGATTAGTGACAGATGAAGCACTAATATCAGTCATTATTCTTTTGTTACTAGTGATATACAACACACATGGAAATTCAGAATAAAATCACCAATTCCTGAAATTGCAACCATGAAACTTTCCCTCGTCTAGAAAAACACAATAAGTTTAGGAGGGTGGTCTGAAAAGTTTCCGTCCTCAACATGAAGATGGCAGCACTCCTAAATAAAAGCTAGTAAAGTTCGTTCTCCATCTGTTGGCCGTGACTCACCAAAGTTTCAGCCATTTTGGACGCTCAGTTGTTATGTAACAGTCGCTTGAGTGAGTTGATGTAAGTGTTTTTATAAAAATGGACAAAATCGGGTATCGAGCTGTCATTAAATATTTCTTTTTGAAAGGCAATACGTCTACGCAAATCAAAGATGAGTTGGATACTGTGTATGGGGACTCTGCACCATCATTTACCACAGTGAAATTTTGAACAGCTGAATTTAAACGTGGCCGTAAGAGCTTGGGATACGATCAACGTTCGGGACGTCCAAAATTGCAACTACTGACGAAAACATCGCCAAAGTTCACAAAATGGTGCTAGACGACTGCCGAATTAAAGTGAGAGATAGCAGAGGCTATGAACATGTCAAAAGAACGTGTTTGTCACATATTAAATCAACATTTAGACATGAGAAAGCTGTCCGCGCGTTGGGTGACGCGTTTGCTCACGTTAGACCATAAACGTGTTCGAATGAACATTTCCAACGCTCTGTTGGCGCAGTTTAGTCGCAATAAATCCGAGTTCTGGCGGTCGGAAACTTTACAGACCACCCTCGTATAATTAGCATGAAATTAAGAATACATAAAATATACAACAATTACCTGGACTGGACTACGTTACGGAGTGGCACGGAACCTTGAATACCTGGTTGGTAATTGTTGGAACACGACAATAAACGCGTCACTTATACACAGATTGTTACAGTCCAGTGAAGGCAGACCATGGTGGTGATAAAACATAAACATATAGGCACATCATTCCAGTTTCTAATTTTAAGTTTTAATATAACAGTACAGAGTTTCATGCTTTGCCATGTCCTTCGTCAAAATATTTAACACCTTGAACAATGCCCACAAACTGCATAAAACACTTCCTTTGCCGTAAAGTCGTAAAAAGACCTCCGCTCCAGCAAATTTTACGGGCACACCGTAAACGTTGGCAGGTATATCATACATAGTGACACATATTATTCGTCGGAAGTGTTTTTTCTTGTGCAAATCTCGTTCCAACCCGGTACAGATATCAACGCCCGTAGCGAATCAGGGCTGCCAATGCTGCATAGCGCGATTTGACTTGAATGACAGCTGAGTGACAACTGCAACGCCGCAGAAGTGACCCCTCCAAAAAAGAATACAAAAGTATTCCAGTCTGACGAGGATGTTTTGTTAAAACAGTTGGCAGTTACAAAATAAACCAAAACAGTTCACGAGTTTATTTAACGCGCGCCACTAAAAATAAAAATTCATTAAAAAGCGCAAACTAACCGAACAGGAACTGTGAACTTTACAAAAATGATTGACGGCGAAAATTTTTGACCATTTTAGTTAGAAAAAGCTGATGTTACGTTCACAACCCTTTCTTTTATTTTCGTCATATCGCACGATAAATGAAATGATGTTCCAATGAGTACAAGGTACATAGAGCTTAGAGTTACCAGATGTTCATGTTTCAGAATAAGAGAAAACCTCCAACGTTAAGTTATATCCGACGATGAATGAAATAATGTTTAAATGAGTACAGGGTACATAGAGCTTAGAGCTAACTGACATTCATATTTCAGGATAAGGGAAAACCTCCAACGTTAAGTCATATCGGACGATAAATGAAATGATATTCAAATGAGTACAGGATACATAGAGCTTACAGTTACCAGACATTCATCTTGCAGGATAAGAGAAAACCTCCAACGTTAAGTCATATCGGACGTTGAATAAAATGATGTTCAAATGAGTACAGGGTACATAGAGCTTAGAGCTGCCTGACATTAATCTTTCAGGAAAAGGGAAAACCTCCAACGTTATGTCATATCGGACGATGAATGAAATAATGTTCAAATGAGTACAGGGTACATAGAGCTTAGAGTTACCAGACATTTATCTTTCAGGATAAGAGAAAACCTCCAACGTTAAGTCATATCGGACGCTGAATGAAATGATGTTTAAATGAGTACAGGGTACATAGAGCTTAGAGTTAGCAGACATTCATCTTTCAGGATAAGGAAATAATCCCTTAAAAAGGCCTTATCCAGATAACTCACTCTTAATGAGATTAGAACTAGGGAGCTCTTGAACGTGAGGCAGACACGCTACCTTCAGGCTGCAGAGGCGGGTACATAGTTCATATACATGTATGACTATTATAATATCAAAAGTTGCAAAATTAAGTGTGCATGCAGGATTTGATTGCTAATTTGTAGTATCACTTTATAACAGTATTGATATGGCAAATTTAGGTCAATTGATTCAAAATATATAAAGTATTTGTACGTTGAATGAAAGATAACTAGAATTTTTTTCTGAAGGCATGTGAAGTGCCTTTCAATCTGAATTACTTTCATTTAGGAATCCGTAAATAGTAGATAGGATCCTATTTCACAAAAACAAATATAGATATACAAACCATTCCCGAATTATTCTTTGTTCTAAATGTTCAAATACTTTTTTCAATGTTTAGTCTTTCTTCATCGTGATCATGAAGAGACAGTATCATTTCATCTAAACATTTCAATATCACTTTTGTGTACTAAATGAACAGTTTTTAGAGGAGTGAAGGCAGAAAACTGTGTGAATGTCATGTTTAGTGTCGGTCTGTTATTATCTCCGTGGATATAACATACAATTTGTAGGAGTTATTAAAATTGCTCGGTATGGAAAGGAGCATGGGAGATTCTAAACCGGTTTCCTTATGAAGCGAAGGAATGTCTTCGGTAGGAACGCGGAACGTATCCCCTTATTGCGTTCCGAGGCGCCCTTTAACAGGTTATACCAAATCACTCCATTATTAAGTATGGATGACAGGCAAGCTTCCACCAGAAAATGTGCACAAGTGATTAACTAAATGATATTCTGCCCACACAAGTAGCTTGGCTTGTACATCACTATTTCATAATTACATACCACTTCCCATCTGCCATGAGAATTTGTCTACTCTTGTACAAACACTTATTGCTCTATCTGCATCAAGATAAACATTAACTTATTGGGAATACAGTAGACTTTAAGTGATAGTCAAATGTTTTGGTCGTTATGTGATGTATACATGGCTTTCTCTACTCTTGTACAAACACTTATTGCTCTATCTACTTCAAGATAAACATTATCTTATTGGGAATACAGTAGACTTTAAGTGATAGTCAAATGTTTTTGGTCGTTATGTGATGTATACATGGCTTTCTCTGCTCTTGTACAAACACTTATTGCTCTATCTACTTCAATATAAACATTATCTTATTGGGAATACAGTAGACTTTAAGTGATAGTCAAATGTTTTGGTCGTTATGTGATGTATACATGATTTTCTCTACTCTTGTATAAACACTTATTGCTCTATCTACTTCAAGATAAACATTATCTTATTGGGAATACAGTAGACTTTAATTGATATTCAAATGTTTTGATCGTTATTAGATCACTATTATGTTAATTTATAGGGTACTTAATGACTCCTGAGTCACTACTACACAAGATATTTTATGACAAATGAAATCTGACTTAAATTTTCTGTAAAAAAAGTTTTAAGTGTTCTTCATTCTTAGTGATTTAGCCAAACCCGTAAACCTACAGCACAAAAAAATGAAAAAAAAAAAAAAAAGAATGCTGGCCCCGTAGCTCAGTCGGTAGAGCACCTGCCTGCCGTGCTAGGTGTCCCGGTTCGAAGTTTTTTTCTGTAGAAATACGAGGGCTTTCAATAAAGAATGATCATTTTTTACGGTCATAATTTTTCGCACTAAAATTCAGTCTTATTATATTCTGTTAGCCTAATGTGAAACAAACATGCCGTAGTAGTTTCATTGTTGGTAATCCTGGTTCCCGCCGGTGAAAACCAGGCAAGTTCAGACATGTTCAGTATCGCTTACCGCTCCAATGGAGGTAACACGCAGTTAAAGTTGATGTTAGAGGAAGATCCGGAGTTTCTTTCAAACGTAATCACTGCTGATGAAACTTGGCTACATCCTTTTGATCCTGAGAGCAAACAGCAAAGTTCAGTGTGGAAATCCTCCATCACCAACCCCCAAAAAGGCAAAAATGGTTGCTTCTGCTGGGAAGGTTATGGTCATCTCATTCTTTGATATTCATGGAATGGTTTATCAGCATGTTGTACCTGCACACACATCAGTAGCTGGATAATACTACAGGGATGTCCTGAAAATATTGCAAGTCCACATCAGGCGCAAAAGACCACATTTCCGTGAAGCACGTTGGATGCTGCACCACGATAATATGCGGCCACATATTGCCAATGTTATTGCTGAATATCTTGCAAAAATCAATGTTAACTACATCCCTCACCCTCTCTATAGACCGGATTTAGCCCCATGTGACTTTTTTCTATTCCCTAACTTGAAGAAACGCCTTCGTGGGAGGCATTATCCATCATCAGAAGCAGTGGTGAAGGCTGCGGAGGCTATTTTGAAGGATGTCTCCAAAAATGGTTTCCAGCATGTCTTTGAAGACTGGCAGAAACGCTGGGACAATTACATCGCATTCAGGGGAGACTATTTTGAGAAGGACCATCAAAATTATGAGGATGAGTAGAGGTACGTTGTCAAAAAAAATGTTGTGATCCTTCTTTATTGAACAGCCCTCGTAATTTGATAAACGGGCAGAGAACATCAAGTGTTACATCGTGTTATGTACAAATACCTCCACATTTTGATACAGGATTTTTGGAGTGCTGAGTTTGTAGGGAATGCTATTTAATTAAACTGTGTGACAGTTATTGGATTGTGTTTACAATTTGTCAGCCAAGGGACAAGACAAGGCTGTCACTGCACCTGTCGGGAAGGGAGGCAAGCTGTATCATCGCGTTGTGGTTAGTAAAGTCACGCGCACTGTCCAGGAAGCTGCAACAAAACATAACGTTAAGCTCATTGCTACATAAACAAAGATGGATACGAAACTTCGTGTTCACCATCTTCCAAATTCACACTCACATAAGAATGCATGTATTCAGTTCGTCATGTTTGGTCATGTGAATATTAATACTCAGCTTACAGACTGTCAGTAAAGCGACACAATAAGCAATGTGATAGGAATAGATACATTCCTTCTAGGCTAATAGATTGTCTCATTAGTACAGATGTATTATTTTATCTTGACAGAAATCCTGCGCGGTAGGGATGAGTAGCAACTGTGGTGGAGATAGTGCACCTATCGCCACAATGCGTCGCATGCGTAAGATCAGGAGAGGGGAATGCCGTGCACAAGCTGTCTAAAAGCAAATATTACTTTCGAAGCCAATATTGCAGCTCTTATAAACTGGTCTAAACAGATGTTTAATCTTCGAAGATTAAATATGTTTGTATATAGGATAAACCGGAACGACCATCGCTACTAGAATAATCGAACATGAACGGAGCATTTGTTTAATGCAACCTGAAAAGTCTGGGCTGGCAGAGCATTGTTTTGATAACGACCATAGAGCCAACTTTCGGGAGACGACCATCTTGGTAAAATGCAACAGTTACTGGGAGCGGAGAATTAAGGAGGCTTTGACCATTTCCTCTGAAAGAAGCACGCTTAATCGTGATCCTGGGTTTTAGTTGAGCTCCTCTTGGAAACCGGCCTTGAAATCCATCGATTTAAGAAGCAAAGATCAAGACAGTTTGATAATCAAGTTACAGATGTATTATTTTATCTTGACAGGAATCCTGCGCGGTAGGGATGAGTAGCAACTGTGGTGGGGATAGTGCACCTATCGCCACAATGCGTCACATGCGCAAGATCAGGAGAGGGGAATGCCGTCCACAAGCTGTCTAAAAGCAAATGTCACTCTCGAAGCCAGTATTGCAGCTGTTATAAACTAAGTTGTAATTCTTACTATGGTAGTAATCGCCACGCTTTTGTTGGATCTTAAATAGTACATAGGCGTTTGGAACAAAACCCTGTTCTCCTCCAGCAGGCATGATAAGCTACTGTCGGTCTTTCAATATCGCTGCAGGATCCCTGCAACGTATTTCACTACAGGCATATGGTCCAGTATGTGCTGTATTTATATAAGCTTCATCCATATAAATTATATAAAATTCACTCTGATATCTCCGAATGTTTCGTAAATACTTAAGCCTTTTTGCCCGTATGGTGCGATGTTCGAGTAAAATTTGTCTGTCACGCTTAGTTGTTTTTTTTTTTTTTTTTTTGTTTTTTTTCGTATAAATCCTAGCTTTAAAAGAACCTTAAATGTTCAGACACTGCCTTAGAAGTCCATAGAATTTTGAAGCTTCATAAACACTTTCATAACAACTGCTCTTTGTGTTTCTGTATTTCAAAAATTATTCACAGTTCGCCTGACTACTTCTGAATTAAAACATCCAAATTAGATTTTGTGCATGTTCTTAATCTTTATTTACAGGGCATAGAGTAGGAGGTTGTTGCACTAGCACCAATAGTTCTTCTTTCCTTAATAGCTCACCTAAACTGTTTTCAGACACATTTGCTGATCCAGATGCCCTTTACCAAACTTTTGTAGCTGACCCAGACCATTGTTCCTTTTTTATAAATCTATGGATATTGGTTATTACTTCTCGTGTTTTTAAATGTAGCACTTTATTTCCTAATGTGCTGCTAGGAGGCGTCACTTCTAAATTGCTCCCTTGGAACCAGGAGAAACACGCATTTTGAAACAAGCTGTAGTGTTACCGAGTATCTCTGCACTTGTTTACTTGCTCGCAACTGACCTGCCCTGCGCTCCACTTTCAACCGCTCTGAAGTGGATTTGTCCAGATACAACTGCGCATCGCTCTCCATCTGTCAAGATATAAAAATACATCTGCAGTGGTAGTAGCAGTAGCGGATAGTGCTAGTGCGCATTTTAAGTGTAGGTCTTGTGAACACCCACTTTTTAATTCCACGAGCCGCCACTGGTCATTACCACCACAAAACCTTGTAAAAGAGGCGCCCGTTCTGTTAATTGCAATCAAGGTATACAATATTATTCTCAAGTTTTATACGAAAAATTGTATAAATAATACAAATTAAATTGAACATATTGATATTTTTAAAGTAAAATGAATTTATTGGTACCGAAGTTTATATTTCGCTCGTGACTACGTCTAAAAGTTCAAGAGTTCTCATAGCTCAGACTGAAAGAGATTCGGAGGTTTTTTATATACATCAATATATGAGAGTGCCAGATCGGACCAAGAAGAGTTAGCAAATCGTGGCTTCGTCATCGCCTTCCTGGTGGACCCACAATGTCACAATGCGGGACATCAGGGGAGAATAATCCCGTTCCACATGATCGCCGGAACGCGGGGCTTCGAGAACACCATCTACCCATCAGCAGTATAAACTCCTGCTCCAAAAGAGCACGTCATACTCTGTAGATTTTGTGATGCGTTTCATATGTCCTGCTGTACCCTTTATCCACTCGTCTTTAATTTATATTTTTTCAAAATCTCATAAATTTGAGTTTTTCCCACTTCAAACAACACAGTCAATTCTTTAACTACACGTTTTTCTCCTCCAGCGATGTCTTATGTTTAGAGCTCATTTTACTGAATTTGTGTACATAGAAACTATTGTTACGCGCATGGTTGCGGCCGAGCGCATACAGGGACAGATAGCGCGGCGCGGAGGTATGGGACAGATAGTGCACCGCGGAGATAAAAGGCTTGCCGAAACAGATAAAGTTAGATGACTAGAAGGTTCATGTTTGGTCTGGTAATTTCTAAAACAGTAAATAGAGAACTTTCCACAAACGTCTAGTAATACAAGTAAGCTATAAAAAGGAGCCGCGATAGCCAGTTGCAGGAAAGTTGTAATCGGAACTGAGAATCGTCGGCGTGCAGCTGTGTTTTAAAAATGAACTCATTTGTTTGTGGTCAACGACGTTGAGCATTGTATTTGTGTATGTTACGTAATTCTGGGGAGGGGATCCGTCCCCTTCAGCTGCCGAGGTGCGGGCGCTGCGGACCCTTAGCACTCGTGGTACCTCTGACGTTACTAGGGGAACCTTGGGCCGAACTGCCGAGCCCCTCCCGTCGGGGAGTTGTTCGGAATGGGTTGGACTCGAGGGGGCAGTGTGTTCCCGACACCCACGGGGAATGGGTGCCTCCGGCCAGGCTACGGTGCCCGGAGGGGGTAGAGGGTTGCCTCATAAGTCCCTGCAGAGCTAGTAGAAGGTGTGCTAGATCACCAGGCGGCCCCACCGTGGTGTTTGGTAGTCTTCCCTGCGGGGTTGACGCGCGTAAGTGACGTATCCACTTCCACCCGTCTTGACGTTGTGCTCAGCGGGGGGGGGGGCTTTTTAGACTCCAGGTATTGCCCTATGGAAAGAGCCCCGGAGTATCCATCGCTCTCGGGTAGAAGGAGGCCCAGGTCCTTAGTCCTACGGGTCCAGAAGTAATGGGAGTAAAACCTCTGCACTTAACTAACTACTGTAAGGATTCCCCGTAAGGGAGGGATGCCGTCTCCTTCAGCTGCTGGGGTGCGGAACCCCTAGCACTCGTGGTAAAGTCTGTTTAGTTAACTCGTGTGCACGTCGGCTGCTGCTTTTGACGAACCCTTATAATCGTTTTACAACCCCGGCCCTCATTCTCCCAGTCCTTCTGCAAGATTGCCACCTTTCTCGATACGTCATGGATATCGTACGAGGTTTCGTCTAAATAAATTATCGTATGTCCATTACTGCGAGACTTCCTTAGTTTTGACATATATATATATCGTCAAGCTACAATTCTACTGGATTCCATAATAACCCTTATCTTATACAAAGTACGGTATTTGAAACCCAGCTCCTTTAGGGGACCCCGCAAAGTGCAATGCCCATAAGGAAAATCACAAATTTCTTGCAAATGTGCAACCAATTCATCTAAGGTAGGCGCTCTCCCTTTTGCATAGAATCTATAAATTTCTCGGCAAATTAAATCGCATGTGAAATTATCTACTTTAGAGAAACGTTTGCTTTTGTTTTCGCACATGATCGGCGTCTTTGGTATTCCTTTCGTCACAATATTTCTTACTGTGTTTCTGTGAATACCCAGAATTTATCATCAGGTTCATTGCACGACCCCTTACCAAGATTATTTGTCAGTACATATTTATATGTGTTCAAAACAAGCGCTTGAATTTGCTTAGAAACAGTTCTCGTTATAACTTTGTATTTTAGGTTTTTCCAGTAATATAACTCGGCCCAGTTATTCACACTATTGTCTTCACTTTGATTATTTTCACTTGACTGAAAGTTATCTACTACTTCATTTGCATTTACCACTGCATTTTCCTCCCACGGTCTCCACATCGTGACACACAACGATTTGCTGCACGTAATGAAACAAAACAACTGGAAGTTGGAACTTTGGCAACTGAGACTCCACGTGGACTAGACATGCGTCTGTCACTTCGAGAAAATCAGGGTTGCTATTGGTCCTCAACGACAGTGTTCCATTTCTGAAGTGTGGAGATAGATTTATGACGGTCATTAGTGGGCAGGAGGGTCAGGTTCCTTTGAGTCCGAACTGCAGACGCGTTGACTAGACAGAGTTTACCTCTGACGTTAATAGAGGAACCTCTGATCGCACATTCGAGCCCCTCCCTGATTGAGAGTTGTTCTGAATGGGTTGGACTCGAGGGGGCAGTGGTTCCCGATACCCGTAGGAGATCGGGTACGTCTCCGGACGTGGTTGAGGGAAGTCATATATTCCCGCGAATTAGCCAGCATAGCTAGTAGAAGGTGTGCTAGATCACCAGGCAGCCCTACCGAGGTTAACGGTAGCCTTCCCCTTTGGGGTTGGCGCGCGTAAATGGCGTATCCACTTCCATCCCGTCTTGAGTCCACAGGCCAGATAGGCAGCTTCTTAGTCTCTAGGTCTTGCCCTATGGAAAGTCCCGCGGAGGCGCTGGGTGACCTTTTGGGACAGCTCAGTAACTCCCTGGTCATTAGAGGGGAGGTCAGTCTTCACACTGTGTGGAATTTTTGCAACTAGACTTTTAGTTCTACCAACCCATGAACCCGCAAAGTCTCACTATGTTAAAATCACCAAAGTTCACAGTATTCTTCCACTCGTACTTGATCGCTTGTAACAACGAAACTGAGAATGAACACACTGTAAAGCACTGTTTATTGGAACAATGCAAAACGTTGAAATATTGCTTGTTTGTGTCTGCTTTATTCACAGGAACCACTATTTTGAGGTTATGTTGGTATGTTGACTAAAGGTTGGACAGCGGAGTAGATAGTTTCCATCCATATCTTCCTTAAGTGTACAGAAAAGACACTATATCAATCCTGAATAAATGTTTATTGATAGTCATGGCCTGCTAGATGTCTAAAAGTTGTTACAGAGCATTTTCTTGGTAGTATATTGACTCTAGACATGCTGTTACATAGATTTACCCATAGTTTTGCTTTTGCTTGTAATATATTGTCACGGCAACAGGCATAAAGGTTTCGGCACAAATAAAGAAACAATCGGCAGTTAACGATAGCGCGTAGTGTAAACAGATGTCGCCGGCAAGCAAGATAACTGAGGTAAAGGACTTGCCGCTCAGATAGGGTTTCAGTGTTGGAATGTTCTGGAGATATCTCGATTAATGGAAAATGATTGTTTTTCTTGTTTGCTCCAGAAGGTTCTCGGTTCATGAATTTGTGTATAAAAAGAAGCCATGGTTAGTGATTAGGGTAGTTGTGAAATGAGAGATAGCCAGCTGTGTTGTTGTAACGAGAGCTAAAGATGTAAACTGCTGTCACTGTTTGATATTGCGATCGACCTTGAAAGACTGTGTATATGTGATTTAATGTTCTTACGTGAGAATTGGACAGTGTATTGCTACGAAAATAAAGGAGATGTTTAATTTCTGCAACTCGGCCTTTTAATTCTACAAACCCACAAAGTTACAATTGGTGTCAGGAGTGGGATGACGACAACATCACCGAGAAGATGGAAGAAATGAAGATCGAATTAACAACGAAGATGGAAGCTGCAAATAGCAACTTGGCCGTGACGATGACCGCGAAGTTGACCGACCCCAGGAAGAGCAGCCGGAAGAACGAGTAAGGACCGGCGTGGCGAGGAGCACGTCGGCGCCATCACCACTATCCCCTCGAGTGACACTGCGCGCCGTCAGCTGACGTATGGATGACAGCCTCATCGCAAACTGTTGGGTCAGAGGGAAGCCGTGCCGCGTACTCGTAGACACCAGGGCAACCGTGACCACCATCAGACCAGACTTGGCCAAGGGTTTGCCGTCGAAGAAACCAAGCCGATCATACCAGCTAGTGACGGCATCGGGCGACACCTTGCCCGTGGAGAGGGAGGCTCTGCTGCAGTTGACCTTGGGACGGAGTGCCGTGCGTCAGTGGGTGCACGTCGCGGAGGTGGCTGAGGAGGTGATACTGGGACTGGGTGCCCTCAGGAGCCACGAGGCGACGGTCGACGACGGCAGGAAGGTCCTGCGGCTCAGTGGAGAAGAGGTCATATTGCGGCAACCCGAACAACGCCGTGGAATCTGCAGGGTCATCCTAACGGAAGACGTGGGTCCCCGCGAGATAGGAGTTGATGGTGACGGCGCGACTAGGAGGACAGCGAATGAAGAACAATGTTGCCGTGCCGAGAGGTGCCAGTGAGGCTGCTTAACCTAGCAGACATCGATCACGACGTCCAGGCCGGAACGGAGATGGGGACGTGCGAGCCCGTGGTCATCGTGACAGCAATCGACAAGACACAGGTGCCGGTGCCAACGCAACACCTGGGTCAAAAAGAATCCATGGCTAGTGATTAGAGTTAGTTGTGAAATGAGAGACAGTCAGCTTTGTTGTTGTAACGAGAGCTAATCTGCTGTCACTGTTTGTTATTGTGATCGACCTTGGTAGACTGTGTATATGTGATTTAATGTTGTTACGTGAGAATTGGAATAAAATAAAGGAGAATAAAGGAGACTTTTAATTTCTGGAAATCGGCCTTTTAATTCTAGGAACCCACAAAGTTACATTATTATCTTTTTTAATTTTATGTTGATATAATTATTATTTTTATAGAGTGATAACTTAGTGACTCAAATTAGTTTGACGTAATTTTACTGCTTTTTTGGCTAGAAAGTTTTTTTTTTTTCCTTCTTCTTGTATTTTAACCTCCTCCAACGTTAAGTCATATCGGACGATGAATGGAATGGGTGAAATGATGCTCCAATTAGACCAGGATCTATGGAGCTTAGAGTTACCCGACGTTCGTCTTTCAGGATAAGGGAAAACCCCGGTAAAAACTTATCCAGATAATTCACCCTGACCGTCTTTCGAACTCGGGATCTCTTGAACGTGAGGCAGGCACGCTACCATCTACGCTACCGAGGCGGGCAGTCAGCTGTTTCCTTACCATGTATCCTACAATGTGCTGGTAACCATTGAAGTATTAATATTTTATTTAAATGTATTACTATGCCCACTCTTCTCTTTCTACAAAAGACTAAGTTTAAATTATATAAATTTTGATGGAGACATTTCGGCAATTCTTGAGAGGTTAAAAATCTTGTGTATCATATAAATAAATTTGAAAAAGGTCTAATATTATCTGACTATATAATATCCACATCACCTGGTATAACACCTAAAACCCAAAATAATATAGAATGTCACAGAATCATAAAACGTCCTTCAATGTTAAGTCATATCGACGATGAAAGAAATGAGTGAAATGAGTCTTAAATGAGCCCAGGATCCATGGAGTTCAGACTTGCCTAATATTCACCTTTCAGTATAAGGGAAAACTGCGCAGAAAGCCTTATTAATATAACTCACCCTGAGACCTCTTGAGCTTTAAACAGACACGCTGTACTTTTTTCTTTTAAATAAAACAGTTCAACTGAAACAGTAACAGGCCTTATTGTAAGAAACCATCCCAGTAATTAGACAATAATATAGTTGCACATAATGTCCTCAGACACTGGACCATTTCTTCACGGCGCTATCTCGGCGTGTAATCGATCCCGGGTCTAGCACGACCAGAGAACACATCATGCTGAAATGCGATAACAGGACTGGGAATACGAAATGACAGTGTCAGCAGACATCGCAGGTACATTAATGGACGGCTAAGTGTCACTGTCATTCGGGAATGCTTGTCTTGTGGCCTCTGTTGTAACGTGGATCGTCAACATACACATACGTGCTACAGCCTGGGTCATTGTTAGTAAACAGTTCTGAGGATAAGTTATACGTGATATGGAAACAAGGCTCGGCATATTTTTTTGATGTCGGGGATGTAAATGCAACATATCTCATTGGTAGCATTCATTATGTGTTTCGAATGGGAAGGGTTCTCGCGTGTGGCGAATCAGATGCGTCATAGCCGTCAGTGTTGCCACCTCGTTACCCCCACTCTTTTTATATTTACCTCTCTCTCGCACACTTAAGAGTCTTCTTGGCGTTAGACTTAAGGGAACGCAAACTGAATTCTCCAAAGTTTTATAATAATGCTGTTGTTGAAATCACAATTACCACATGAATATTCGTATATTATGGAAATGTTTTTAATATTTATATGTTTTAGTTAAAACTTTTTATATGAATATTGTTTTCTGATATGACTTAGTAGGCCATGTAATGACAATATTAAAGTCAAATATATGTGTAATTTTGTGATTGGCCTTAGTAATAATTGTATTACGTAATCCGGTGACGTAGCAGTACATTGGCCAATCACAAAATTAATAGAGGAGTAACGATAGTTACGGAAAATCAATAATCTTGAGATAGATATATGTTCTTCAGTCTTATTTCATGACGATGAAACATGTTGCGGTGAATATAATTGTAAAGGAAAGTTAATAACCTTCAAAAAGAGTTATTCGGTATTCGTAATAGAAACGAGTGAATTGTAATTCTGATTATACAATTAAATGATATATTATGAAATTGGAGTCATATAAAATTTTATTTCTATCTCCAAAAATCCACACCTGAGAAAAGATCTCATGTCTCTTTATTTAATCAAATCTCAACCTGGATCTTCCAAACAGTCGGCGTGCTTCCTATCTGCTGCGAGTGGAGAATCATTTTCGCCATAAGTTTAAAGTTAATTATAGTTTATGAATTACTAATCCATGAAAATACCAGCGGTGCATCCCTATAGCTCTGAAAGTTATTTACCTTAAGAGATAATTCATCATTGGCATTGTCTTCAACGTCTGAGTACTGCAAATTTGTGATGATAGGTTCCAAAATCTCATTACGTGCTATTTCTTTCCAAAAGTCTTGTAGTTTATCTGATGTCTCACGCAGATTTCCCAGTCTTGTATTCCTTGTCAATTTATTCGTGAATAAAGCGTTCAATGCCAGTCAGTTTAAAAATATTATTTCTGTTTGCAGCATAATTTGAGCCCACCATAACTTTATTGGATTGTTCTAGCAGTCTCCATGATCCAGTGATACACCTTTTCAAAGAAGAGTAACTGAATAATGCTGTTTTGAACTCTCTAGAGTAAATAGAGATTAAGAACCATTCATAAACAAAGATATAATGTGACCAGACACGTTCTGACAGACCAGCAAGAAGTGCATCGTTTCCTCTCCTCGAATTTAACAAACACCTTGGCTTATTCAAAGTACATATTTCTTTTATCACGTCATGTCAAATGTTTACGTTTCAGTTCTGAGTAATTTCAAATATACGTTCACTCATAAATGCCAACCAACTATGATATTACAACTGAGTTATTTCCGGGTAGTTATGCCATTGTCTGCTAGAGTTGGATTATCCAGACGTTTCGTCCACTACTATGGTGGGCATCTTCAGTGGCGTGGTCGTGGTCGTAGTCTCCTCGGAGGAGTTTGGGTAGCGTTTCATAAAAACACTCACATCAACTCACTCGAACGTCTGGTGCATAACAACTGAGCGTTTAAAATGGCTAAAACTTTGGTAAATGACTATAGAGGTACACTCTGGCGTGCCCCAGGGGTCTATTTTGGGACCTTTATTGTTTGCTCTGTATATTAACGACATAAAAACTGTGGTACAGGTTAATGTAGCTTTAAGTTTGTATGCAGCCGATGCCATACTGGGTTTCAGCAACAGCAACTTACTAAATCTAGAAATCGAAGTAAATTTGACCTCCAATATCGTGGCACAGTATTTTAATGATATCAGGCTTTGTAATAATGCATAAAAAAAGTGAATTAATTCTATTTGATTTTAAGAGACGTCCTATCGAACCTCAGCTTAGTCTAGTCCAGTGTGTAAAAAGTGTAAGTATTTTAGGTTTAAACCTTGAAGACAAGTTAACTTGGAACAACCACATTGAAAAATTATAAAGGAAATTAAGCTCAGGACATTTTGTGTTGCGATATTTAGCCAATTTTCTCTCAGTAGATACTAGTAAGTTAGTATATTTTGCATTAATATATTCACACATTTCTTATGGCATCGAGCTGTGGGGACACACTTCACAATTAAACTTTAACAGAATTTTTCTCCTACAGAAAAGAGCTATCAGATACCTGGCAAAAATAACACGTACGAGTTCATGCAGGCCGTATCTTAAAAAATTAAAAATACTTATTCTTCCCTGCATATTTATTCTGCGAACAATACTTTTTGTACATAACAGGAATATAACCTCCACAAATTCCGATGTCCACAAATATAAAACAAGGGGAAAGAATAACTATATAGTTAAAGGTCACAGGCTAAAACTGTTTGAACATAAGCCCCAATACTTTGGTCCAAAACTACTTAATAAACTTCCGGAAAGCCTAAAACTACTGTGTCAGCTGTTAAGTTTAAATCTAAACTGATTAAACTCTTGTTAAGTTTTTACATTTCTAATCGTTTACGTTTAAGAGAGAGTATGTATTACAAATGACATGGCTTAACTGTGTTCAAACACTGTATTAAGTTGCAATAAATATGAATATGAACAGATGAGCAACGAAATTTACTAGTTTTTATTTACGAGTGCTGCCATCTTCATGTTGAGGTCGGAAACTTTTCAGACCACCCTCATATTAATTTTTTAAAAATGATGCATTATCAAAACCTCATTTGTAATTAGTTCTGATTTAAGCCTTCCTCTTCCCCTTCATATCAGGTTCAACATATATTCCTCATAGTCACTCAAAGCTATCATCATTTATATCTACGGTATTGTTCTCATACCTATACGGAAACGCGTAATGAAAGTTTGCGTCCATTAATAAATACACATAAAGAACGATATTTTGCAAGAATAGACTGTAAAAGCGTGAACTCTGTAGAAACCAGAGTCCCAAATGCTGAGCGCACATTATACAAACAAAAGCAAACAGAGAATTAAACAAAACGTCTCACGCAGCTGAAAGACAGATGAAGAACAACGTTGATCTTGAATAATAATAAACACTGCCAACATACACAAACGACGATCGTTCCCACATCACCAAAGAAAATAAACGCGTTAATGGACTACTAGTGGCAACCTAAACATTTGCTGTAAAATAAATATCCAGGTTAAATACCTCCCGTCTTTCATCAAATATTTCTACTGACGCTGTTTCTACTTACCTAACCAGTCCTGCCAACTTCAAACACGTAAAACTTTCCATCGTCCAACAAAGGCAATATTTTTGCGAGTCATGACATTTAGAATGCGTGAAATGTTCAGTAAAGTAACTATACAGAAACTGCGTGTAAAGTAAATGGGAATTCAATTTTATACTATTCCTTGAACACTTGGTAGTACTGCCTCTTGCTGAAAATTTTCCTGGTACAAGGTTAAACAGTGCAAAAGCAAAGAACATCACTTACTAGCAGGGCCGACCGGTAAGGCATTGCATTGAAGCTGCCATAAATAAATGAATAAATAAATAAATAGGTACGTATATAAATGGATAAATAAATAAATAAATAATTAAATAAATGAATAAATAAATAGGGGTTGTTAAAATATAAATATGTGTAGCAATTTGAACGATTTAGGTGATCTTATCAATAATCCATCCTATTTTATAATATACTGTACCAAACAGAACATACAGGGAAACGGAAATACAAGGGGCATCCAGAAAGTAAGTTCTGTTTGAACTTATCTCCGCTGCAGCGCTGCGATCACAGTTCCGGACATGCGTGGTAGATGCTCCGCATCAGAGAGAAGAAACGTGCTCCATAGTGAGATCGCTTTCAGCCACGTACGCCTTGTTGTGCTTGTTTACAATGTCGGAGTTGTTTGAAAATCCCGCCGCTTGTGAAATCAGATCTGTGATTCGTTTTCTGAATGCTAGGAAAGTGAAACCAATTGAAATGTATCGGCAAATTTGCGATGTTTACGGACAAAATGCGATGAGTGATACAATGGTGAGAAGATGGGTCCGACAGTTCAATGAAGGACGTAGTGAAGTGCACGATGAAGAACGAAGTG
Organism: Mantis religiosa; assembly: GCA_030765055.1. Taxonomy (NCBI): domain Eukaryota; kingdom Metazoa; phylum Arthropoda; class Insecta; order Mantodea; family Mantidae; genus Mantis; species Mantis religiosa. Next base: position 5,906,417 of record CM060949.1, read on the forward strand.
GGCGTCCATCTTTGGTTACAGAAGAACTGGTTTACGTGATTGATGGCAAGATCCAGGAAAAGCGTAAGTTTACAATTAGTGCTCTCGCTATGGAATTTCCCAAATCTCACGATCACTAGTTCATGAAATTGTTACCGAAAAACTGAAATTTCGTAAACTTTGCTCACGTTGGGTGCCAAAGGTTCTTACTGAGCAACTCAAAACAAAACGGATGGGTAGTGCACTTCAGTTTTTGGCCCGTTATGATGAAGGCGGCGAAGAATTTCTGACACAGATAGTCACAGGAGATGAAACTTCGGTTTCTTACAACACACCTGAAAGTAAGCGTCAATCAATGGAATGGAGGCACACCTCATCCCCAGCAAAGGTTAAGCTGAAACAAATCTTGACACCTCGAAAATGATGTGCACAGTGTTCTGGGGCAGGAAAGGCATCTTATTCATTGATTTCTTACCGCGTGGTCAAACAATGAAAGCAGATGTTTATTGCGAGATACTTAGAAATTGCGCCGCGCAATACAGAATAAGCGCCGAGAAATGCTTGTAGGGGAGGGGATCCGTTCCCTTCAGCTGCCGTGGCGCGGGCGCTGCGGACCCTTAGAACTCGTGGTACCTCTGACGTTACTAGAGGAACCTCGGGCCGAACTGCCAAGCCCCTCCCGTCGGGGAGTTGTTCGGATGGGGTTGGACTCGAGGGGGCAGTGTGTTCCCGACACCCACGGGAAATTAGGTACCTCGGCCAGGCTACGGCCGCCCGGAGTGGATAGAGGGTTGCCTCATAAATCTCGGGTACTAGCCTGCAGAGCTACTAGAAGGTATGCTAGATCACCAGGCGGCCCTACCGAGGGTTTTGGTAGTCTTCCCTGCGGGGTTGACGCGCGTAAGTGGCGTATCCACTTCCACCCGTCTTGACGTTGTGCTCAGCGGAAGGGGGCTTTTTAAGAAATCATGTATTGCCGTATGGAAAGAGCCCCGGAGTATTCATCGTTCCCGGGTAGGAGGCCAGGGTCTTAGGTCCTACGGGTCCTAGACTGATTGGGTAGAACCTCTGCATATAAAACATAACTGTCAAAAGCTGTTGTGTTTCTTCACGACAACGCACGACGACACACTGAAGTGCGACGGAAAACAGCAACTTTCATCTGTTTTTACATCTCAAATCTTTCCTTGGCGGTCAAAACTTCAACAATGTCGAAGAGCTGAAAGAAAATGTTTCCAACTACTTGAAGACAGGCGGCAAACTTCTATGAAGAAGGTATACAAAAACGTGTACCTCGTTATGACAATTGCCTGCAAAATTTCGGCAGTTATGTGGAAAAGTAGTTTAAGAGTTGTAGAATTTTGTGCAATAAATAATTTTTCTGTATCTGTACACAATTTAATGTTATTACCAAACAGAACTTACTTTCTGGACGTACCTGGTATGTATTCATTACTTGCGCACTCTTGTTACGCACAGGTGTGCCGAGCGCAGTAAACGTTTGTTAATACAGTTCATGGAGAATGTGACACGAAGCGTTCCCGTGCTTTACTGCACTCTAGCGGATGAAGCGTAAGTTGTGCGTCACAGAAACCTCGGCACCACCTTCTCCCATAAGAAGCCGTGTATAAGCAGACATCCTAGCCCTTAACAGAGGCGCTTATGCGCGTAGATGGTGCCGTTCTGTAATCGGCGTCAAGCCACGGAAAACAACCAGGACAGAGCGCCTGCGTTTAACACGCTTATTCACACGAGAGAGCAGATATTCAGAAACAATCCTTTTGCGCAATTCCTATACACTTCTCTTTCTTTCGTTTCCATAGAGATAGTGCCGTGGCACAGCGGCACTACCTCCGAAGCCGGCCCTGCAGTTACTAGGTTATACCTAGATACTATTGCAGCCCAGGGAAGTGGGACCCACTGTCGTAACTGTACCATTCAATCTGTAACTGTTAATTACAATATGATGCAGGAGAATTTTATCTCCATGAAAGCCTCAATTTGCTTCACCACGCCATAGGAATCTTATTCAATTTCCAATAACAAATGAAGACTGAACTCAATTCTAATTCTCCACTCAATCAACTTACATTTTCCTACCACCGTTAATACTGAAAGATCAGTGATAGCGCAAGTTTGCCGTGAGAAAGTATCACCCGCTCAAGGACACCTACTGGTACTTTTGTCACAATATTGTACTTCAACTTCCTTTTCCTCCTTACCGAATGGCAGCTGCCTGAAACCCCAAGGCATAAAAACCTCAATTCAAGCAACCATCTCATAACTTGATTGTAGAACATATGTGTCTCACAACATGTTGAGTTAGCCACTCTTAAGAATCATTTTTTCTGCATTTAATTTTTTATAAGCCACACAACATTTTAAGGTACTTTTCAAGAACTGTACGTAATTCTAAGCTCTAATTAATCTGGGTCATTAGAACGTAATTTCTTTCATCGTCCTATATGACTTAAATTTGGCGGTTTTCCCTTATTCTGAAAGATGAATGGTAACTTTAAACTCTATGTAACCTGTACTCATTTGAACATCATTTCATTTATCGTAAGATATGACTTAACGTAGGAGGTTTTCCCTGGTCCTGAAAGAAGAATGTCTGGTAACTCTAAGCTCTATGTACCCTGTACTCAATTGAACATCATTTCATTCATCGTCCGATATAACTTAACGTTGGAGGTTTTCCCTTATCCTGAAACATGAACGGTAACTCTAAACTCTAGGTAACCTGTACTCATTTGAACATCATTTCATTTATCGTCCAGCATGACTTAACGTTGGAGGTTTTCTCTTATCCTGAAAGATGAATGTCTGGTAACTCTAAGCTCTATGTACCCTATACTCATTTCAACATAATTTCATTCATCGTCCGATACGACTTAACGTTGGAGGTTTTCTCTTATCCTGAAAGATGACTGTCTGGTAACTCTAAGCTCTATGTACCGTGTACTCATTTGAACATCATTTCATTCATCGTCCGATATGACTTAACGTTGGAGGTTTTCTCTTATCCTGAAAGATGAATGTCTGGTAACTCTAAGCTCTGTGTAACCTTTACTCATTTGAATATCATTTCATTCATCGTCCGATATGACTTAACGTTGGCGGTTTTCTCTTATCCTGAAAGATGAATGTCTGGTAACTCTAAGCTCTATGTACCGTGTACTCAATTAAACATCATTTTATTCATCGTCCGATATTACTTAAAGCTGGAGGTTTTCCTCATGCTGAAAGTCAACTCATTTGAGTATCACTTCATTCTTTTTCTGATATCACAAAATTTGAGGATGTTAAATAAAAACTAAGTAATGAAATAAAAACTTTAGGGTTACTTTTTAATATCCTTTAGGTCCCAATAACGTATATAAACTTATCGCTAACAGAAAGTAACAAAAGACTGGCAGTTTTCCCTACCTGAACTATGTTGTCATGGGCGAGCTCTGTGAGTAGGATGATCTCCTTGAGGATCTTGGCTGCAGCACGACGGTAACAGACGGGAAGTGACAACGGCTTCTGTTGGCACTCCTGGATATCGTGACCATTCAGGTTCACTGTCTTTATGGCCACTTCTCGCCCACGGTACCTGCAAAAGTCAACCACATTTATATGACTGTAACCGACTCCACTTACATTAACATAGCCCAGTGTGCTATGAAACAAGAATTGTATTCTAAATATGGGAGGCTGAACTGATAGCACATTGTCGGAACTTGGTGTCTTTGGAATTCCATACTCTTTGACCATCAGGGGATAAAACAACCAATAACACGCTAACACAAAGAAACAATGTAAATTGTGAATAAAGAGATTACCTGCAAAATAATACAGTTGCTATATGTTTTACGTTTGATCAGTTAGAAAGCATTATACCATTTTTTTATCTGGGCTGTTCAATAAAGAATGATCATAATTTTTTATGGTCATAATTTTTCGCAATAAAATTCAAACTTATATTCTGCTAGCTTAATGTAAAACAAACACGCCGTAGTGGTTTCATTGTTGGCACTCCTGGTTCCCGCCTGTGAGAACCAGGCAAGTTCAGACATGTTCAGTATCGCCTACCGTTGCAATGGAGGTAACACGCGAGGAACAATATGCGGCTAAGAAATTCTGATTTCGTCTCAACAAACTTCAGTTGAGGCCTATACAATGTTACAGGAGGCTTATAGAGAGTCTGTTCTTCCCTACAGTACAGCTCGAAGGTGGTTTAAAATGTTTAAAGAGGCGAGACCATCAATTTCAAAGGAAGGTGGACCCTATGCCCCAGTTACTGCTCTTACGGAAGAAAACATCAACACTGCTGCTGCCATTGTGAGAGAGGATCGACGAATTACCTTAAGATCACTTTCTGAAATACTGAACATTTCATTGGGTGCCACCTAGACGTTGGTGACAGAAACATTACACATGTGACGTGTTTGTGCGCGATGGGTTCCAAGACTGTTGATTCCAGAACAAAGGACATTCACATGCAGGTCTGCATGCAGTTAAAGTTGATGTTAGAGGAAGATCCGGAGTTTCTTTCAAACATAATCCTGCTGATGAAACTTGGCTACATCATTTTGATCCTGAGAGCAAACAGCAAAGCTCAGTGTGCAAATCTCCTTCATCATCAACCCCAAAAAAGCCAAAGAGGTTGCTTCTGCTGGGAAAGTTATTGTCATCTCATTCTTTGATATTCATGGAATGGTTTATCAGCATGTTGTACCTGCACACACATGAGTAACTGGACAACACTACAGGGATGTCCTGAAAACATTGCAAGTCCATATCAGGCGCAAAAGATCAAATTTCCTTGAAGCAGGCTGGATGCTGCACCACGATAATGCACGGCCGCATATTGCCAATGTTGTTGCTGAATATATTGCAAAAATTAACGTGAAGTGCATTCCTCTCCCTCCGTATAGTCCGGATTTAGCCCCATGTAACTTTTTTCTATTCCCTAACTTGAAGAAACGCCTTTGTGGGAGGGATTATCCATCATCAGAAGCAGTTGTGAAGGCTGCGGAGGCGATTTTGAAGGATCTCTCAAAAATGGTTTCCAGCATGCCATAATGTTTTCATCTGGGGTTCAGAAAATCCTCAAGAAATGTTACAAATGCAATGAGATTCCCCTAAAGTGAATGGTTTTTGTGCCGTATCCCGGCGAAAAGTTTATGGACTTTTTTTTTTGTGTGTGTGTGTGTGTGTGTGTGTGTGTGTGTGTGTGTGTGTGTGTGTGTGTGTGAACCTACTGTAACTGGTACTTCTTACCTTGATACACTAGAGCAATGGCTCTTCCCTCAGTTGGAAGAAAATCAGCCAGAGAACTTCATTTTCCAGCAAGATGGTGCACCACCTCACTGTATAACGAAGTACGCGATTGGTTGAACGTCACTGTACCCTAGCGCTGGATAGGCCGCAAGGGCCCCAATGACAGGGCTTGCTACGCATGACCTCCACATTCTCCTGACCTAACGTCATGGGGCTTCATCAAGGATCGTGTGTACGTGTCTCCGCTACCAGCTGACCTCCCTGAATTAAGAAACCGGATTAAAGCTGCTGTTGCTACAATTACTGAATACACACTTATCAACGTTTAGGAAGAACTCTGCTATGAACTTGATGAGTGCCGTGTTCTTGGTCAACTTGCCACTTACGCACCTTGCTAGAGACGTACCTGTCTAGGATATCGCCTGGAGAGATTCCTGACAATTTTAAATCATTTTTTGCTACACCAATCCATTTCATAGTATACTTGTGCATTACTCCTATTTTCGTAAACTTTCATAATGTTTCGTGAGTATTTGAAGCTAATTGTTTAAGGGTATGCATGACTGAAATTTTCAAATTCTGAACTAATAATGCTAGCTTTTTCAAATTTACACCATAGGTGTAGTATAATGTAAACATGTTACAACCTAAATTTAAACTATTTTTCTCCAGCAGTTTAGAAATTATGGTAAGTTTTGTATGTTTTTTTGTTACGTCACTAAAAAAGTCCCTTGCGACAAAATATTTTGAATTTTGGTCTAATATTTTAACCCTATGTTCATAATACACATACTTTTTGAAATTGCTCTGGGTTTTTCTGTGTCTCCTTTAGTTTAGGTCACAATTTTTTTTTAATTTACAAATATCATTTTTTTGTCTAAAAAACTGTAAGTTTTGTGTTTGAAAATTAAAAATATATGCTTATATACATTTCACAATAAAACCTAGGGCAATGTCCATTCCTCATGATATTCTGAACCTGTTTAGGAAATTTCATGAATGTAGTACAAAAACTGCATCGCAAGGAGCATTTTACAGGAAGAAAAATGCTGAAAATATGAACATTGAGAAAACAGCGATTACAGATTTGATTGCATAACTCACATTAAAATCCACCAGGCTGATAGGTTGGACCCTCAGATTTCTTTTTCCTCTCCTCTGTTACTGCTTTTTCCACCTTTTTCTTCTTTAGATGTTGCTTTTCTTCTGCACAACTTCGCTTCTTGCTTTGCAGGATACGAGTCTGATCTCGCTGCACTGAAGTTTTCCTTGCTGAGTCTACTACACTTTCACCTCTGATATTTTGCTGCAGCTCCAATGACTTAAGACTACCCATGTTAAACTCCCTGATGCTTTTAATAACAGCAAGATCCAATTTTTGTTTTGATATGAAAACTTCCTTTGGGCACTTATTCCATATGACATGATGCAAAGATTCATTGGCATTCTGTGATTTTCCTGTTTTGCACCTCTCTAGTGATGTTGTAGAAGCCAGCCTCTGATATATTGGCAACATTTTAGGAACTATTTTGTCTGAAAGCCTTATTTTTCTTTTCTTGAATTGAAAATTTAAGAACGGAAAACAGACAAAGAATGTGGATGTAGGCAAAAGAGGGCGTGACTCTGACAGAGTTTAAAGGCCACCGACATTTAAATAAGCATTTAAAAATGGCGTTCGGTGGCAAATTATGCATTTTTCACATTCAGGAATGTCTAAATTATTTTATAGAATTAAAATAAAAAAGTCGTTATTTTCACGATTTTCATGAAATTTCAGTCATACATACCCCTAATATATCCATAAATTACTATTAGGATAAATTTAAAGTACTCCAAATAGAGGTACGTTGTCCATATAACCAAAAGTGGTCAATAAAATTCAATTCACTACTTGCATCTCTAAGAGGAGGTAACTACGTTAGAATACAAAGGTTGGGCTGTAATTTACTTAAGGAGTGCCACCAGATTTCTCTTGAAAGCCTGACGCTCCCATTCTACGATTAGGTGTATCCTTAGTCCGCCATCTCTCCCCTAGGAAATGCAACGTGTCCCACAAGCCTAGCACCTGTTGGATACATTATTAAACACTGATGCACTGGAAAACGGATATTGTATGTTCACTTGTTACACCAACTTTATATTTAAGCATTTCCCACGACAGTTGCACTTAGATCTGGAGAGTAAACAAATAAAGCACGCCATGACAGCATTTGTTTTTCTTCATTACAGCTCGTAACTCATCAAGTTTTTTCTACGTTACAACTGTTACTGACATAGACCCAGTATAACAAGGTATATTTATACAGACGTTGCAAATTATTAGACTCATTCATGTTTTTTTACTTTGCTTCAGTTTAACATTCAAAATGATTAACAGATGATTAAATGATGAAATAACTATTTACCACCGTAACCTATTTCAATTTGTCGTAATTTTTTTCCTTGCTATAATATGAAGCACATTCAATGAAATTTCTCTCTTAATAATAGCTGGGGGATGTTTCTTTTACTTATAGTAATACGGTGGTAACTCTGAATTAAGAGCAGCCAATTTCTTCATGTCTGTTTATGCAAATGTTTGGTGATATTGCTTTCATTTGGTGAATGTAGTAACTGAAGATTGATAATACACTCCTGGAAATGGAAATAAGAACACATTGACGCCGGTATGTCAGACTCACCATACTTGCTCCGGACACTGCGAGAGGGCTGTACAACCAACGATCACACGCACGGCACAGCGGACACACCAGGAACCGCGGTGTTGGCCATTGAATGGCGCTAGCTGCGCAGCGTTTGGGCACCACCACCGTCAGTGTCAGCCAGTTTGCCGTGGCATACGGAGCTCCATCGCAGTCTTTAACACTGTTAGCATGCCGCGACAGCGTGGACGTGAACCGTATGTGCAGTTGACGGACTTTGAGCGAGGGCGTATAGTGGGCATGTGGGAGGCCGGGTGGACGTACCGCCAAATTGCTCAACACGTGGGGTGTGAGGTCTCCCCGGTACATCGATGTTGTCGCCAGTGGTCAGTGGAAGGTGAACGTGCCCGTCGACCTGGGACCGGACCGCAGCGACGCACGGATGCACGCCAAGACCGTCGGATCCTACGCAGTGCCGTAGGGGACCGCACAGCCACTTCCCAGCAAATTAGGGACACTGCTGCTCCTGGGGTATCGGCGAGGACCATTCGCAACCGTCTCCATGAAGCTGGGCTACGGTCCCGCGCACCATTAGGCCGTCTTCCGCTCACGCCCCAACATCATGCAGCCCGGCTCCAGTGGTGTCGCGACAGGCGTGAATGGTGGGACGAATGGAGACGTGTCTTCTTCAGCGATGAGAGTCGCTTCTGCCTTGGTGCCAATGATGGTCGTATGCGTGTTTGGCGCCGTGCAGGTGAGCGTCACAATCAGGACTGCATACGACCGAGGCACTCAGGGCCAATACCCGGTATCATGGTGTGGGGAGCGATCTCCTACACTGGCCGTACACCTCTGGTGATCGTCGAGGGGACACTGAATAGTGCACGGTACATCCAAACCGTCATCGAACCCATCGTTCTACCATTCCTAGACCGGCAAGGGAACTTGCTGTTCCAACAGGACAATGCACGTCCGCATGTATCCCGTGTCACCCAATGTGCTCTAGAAGGTGTAAGTCAACTACCCTGGTCAGCAAGATCTCCGGATCTGTCCCCCAATGAGCATGTTTAGGACTGGATGAAACGTCGTCTCACGCGGTCTGCACGTCCAGCACGAACGCTGGTCCAACTGAGGCGCCAGCTGGAAATGGCATGGCAAGCCGTTCCACAGGACTACATCCAGCATCTCTACGATCGTCTCCATGGGAGAATAGCAGCCTGCATTGCTGAGAAAGGTGGATATACACGGTACTAGTGCCGACATTGTGCATGCTCTGTTGCCTGTGTCTATGTGCCTATGGTTCTGTAAGTGTGATCATGTGATGTATCTGACCCCAGGAATGTGTCAATAAAGTTTCCCCTTCCTGGGACAATGAATTCACGGTGTTCTTATTTCAATTTCCAGGAGTGTATTTGCCTTTATTGTGTCTTATGGCTAATATATCCTCAGTATTTATTGTTAATTGATCTCAAGCCAGGTAACATCGTATATCTTATCCTTAGCATTCACATTAATTCAAAAGTGAGGTTATGGGTAAAACTGCTGACTTATCCCCAAGGAAAGTAGCTGTAACTGAGAGTCTTTTGAAGGAAAAGTCTGTTAGCCGCATTAATCAAGCTTTAACATTCGGTGAGACGTTGACCTCACAAAGGGATGGACAATGAGGGAGGAAAAGAAAGCTATCACCAAGGATGCAAAGAAAACTTGTGCAGGTGGCAAAACAAAATAGAAGAGCAACCAGCATTGACCTCAGTAATCAACTAAAGCAGTACTGTACAGAAATATCGGCCTCAGTAGTTCGCAGAAGATTATGTCAAGCAGGTTTGCCAGCACGCAGGCCTCGTAAAAAGGCTAAACTGACACCTGTAATGGCAAAAAAAAAAAAAAAAAAAAAAAAAAAAAAAAAAAAAACCCGTTTAGAATGGGCCAAAGAGATGCAGAAACATCCAGTGGAATTTTGGAGAAAGGTAAATTGTATGGAAATTGTATATAGCATAAAATTAAAATATGTACATGTACATTTTATGGAAATGAAATAAAAAGCCTAAACTTTGTTTCTCTCATTGCTGGTTTTTTTATACTATCTTTGAGCAATTTTAAAACTGTTTAATATTAATAGAGGTTTTTATTGTTTAAGGTAATTTTCTCAGATGAATCCATGTTTGAAGTATGTGAAGAGAGCAGCCAATATGTGAGGACAGATAAAGAACCATTTTCCTCTCAGTGTGTCGATCAAAGAGTAAAGTACCTAACATCAAAAATGGTCTGGAGCTGTATGACCTGGAAGATTATACATCGTTGTGGGATCTATGGAGCACAAACAGTATAAAGGTGTATTAGAAACAAGACTATTTCTGCAAAGTAAAGAATGGTTTCCAAATGGTGATTTTGTGTTCATGCATGACAGTGCTCCCTGCCATAGAGCAAAATCTGTAACCCAGTTCCTCAAAGAAAACAATGTAAAAGTACTACAATGGCCGGGTAATCGCCCTGATTTAAATCCAATAGAGAATCTGTGAGATATTGTTAAACAGAGACTGAAAAAATTGAAAATAACAACAAAAGTTCAGCTTATTGAGGGCCTGATAGGCATTTGGCACAGAGATGAAGAAATAAAGGAAAAGTGTTCCACCGTTGTAGAGAGCATGCCTAAACGCATCAAAATGATAATAAAGGCTAAAGGAATACATACAAAATACTAAGAGTTGAAAAAAATATTTTGTAATATTATTTCTGTTAAATAAATAGAAAATAAACGGTATATGTTAAAAAATTTCACCATTGAGACTACTAATTTGCACACGTCTGTTGTTAGCAACGGTGGAATTTCACTACATTCAATCTGAAAGTCTACTTTGGAGTGAATATTAATATAATAAACGTGTAGAAAGCAAAAAGATATTTCTTATGCAAAAGAGAGTTATAAGAATCATTACTAACACCCACACCAGATGCTCCTGTAAAGATCTTTTTACAAGATTGAAGATATTAACGCTTCCTTGTATGTGCATATTCTCGATCCTAAAATTCTTTGTATGCAATCGTGCCTTATTTGCAACACATAATGTAATTCACAAAATAAACTCTAGACAAACGTATAATATCCATTATCCCAGTGCTTAACTTTCTTGCTTCCAGAAAGGTGTGCATTATGAAACTATCAAAATATTTGTCGCACTTTCTAATGTTCTTAAAGAAAAAGTTGATAATTTCGGTGTTTTTAAAAAAGCTGTTAGAGAGTACCTTTGCTCAAAATCTTTTTATTCTGTACAAGATTATCTGAATGACAGATTATCCTGATAATGCTTCTGTAGCTCTATAAGTAGTATCTAACTATTCCAATGACAAATCATTACTTATAAATATTTGATGCAAGTTGAAAGTTTATTTTTAATATATATGTATATAATAAATAACAAGAATGGTATCCATTGCAAAAAGGTTGAGACGTAGTGGCATAAGCCAAGTGAAAGCTGGTTTAAAAAGTGTTTCATTTTGTATCATATATAATTATCCCTGCTTTGTTGTCCATATTGTTGTTCATATTGCCTGTATACTATAATATGTGTCTTATGTTAACTTTTGTACATATATATGCTATTAAACTTTATACCTCTGGACATGTTCAATGTTCACAGCCTTTTCTGGCTACAAGTGAACCTACTGAACGCAAATTAATCTAATCTAATCTAATCTAAACTAAACTAATCTAACCTCCTAGGTTTGATTCTTGCGTATGACATCAAGGGAATGTGGATTTTGGTCAGTCAGTCCTTAAACACATCTCTTTAAAAAGTCCTTTCTCTCTCTGAAGAATGGGAATTCTCCGCTCGCGAGAGGTAAACATCATTTGAGGGTTGAAAGAGAGTGGTCTCAGTCACACCCTCACTCCACCCTCTAGCGCATCCTTTAACAAAATGTAAACATTACATCTACCTGCGGGCTTCACACGTTTCTCTACAGTCCCTCGGATATTCCTGGCCGGGTGACTGTTGAACACCATTCAATTTAAAAAAGCACGTAGTTATTTATGCAAACTGGCTTATAATAATTGATACCTTACTGTCTTCCACAGGAGAGATAGTTTGAACACTACAAGCTAAATGCAGGAAATAAACATTTGAAGTGTTGTTCTCCAATGCATGAATATTGTCGTTCGGAATAAAAACAAAAGCGAAACTATACCGAAAATTCTATGTCCAGGCTTCAATATACGTGACAGATTGGGCTTTTTGTAAAAGATTCACCCGTGTTTACCTTATTACAAAAAGTAAAGGAGATTATTATGTTTCAAATGGGAAGCGTTCTTGTCTATAGCGAATTGAAGATGCGTTAGAGCCTTCAGCGTTGCCATGTCGTTATCCCCACTCTTTTTATATTTCCCTCTCTCTCCCACACTTGCGAGTGTTTGTGGCGCTAGACGTAAGGGAACGGAAACTGAATTTTCCAAAGCTTTATAATAATGCAGTTGTTGAAATATATGTTGTTGAATGTTTTAAATATTTAAAGTTGATTATAGTTTATGAATTACTTATTTTTCTAATCCAACGAAAATACCAGCGGTGCATCCGTATAGCTGTGAATGTTACTTACGTTAAGAGATAATTCGTCATTGTCATTTTCTGCAACGTCTGAGTACTGAAAATTTATGATGATAGGTTCCAAAATCTCGTTACGTGATACTTATTTCCAAAAGTCATCTTCTTGTAGTTTATCTGATGTCTCACACAGTTTTCCCAGTCTTGTTGTGTTCCTTGTCAATTTCTACGTCAATAAGTCGTTCAGCGCCAGTCAGTTTAAAAATATTATTTCTGTTTGCAACATAATTTGAGTCCACATTAACTCTATTGGATTGTTCTAGCAGTAGTAAGGGGGAGGGCAGATGGATCGCGGCTCATTGATCCAGCTGATACACTTTTTCATAGAAGAGTAACTGAATAATACTGCCATGAACTCTCTAGAGTAAATAGAGATTACGAACCATTCATAAACAAAGATATAATGTGACCAGACACGTTCTGCCAGACCAGCAAGAAGTGTATCGTTTCCTCTCGTCGAATTTAAAAAACACCTTGGCTTATTCAAAGTACGAAGTCTGTTCAATAAAGAATTATCATATTTCTTTTGACACGTATGTTTATTCATCCTCGTCATTTTTATGGACATTCTCAAAATAGTCTCCCATGAATGCGATGCACTTGTCCCAGCGTTTCTGCCAGTCTTCAAAGACATGCTGGAAACCATTTTTGAGAGATCCTTCAAAATCGCCTCCGCAGCCTTCACCACTGCTTCTTATGCTAGATAACGCCTCCCCCGAAGATGTTTCTTCAAGTTAAGGAATAGAAAAAAGTCATATGGGGCCTACTCCGGACTATTAGGAGGGTGAGGGATGCACTTCACGTTGATTTTTGCAAGATATTCAGCAACATTGGCAATATGCAGCCGCGGATTATCGTGTTGCAGCATCCAGCCTGCTTCACGGAAATGTGGTCTTTTGCGCCTGATATGGACTTGCAATGTTTTCAGGACATTCTTGTAGTATTGTCCAGTTACTGATGTGTGTGCAGGTACAACATGCTGATAAACCATTCCATGAATATCAAAGAATGAGATGACCATAACTTTTCCAGCAGAAGCAACCACTTTTCCTTTTTTCGGGGTTGGTGATGAAGGAAATTTCCACACTCAGCTTTGCTGTTTGCTCTCAGGATCAAAATGATGTAGCCAAGTTTCATCAGCAGTGATTACGTTTGAAAGAAGCTCCAGATGTTACTCTACCATCAACTTTAACTACATGCGAATGTCCTTTTGTTCGGGAATCAACAGTCTTGAAACCCATCGCTCACAAACACGTCGCATGTGTAATGTTTATGTCAGCAACGTGTGGGTGGTACTTCAGAAAGATATCTTAAGCTAATTCGTCGATCCTCTCTCATAGTGGCAGCAGCAGTGTTGATGTTTTCCTCCGTAAGAGCATTAACTGGAACACCGGGTCCAGCTTCCTTTGAAATTAATTGTCTCCCCTCTTTAAACATTTTAAAGCACCTTCGAGTTGTGCTGTAGGGAAGAAGAGACTCTCCATAGGCCTCCTGTAACATTGCATAGGCCTCTACTGAAGTGTGTTGAGACGAAAGCAGAATTTCAAAGCCGCATATTGTTCCTCGCGTGTTACCTCCATTGCAGCGGTAGGCGCTACTGAACATGTCTGAACTTTCCTGGTTCACACAGGCGGGAACCAGGAGTACCAACAATGAAACTACTACGGCGAGTTTGTTTCACATTAAGCTAACAGAATTTTAGTGTGAAAAATTATGACTGTAAAAAAATTATGATAATTCTTTATTGAACAGCCCTCGTGCATATTTCTTTTACCCCGTCAGGTCAATTGTTTACGTTTCAGTTCTGGGTAATTTGAAATAAACGTTCACGCATACATGACAACCAATAATTATATTCATTACAATGCTTACGTCACAATGCATTGTTAAAATATAATGGTATCTGCTTTATTTATTTGTATTAGGAAAACTATTTGAGCTAAAAGTATGGGTTTTTACGGTTATGTTAAATATACGAGGGCTATCCAGAAAGTAGATTACGTTTTCGTCTGTTTCCGCTAGGGGCGGGGCTAGCGCGGCCATCTTGGGGTCAGAGCGTTGCGCAGTTCAGTCGGCATCTAGCCGTGCTAGTGAGAGGTTCGTGCTGTGCTCCGTTCAGATACTGTGACGGTTTGAAATGTCTGCGTTAATTGAAAATCCCGCGAGCTGCGAGGTGCATGCAGTAATAAGGTTTCTGGCTGCAAAAAACTGTAAACCGATAGAAATCTATCGGCAGCTTTGTGAAGTGTATGGGGACAACATTATCACTGAAGGTGGAGTGCGTCAGTGGGTCATCAGATTTAAAAATGGCCGAACCAATGTTCACGACGAAGATCAAAGTGGGAGACCCAGCATAGTGACTGCCAAACTTGTCGAAAAAGTCGATGCTAAAGTCCGTGAAAATCGAAGGTTCACAATAACGGAACTTTCTTTGAGTTTTCCACAAATTTCGCGAAGTTTGTTTCACGAAATCATCAGCGAAAAGCTTGGTTACCACAAGTTTTGTGCAAGATGGATTCCAAAAATCTTGACAGAGGACCACAAAAATCAGCGAATGGCTGCAGCGTTGAACTTTTTGGACGTTTACCATAAGGATGGTGACTCTTTACTCGATCGCATCGTTACTGGTGACGAAACATGGGTGAAACACGTGAACTGTGAAACGAAATTGCAATCAATGCAGTGGGGGCACACAAGTTCTCCCCAAAAACCCAAGAAATGCATGCAAACAATGTCGGCAAGGAAGATGATGGCGACTGTTTTTTGGGACAGAAAAGGTGTGATTTTGGTGGACTTCCTGGAAAGAGGCACTACAATAAACTCTCAAAGGTATTGCCAAACTCTCCAAAAACTCAGAAGAGCCATTCAAAACAAGCGCAGAGGAATGTTGAGCTCTAAGATCTTGTTGATTCACGACAACGCCCGGCCCCACACGGCAAATGTCACTCGTGAAGTTCTTGAATCTTTTAAGTGGGAGTTGTTTCCTCATCCGCCGTACAGTACCGACCTGGCACCGAGCGACTTCCACCTATTCCCAGCAATGAAGAAGTGGCTGGCTATGCAGCGTTTTGATGACGACGCACAGCTGCAAGAAGAGGTAACGAAGTGGTTGAAGGCGCAGGCGGCCGAATTTTTCGACGAAGGAATTTCCAAGCTCGTACATCGCTACGATAAATGCCTTAATTTGAATGGTGACTATGTCGAAAAGTAGTATTTGAGTGTGGCTTTCATCTGTATATAATAAAATTTGTTTCCTATACTTTGTTTACTTTTTATTCCAAAATGTAATCTACTTTCTGGATAGCCCTCGTATTACTCTCTCCTTCCTCATGGACCAGTTTTGGCAAAATCTGAACTTTTGTCTTAGCGCGAATGGTATTTATTAGAGATTGATTAGTTCGGCGCTCGTCACACATCACTTACGGGGTATGGCATACGACAACACTGCAGTTACTCAGATTGGTAACTCATCTAGTAGCGCTCAAGGTAAACGCCTTCTCATTTGAAACACATAATAATGTTCTGTAAGAATGGTTTGTAGAAAAATGAGAAAAAAAAAAAGACTGCGTGAATGTAACAGGTCGTGTATTTTGTTTTTGTTTCCATAAACCACGGCAACTTGGAATACCGATGTTATAATGAATAGCGCAAACACCTGTTTATAATGACAGAATTACACGAAATTCATTAAAACTCATAAGACTGTAAATTGCGTTTTTAATGTGGATTTGTTGTTAACTGTAACAAGAAATGAAAAAGAAAGAGTTGGCACATTAAAGACGCCGAACACAAAGGCTTTTGTCAAAGACTACCTGCAAACCGCGCCTTTTTAAATTGTCACCTTGCGAACTTCAAAGGCAAACTCTTGTTTACCACACAGAGGGCGCGCGCGTGCCTGCTTCCCATTAATTAATTTTCCCTTTTATTTGCGAACTGCCCAAGTGGAAGCGCAACACGCGCTCCTTTATGATATACGGAGCCTGTGCCCCCTCCCCTTAATTGGTTCACGTTGCTTAAAGATTGTTAAAACTTTGTCGAGCTGCATTTCTTGGTGTTCACGGTAGCTGCCATATCGGGCAGTAACAGCCGCAACAGTCGGCACTGCACTGCTCACCTGAACGCAGCGGAAATAATCTGACATCATCACTCTTTCCATACTCCTCCACGAAAAATCCTATTGTGTTGGCTTTGACCACGGGAAAAATGAATAGCGACTTACTTCAAACAAATATCAAAGAATTAGGAATGGGTGTCAGCTACGAGGTGTGTTCATGTTACGAGGGCTGTTTAATAAAGAATACTCACATTTTTTTTTTTTTTTTTTTTTTTTTTTTTTTTCTTGACAACGTACCTTTTGTTCATCCTCATAATTTTGATGGTCCTTCTCAAAATAGTCTCCCCTGAATACGATGCACTTGTCCCAGCGTTTCTGCCAGTCTTCAAAGACATGCTGGAAACCTTTCTCATATATATATATATTCCATAATAACTCTTATCTTATTTAAAGTGCGGTATTTGAAACCCAACTCCTTTAGGAGGCCGCGCAAAGTACAGTGCCGATAAGGAAAATCACAAATTTCTTGCAAATGCGCAACCAATTCGTCTAAGGTGGGCGCTCTCCCTTTTGCATAGAATCTATAAATTTCTCGGCGAATTAAATCACATGTGAAATTATCGAAACGTTAACGTTTTGTTTTCACACTTTATCAGCGTCTTTAGTATTCCTTTCGTCACAGATTTTTCTTGTTGTATTTCTGTGAATACCCAGAATTTATCATCAGGTTCATTGCATGGCCCCTTACCAAGATTATTTGTCAGCACATATTTATATGTGTTCAAAACAAGCACTTGAATTTGCTTAGAAACAGTTCCCGTTATAACTTTTTTTTTTTTTTTTTTTTTTTTTTTTTTAGGCTTTTCCAGTAATATAACTCGGCCCAGTTATTCACACTACTGTCATCACTTTGATTATTTTCACGTGACTGAAAGTTATCTACTACTTCATTTGCATTTACCACTGCATTTCCCTACCACGGTCTCTACATCGTGACACACAACGAATTTCTGCACGTAATGAAACAGATCAACTGGAAGTTGGATCTTTGACAACTGAGACTCCACGTGGAGTAGACATACGACTGTCACTTCGAGAAAATCAGGGTTGCTATTGGTCCTCAGCGACAGTGTTCCATTTCTGAAGTGTGGTGATAGATTTATGACGGTCATTAGTGGGCGGGAGGGTCCGTTTCCTTTGAGACGCAACTGCACTCACGTTGACTAGACAGACCTTAACAATTGGCCACGCACGCATCATTGTGAGCATCCGTCGGCAGTCCTGGCACCAACCTGGAAGACTCTCGTGCAGGATTTTGCGCACAGATCCCAAGGAAATGCCAGTTTTGGAGGCGATGTCGGCAACAGTGATCCTCCAAAAGAACGTTCTCCGTTCGCTGGATCATTATCGTCCGATCGGCTGGTTTGAGGCCGTGACTGTCTTGGTTTGTTCTCACACGATGTTCTGTCTTCGTTGAACTGTCGCACCCAGGAACGTACATTAGACACATCGATGGTATCATCACCACATGCCTCACTCAACTGGCGATGAATTTCAATAGGTGTCACACCACGAAAATGGAGAAAACGAATGATTACACGCTGTTCTTACAATGAAAACGTCGTCATTTTAGGTATCAAAAAAAGATACTAACTGTCGTCGCTGCCACTAGAGTTCTGTGGACTATACAGTGCTGCCATCTCTTCCACACATTCACAGAGAGTCCACGTGTATTAAAAAATATACAGAAGTTGCTATTCTGAAAAAAATACCCAGGAGGTGTTATACGAGGGCTGTTTACGATCATAACTTTTCGCAGTAAAATTCAATCTTATTATATTCTGTTAGCTTAATGTGAAACAAACAAGCCGTAGTAGTTTCATTGTTGGTACTCCTAGTTCCCGCCTGTTAGAACCAGGCAAGTTCAGACATGTTCAGTATCGCCTACCGCTGCAATGGAGATAACGTGCAGTTTAAGTTGATGTTAGAGGAAGATCCGGAGATTCTTTCAAACGTGATCACTGCTGATGAAACTTGGCTACATCATTCTGATTCTGAGAGCAAACAGCAAAGCTCTGTGTGGAAATCTCCTTCATCACCAACCCCCAAAAAGCAAAAGTGGTTGCTTCTGCTGGGAAGGTTATGGTCATCTCATTCTTTGATATTCATGGAATGGTTTATCAGCATGTTGTACCTGCACACACATCAGTAACTCGACAATACTACAGGCATGACCTGAAGACATTTCAAGTCCATATCAGGCGCCAAAGACCACTTTTTTATAAAACATGCTGGATGCTGCACCACGATAATGTGCGGCCGCATATAGCCAATGTTGTTGCTGAATAGCTTGCAAAAATCAACGTAAAGTGCATCCCTCACCCTCTCTATAGTCCGGATTTAGCCCCATGTGACTTTTTTCTATTCCCTAACTTGAAGAAATGCCTTCGTGGGAGACATTATCCAACATCAGAAGCAGTGGTGAAGGCTGCGGAGCCGATTTTGAAGCATCTCTCAAAAATGATTTCCAGCATGTCTTTGAAGACTGGCAGAAACGCTGGGACAAGTACATCGCATTTAGGGGAGACTATTTTGAGAAGAACCATCAAAATTATGAGGACGAGTAAAGGTACGTCGTCAAAAAAACTTGTGATCATTTTTTATTGAACAGCGCTCGTAGAAGAAGAAATGTCGGTATCGAGTTTTTTGTTTAGTAATATTTGTTATCTCTTACGGTTTATCAGTTTTTCAAGTCATTCAGAATAAAGAGGACTAAGATTTTGTATTACTATAATGTATTTGAATTAGAACAAGGTGTTCCTTCCAATTCCGCACTGAACTCCTCCTCTAGTACCCCATTGCTTACCATAACATCTGCACGAACCCAAGTAAACAGCAATGTCGTCACTTGAGTTTAACTGTCATCTGTTACAACAAACATTACATTGTTGAGCGTCTGACAGCCACTGCTTTTGCAGTAATCACAATATAATGTTAATTCTATAGGTATTATAACAACTTTGAATGTTTTATTGAACGTAGGTAAAGCAAGAGGCCTAATAAACCCCGAAACTGTATTGTAGAAGAAAGCGGAAGCAATAAAACCCACCAGCAAATGCGGTTAATGCTCGTTACGTGCTTCATTGATATTTACTTTATTCTGTTATGTGAAAATCTTGGAGAAAGTCATGATTTCCTCTGTCAAAAGATTAATGGGAGAAAATATTTTGCTCCAACAAGACAATGCACCCTCCACAGAACTCGCTTCATAAGAAATTGGTTCCAGGATCAGCACATAGACCTGACATGCAGACGTTTCTTCGAGTTAGGGAATAGAAAAAAGTCACATGGGGCTAAATCCGGTCCATATGGAGGGTGAGGGATTTACTTCACATTGCTTTTTGCAACATATTCAGCAACAACATTGGCAATATGCGGCCGCGAATTATCATGATGCAGCCTCCAGCCTGTTTCACGGAAATGTGGTCTTTCGCGCCTGATATGGACTTGCAATGTTTTCAAGATATCCGTGTAGTATTGTCCAGTTACTGATGTGTGTGCAGGTACAACATGCTGATAAACCATTCCATGAATATCAAAGAATGAGGTGACCATAACTTTCCCAGCAGAAGCAACCACTTTTGCTTTTTTGGGGGTTGGTGATGAAGGAGATTTCCACACTGAGCTTTGCTGTTTGCTCTCAGGATCAAAATGATGTAGCCAAGTTTCATCAGCAGTGATTACGTTTGAAAGAAACTCCGGATCTTCCTCTAACATCATGCGAATGTCCTTTTGTTCGGGAGTCAACAATCTTGGAACCCATCGCGTACAAACACGTCTCATGTGTAATGTTTCTGTCACCAACGTGTGGGTGGCATACAATGAAATGTTCAATATTTCAGAAAGTGATCTTAAGGTAATTCGTCGATCCTCTCTCACAATGGCAGCAGCAGTGTTGATGTTTTCTTCCGTAAGAGCAGTAACTGGAGCACCGGATCCACCTTCCTTTGAAATTGATTGTCTCCCCTCTTTAAACATTTTAAACTACCTTCGAGCTGTGCTGTAGGGAAGGCCATAGGCCTCGTGTAACAATGTATAGACCTCAACTGAAGATTTGTTGAGACGAAAGCAGAATTTCAAAGTCGCATATTGGTTCTTGCATGTTACCTCCATCAAACATAGTAGTTAAAATTAAACAAGGAAGAATAAGGTAGACTGGCCATGTGCAGAGAACCCTAGAAACCAGTGTAGTTAAGAAGATACTCATAAGAAAGCTGGATGGCAGAAGGAGAAGAGGAAGACCCAGGAAAAGATGGGTAAATGATGTAGAAGATGACTTGAGAAAGTTGGGGGTTAAAGGCTGGAGAAGAAAAGCAGAGGACCGAGTAGAATGGAAGAGGGTTTTTAGGGAGACCAAGGGCCTACATGGCCTGTAGCGTCAACTATCATCATCATCATTATCATCATCATCATGATCATCATGTTACCTCCATTGCAGCGATAGATGATACTGAACATATCTGAACTTGCCTGGTTCTCACAGGCGGGAACTAGGAGTACCAACAATGAAACTACTACGGCGTGTTTGTTTCACATTAAGCTAACAAAATATAATAAGACTGAATTTTAGTGCGAAAAATTATGATCGTAAAATATTATTATCATTCTTTATTGAACAGCCCTCGTATTGTTTTAAGTACAATTGTTAGAGCTCAGGAAACGTTTGCTTTAGAACTGTTCACAAAACTGTTCGAATCGTCATCAGTAATACATAAAAAACGATAATGCGGCAATACAATAACTGCAAGTGTCATAACGATTTATGCAAATGTACGATAGTGACAAACGCTTAATTACATATGCAGAGCTGCAATTTAAAATAAAAACTGACAAATGAGTTAAATAACAATTATAATTATACGCCCCATTAAGTATAATAGCGGTAATAAAATGAAACAATGCAAAATAATACCTATGTAGTGCCCAAGTTACTGCTACCACATGAACGTTTTCAATTTCATTAATATCCTGAATGATTTAATAGGATTTACCAATTTGAACATATTGGAGTTACGAGAGAAAGGTTCGTGAAGAAAGCTTCCTTTGTGATTGTCATGGAGCAGAAAACAGTCATTATTCTGCAGAAAAGATACAGTGCCTAACAGAATCTTCACAATAAATCTGATTAGTGAATCTAGTGTACCTTTTCATACTGAATTCAGATATGTAGTCAGAATTTTTCCATCAGGCACAGGTTTTTTTTTTTTTTTTTTTTTTTTTTTTTTTTTTTTTTTTTTTTTTTTTTTTTTTTTGTGACCGCTACTTTTTAAAATAGGATTTTAGCGTTTTCTTTGACCTGTTATAGGAAACTTTACCTCATATTTAGTGATTTTATCCAAGCTTTATATAAGGGAATGATTTGTAATATGCTGAAGAACCATAAAACAAGGCTGTGCAGGTTCATTCATGTTTGGATATGTACCGACCTGTTCATCTGGCTGTGTGATGTGTCAATATTGAGCTGACTGTGAGTTTGTTCAGTAGTGAAATATTTCCTTCCTTTCTTTTCGAAAGTGTATGCAGTGTTTTAGTGCTTTGTTTTTTCATCATGCCAAGAAAGTGTGTAAATCATGTACACAGTTTCTGCTATATTTGTGATGAGCTGACCTTCAAGTCTCAGAGGCAAAATTTGACCCCACTTGTAAAGAAGTGTTGTCAAATTAAATTTAAAGGGAGTCGATTAATGACACTAAACAACACTTTTAAATTTTTCCGGAACATGTTTGAGACTTTGCCTCCATCCTCGACCGGCCATCGACTGATTCT